>NW_005087649.1:1707113-1790071 GCF_000331425.1 Pseudopodoces humilis | reverse complement strand
TGAAATTTTAATTACTTTGTACTGCAGCTCCTTCCCAGGGAACTTTACTGCAGTGACTTGTGCCACATACGAGGTTAAGCTGCAGCTGGCACGCAGGAAAATGGTGCAGAGAGCTGGCATTACACCAGCCATGGTGTAATAATAATAAATAATGATTATATTTATATTTATATTTATATTTATATTTATATTTATATTTATATTTATATTTATATTTATATTTATATTTATATGTATATGTATATTTATATTTATATTTATATTTATATTTATATTTATATAATAAATAATGATTATATTTATACATATATAAATATAAATATGATATATGATAAAATATTATATATAATAAAATATAATATCTAATATCTAAAATATAATATATATTATATAGTACCTAATATATAATACATAATATATAATACATAATATATAATACATTATATCTATTATCTAATATCTAATAGCTAACATATAATATCTAATATCTAAAATCTAATATATCTAATGTATAATGTATAATGTATAATGTATACTATATACTATATATTATATAATATATACTATATAATATGCAATAAATATATACTATATACTATATAATATATACAACAGTAACACTATATACTATATACTATATAATAGTATATAGTATATACATAATACATAATATATAATGTATAAGATATAATGTATAACATATAATATATAATATACTATATACTATGTAATATGAAATATGCAATATATAATATATAGTATATAATATGTAATATATAATATTTTGTCTTATATCTTATATCTTAATCTATTATTTGATATCTAATATCTAACATTTATATATTATATATTATATATTATATATTATATATTATATATTATATATTAGATATTAGATATTAGATATTAGATATTATATATTATATATTATATATATATGAGATATTAGATATTAGATACTAGATATTGTATATTATAATTTATAAATTATATATTATATAATATATATTAGATATTAGATATTAGATATATAGTATATAGTATATTGTATTATATATTATATTATATAATATATAGTATATTATGTAGTATATAATATATATTATACAGTATATATTATATAGTATATAGTATATATTTTATAGCATATAGTATATATTTTTTATTATATAGTATATATTTTTTATTATATACTATATACTATATACTATGTAGTATATAGTATATAGTATATTGTATATTGTATATTGTATATTGTATATATTATATAGGTATTATATTTATAACATTATAAATAAAATAACATAATAAATGACATTATGGGTCTCACAGAGTTTAGGAGGAGAGCAGCCAGTTGTTTTACAGCACCAAATCCTGGTGGCCTGGTTCATTCCAAGATCAAAACTGTGAATATTGGTAATTGTTCAACTACAGAGCAATGGCAGAAGTATTTTCAGAGTTAAAAAAAAATCAAACAAACCCCAAAGCTGTAAAATAATAACCCAAAACCCAATAAAACACCTCCCCCCTCCTAAAAAATGAGCCCAAAAAATCCTTCAAAGGCTTTTTAACAGATTATTGATCATGTATTTAAGGGAGAAAACAGAGCTACCCATCTTATCCTGCAAGCAAAGTGGGGATAATTTATATAACTGTGATGATTTCTTAAAAAAATTAAATTTTTAATTTTTTTTAAAAATTTTAAAAAATGTTTTCTTTTTAAATACAGGCTCATCTAGGAATTTAAGGAAAAAATGGCATAAAGATTCTTTATGGCCTACACAGGTGAAAATGAAAGACAAATTAAGACTGCCTTAACAAAAGCTTGAAATAAAAACAAATTTCTATAAATGAGCAGTTCTGCAGGTTAAAAAAAGAGCAAACAATCCTTTATGGTGGCAAACATGGTTGCATACATGTTGTAGCAAATTACTGTTCCCACTGCAAATGTTTCTTGCAAAAAAATTCACTTATTAAAATTAATGAACTAAATTAAATAAATGAAATAATTTAATAATTAAATAAAATTAATGAAAATTATTCACTTAATATCTTGTTTCCCCCTCTGATTTTATGCCTTTCTTATTATTTTCCTCTTGTCAGTCTGCAGATTTAGCTGAGCTCTCCTGCTCCAGAAGCAGAGGTAGATTGGGATCAGTAGATTGGGATCAGTTTAAAGAGTTTCAAAAGCAAATGCTAAATTATTCTGAAGGTGAATGTCCCCCGTGTGGCTTGGAAAACTAATTAGATCAAAGTTTGTAAAGGGAAAAAAAAAAAAATCTATTAAAGATTTGAAGCTTAGCAGAACTTTTCCACTGCAATGAGCAACTAGAGTTCTTTTATTTTAAATGTAGAAATTGATAATAATAATAATAATAATTCTATTAATAGTTAATAATTAATATTAAATAGTGACATTTTCTTCTAATTCAAGATCAATATGCAAAGATGCAGCATCAGGTCTTGTATTATAAATTTACCCAAACACAAAATATATTTCTCAAATGTTTAATGAAACTTTGTTTTACAGCTGAGAGAGCTCTACAGAAATATTTCTACAGTTCCCAAGACTGCTCTAGTTTATTAATAAATTTAAATATTGAAGATTTCTAAACTTAATTTTACAACTTTCCTTTAGTCTTTTTGGGGGCTCTTGTATTATGTTATATTATGGGATTTCTATCAATTATAAACAAATATATTATATATATATTTATATTTATACACACACATATATATACATATATAATACATAAATATATATATGTAAGATATATATTATAAACAAATATAAACAAATGTAAAATTTGAGACATTTTTTTTCCAGCAATGCTGGGGGAATGCTGTTTATTTGGTTTTTAAAAAAATTTTAATTAAATTTAATTAAAATTAAATTAATAATTAAATAAAATAGAATAAAATATAATGAAATTTAATGAAATATAATAAAATATAATAAAATAAATTAATATTTAAATAAAATAATGAAATAAAATAATTAAAATTATTTTCTAATTTTTTTTTTTTAATTTTACCATGCTTATCAAACTGATTGCAGTCATGATATTTCGTGTAGCATTGTGAGGTGAAAAATAATTACTGGTAATGCTCTGTTTTTTGCAAATTATTTCTTTCTTAAGGCTGAAGATTTCATAAACAGACAGTGGTGGTTTCTGTGGAGTAAAAACTAAAAAGAATCTTTGAGTGAGAACTAAATTGCAGCCCATTAAAAGAATGACATTTTATTTTATGCAGCTGTCAGAGATTGATTGTGAAATTTTTAGGGATGTGGGGAAAAAAATATTGAAGCCTGTATTAATTAATTTGGAGTAATTAATGATAATACAAGTTATGTTTCCTTATGTAGAATATGTAAACAGAATTTTGCTTTAGAATAATGTTAAATATAACTTGATGAGAAGAATTGAATTTTCAGAAAGTCCAATAAGGATTCATTTTTGGTGTTAAATTATTTCAGCAATTGTTTATTGCTTTGTTTACAGGTAAAAGGTTTTTAAGTCTTTCACATATGTGGGATACCTGTGTGGAAATATATAATATTTATCCCTTTAAAACAACAAAGTGATTTTAGTACTTCTTGTTACCTTTTCCTAATTTTATGGTTCAACTGTGGGGTTTTTTTTGGTTTGTTTGGTTTTTTTTTTGGTTTTTTTTGGGTTTTTGGTTGGGTTTTTTTTGTTGTTTTTTTTTGCTGATTATTCTTTTTTACAAATATTGTCTAATCTCATGGCAAGCTGGTCAACAGAGCAGTTTTAACATGAATTTTACTGTTGGCCTTGTAAGTTGAATAATTCAGAAGCAGATATGGAAAGTTCTAGTATTGGCTATAAAAGGGTTGACTGTCAATGAACTTCTAAATATTTTTTCTGTTTAGATGAGTACAAAGAGCAAAGCCAGGAAAAATGGGTGTTAATTTTTAAATTACTTAATTTTGTCCAATACAATTTCTCTTTTTATATGAATATTTGAATTACTGCATTGTTTGAGCTTCAGAAAATGAATGTGAAATGTAACTGCGGTCTGAAAAGACACATAAAAATTCAGAAGGAAAGGAAAATTAAAAAAAACAACTGTATTGGTTTTGATCTGCAATACTTTTTCTGCATCATCTTATTTACAGCTGGCATCTCCAAAAAGGTAAATCCCCTGAGTGGAGGCTGTGATTAGTGATAAGCAAATGTCAGCAGGTGTTATGAACTCTATTATTAGTTCCTTCAACTCCTGAACCACTTCCCAGCCTTCTGAGGCTTTTATCAAGTCACTGATGAGATGCCTGAAAATTAGGAAATTTAGAAGGGCTTTAAAAAGATGTGGGGCTAAAAAGAAGAAAATTCTCCCAAGAATGGAAATAAGGATGTGAATGAGCATCTTGTGGGGCAGCCTTGGATGAAAACATTTTGGAAAAGGTATTGAGATGCAATAAAAAATGGGCAGTTACCTTTCACAAACATTTTTTCAATTCTTAACAGCTGGAATAGAAAAATAACTGAAAGTTTCATGGCAGCTCTAGAAATGCCAGGTTTTCCTGTTCTTTTTAGAAGATCTTATTTCTGCCTCTTCCACAGAAGAAAATACTGGGAATTGCATTCTTTCCCTTGGGAGACTTTTCTTGGAGAGGAATAGGCTTTAGAGGAGTCATTTTTTTGGAAGTTATATTTGTTTTTTCAGACAGCAAAGCTTTGATTTTTCACTTGTGCTGGTTGACAGGGTGTTCTCAGCATACCCTTCTATAATGACTTTTCTTTTGTAATTTCCCTTTCTGGGCTGCAGAACTTCCTGACCCTTCGTGTTTCTAGACCAGACTGCTCTGTGGGAACGTTGATAAGAGATGTTTTGGTCTAGAGTTAATGTTTCCTTCTTAAAGAATGACTGAATAAAGCAAGGGAGGGGCTCTACCATCATTTCTATGATCACATTTTAATGCAAGATTAAGCTACACTGGTCAACTGCAACATTCCTTTTTCTTTATGATCAAGTGACTTTAATTGAGGTTGGCTTTTATTATCATTGTTAATGTAAGATGTCTGTGTGAGTAAAGCTTTATTCTTTTAAAGCTGATTAAAAAAAATAATAAAATCTCTCTTCTGTTTCACAGAAAATGTGCTGCTCAGAGTAAATTATCTGAATGAACTCATATGAACAAAATGAGAATCAAATCAACTCATTTGCTAGGCATCTATAGGGAATAAACTAATTTTTGAGCTTTTAGGCCTTGTAGAATTTTTTTTCATTACTTTTTATTTTTTTGGTAGACACCACTACTTTCAAATTTCAAGTTATAGCTGTCAGGATCGAAGCACAGTGAAAAGTCTAACTTGAAGATTTTTTTTTTCTCTTTCAATTGGAAAGGCCAAAAAATCTCTCAGGCCCTGTTCTTGTCACAATCTAAGACCTTTTGCACAAAGAAATGTGAAGGATCTGAAGTGGTGTTTAGTGTTTCTATGACTAGAACATCCAGTCCAAATTCACCAATGAATACAAAAATCAGAAGTATCATGGAAACTGTCTCATGTACTTTGAATTTCCTCCCATGTGGTTCAAGGCCAGCAGAGCAGTCCTGACATTTACTGGTAAAACTCCCAAGGTTTTTTCACCCCAGGTCATTCTTGTGATCTGTTCTGTGTGCAGATCAGAAATGTAGGAATGGACTGGAAGATCTTAGGGCATGCTATGATTTCTCAAGGCCATTCATACTTCTTCTTTAGCAATTAATCTGACAATAATAAAGCTAAGCAAGTAACATGGGCTTGGATGATACATGGACATACTTGGATTTGCAAGAATTCAAAATCCTATAAAAGGATTATGTAAATGACTGCATCCCACTGAGGATTTAATTGTGGTACATCCTTTTATACATCATACACTTGAACATTTTTGCTAATCTGGCTCATAACCACCTAAAATTTATCTAAAGACTAAGTAAGTCTTTTTGAGATGGAAACCAAGAATTTCTTAGCAACGTAGAGGAACAGAAATAGTCTTGAGGGTAGAAAAGGAAAAGCTGGATTTGGAAGTGGGATGGAATGGGAGCTGATGACCTGCCCAGGGCAGCAGCTCAGGGCCTCTGGTTTTATACAAAACTGCTTTTACAAGTTATGGGTTTTACCCACAGATGCTGCAGATTCAGCCTGGTTTGGTTCAGGGAGGAAGGAATTTCCTCCAGCAATTTCTCCTTTCTGTCTCTCTGATGGATAAATGGATAAATTAAACTCAGGGACTGGTGCTAAAAGATTTCGAGGGCTACAAACCTCGCCAGTCAATGGAGGAGAAACTCGTCTCTCTTCACAATGAGTGATTCATTTTTTCGGTATGCAAACTCCCTTGAGGTTTGGAAACACCACGGCATCGTCAGCTATTTAAATCTTACATTTCCAAAGGCAGAAAACCGGGACCTGAGTGCTTTTTCCCCCCTCTCTCTTTTATTCCCTAATAAACAGTCTTTATGGCCAGGTTTGTATGAGATGTGCTGATGTAGAAGGGCAGTTTGTCTGCCAGAGGACAGAAGAGAGACAAGAAGGAGAGCAGATCCTGGCTATTCCCAGATGTTGGAATGTTGGATCCGAAGGCAGTGCTGGAAACGCTGCCACCTGCTGTTCCTTCCTTTTGATTTTCTCTTGGTTTGCCGCAGATTTAAAAGCCTCTAAAGGGGAGAAATGATGCCTTCAGTTTCAGCTTTCCTGTTTCCAGCCCCTGCACTGCATTGCTGTGTGAGCTGAACTCCACACAAAGTGTTCAAGTTCTCCTCACAGCTCAGGCACACACAACAATCCTTCTCCAGCCCCACAACCAAGGACACCGTGGCAGCTCCGGGCCCAAAAAGCACAAGCAGCAGCGAATTGAGGAGAGCAATCTGGGAGGATGGGACTGCATCACCTGCAGCTGCAATTGGGCAATTAACCCCAATGTGGAAATGGAGCAGAACCTATCAAAGTGTGAAACTCCTGAGCCAGGGCCCATCTTGGGTCCATCTTGGGTGGATCCTCAGCCAGGCTCTTGCCCTGCCCAAGCTGCATCCTCTGAAGGGTTTTGATTAAATCCCCACTTTATTCCTTTAACTCTCTCCAGTCTCTGTCCCAGGGATCCTCTTTAGGATCAGGATTGTCGCTCACCGCCAGCCCCGTTGGGGGCACCGAGGGAGAGGAAACTGCTGTCGTGTTTCACATAAATACACATAAAGATGGAAAGAATCTGACTCTCCTCAAAGGTATTCATGCACCTAATTAATATATTGGAAATAGACAACTTTGGGGAATTGGCCTCTGATATTTATGGAGAGTTGCGGCAATAAGAGATTTGGATAAATGCTCATTGATCCAAATCTCATTTATTTGGATCATTCCAAGCCTCTTGGGATTACTCAATAAAACTGAGATGTCTAATCTGTGAGAATAAGTTGTCTGCTTTGGAAAACCTTATTCTTTTGTGTGTGGACCAACACAAATTAAATTTTGTTAAAAAAAAACCCCAAAAACTTAAGAAAGTTTGTATTTGAAGAGTTTTACAGATGTACAATTTATACAAGATGTTTACCAGAGAACAAAGCCATGAAAATTTGGGATTTTACACCAATGTTGGTAAAAATTGCCAGATCCAGCACAGTGGTAAGCACAAGGTTGATTTTCAGCGTAAGAATGATAAAAATCTCTTCTAGTATACAGGCATAATATGTTTTAATCTAAGAGGTGACTGGAAAAAATTTTGGCAAAAATAGTTTTATGTCTTCCTGATTAATTACTTTGCACTTCTATCATCTGTCCTCTGACCTTAGTCCTGTGTAGAGGACACAAAACTGTTTTCACCTTGAAGAAACAGAAATTTATGTAACTCAGAATTTGTTTGATGGATATAAATCATAGATTTTTTTAGAGATGTAAAAATTTTAAGTAAGTCTCCCAAATTAATTATATTTAGTCATAAACTAATTCTGGTTGGTTTTTTTAATCCAGATTGTTCTATCTACCCCTTAAAAATGTTTCAGAACAATTAACTGGTATTTTAAAAACATGTTCAGATCTGGAGGCAAAGGATGAAAATGATAATCAAACTGTTTGAAAACAAGATGAGTTTTAATGTCCTACAGTTTCAATCTTGGCATGGTAAACTTATTCAAATTTCCAAATACTGCACCTGAACTGCAATTCAGCTTTCACTACTTTATGGGCAGATTTGTTGAAATGGTTCCCACTGAGTTGCTTATTTATCTGATTTCCTGGGTAAAATGTCCTAAGACATCAAAGAGGGGAAAATTCCAAGTGCAAGTGGCTGATTCCTGCTTGCTACATCACTAAAATATTTCCCAGTGCAGCAGATTCCTCTCATTTTTGCATAGTAGATAACTTTATCTCTGTTAAGCAGAAAGCTGGAGCTTCTGGAGGCTGTCAGATTCTGGCACAGAATTCCTCAGCCAGAAATAAAGACTTGTTTTGGAAGCATTGAATCCCTCAAGCATTAGTGGACTTCATCCCTGTCAACAGATCTGGGGCTGCTAGAAGTTTCCCCTCTTCACACCATAAATGTTATCTTAAAATTTGAGAAATTTTCATGTTCTGTCAGGCCCTAAGTGAGAAGAGAGAGATTGGAGAGTCTCTAGAGAGATAGAGACTTCTTCTTTTTTGGGGGGTTTTTGGTTTTTTTTTTTGTTTTTGTTTATTTTTTGGTTTTTTGGGGTTTTTTTGTCTCATTCTACATTTAAAAAAGAAAAATATTAAAGCTTAAGTCTGAAGTCAGGTGAAGATCAGGTTGAATGAAGTCAGGTTAAATAATGGTAGATATGACTATGGGGCTAAGGAAAAAACTTGTTATCTGTGACCTACCTAAATGCCTCTGTATTGAAATAGAAATAAATATTCTGTTGGGGGGGTGTGTGTGTGTGCATGACTTGCTGGTGTTGCCTAAATGTTGTTGTCTCCATACATCAGGAATATTTTTCAATCCCAGCTCCTCAATTCACAATGACAATTTTTCTAGGTCAGTTTTCTCGGGAAATATGAAATTTGGCGTCAGAGTTTAGGACAGAATTTATTCCTGTCCTAAATATCTGTGTGAGAATTTCTGGATTTTCAGTTCTCCCTGGAGGATCTTTAATTATCCCTGGGGAAGCCTTAATGAGGGAGATCATCTTCCTGCTGTGGGACAAGGGTGTAGAGCTGTGTTGGTGCTTCATAAACCTCCTGGAAACTTCAGGCACTAATTGTTAAAACACCTTTTCTGAAATTCACCAAAAAAAGCAGATTTCCTGCTGCATCCCACTCCTCAGAATTAGCTAAAATTGCCTTGTGTTAGGCCTGCATATTAATTGAGGTCTATCTGCTGAAATTGTCATACTGCCTGAGTAGTTTTTTCATTTTGGGGAAGTTTGGTTTTGTTCAGTTGGCTTATAAATGCAATTAGAATTAGCATATATCCCTAAAGCTGTAATATTTCTTCAGGGAATTAAATTTTCAAGGAAACAGAAACGCTTTGATTGTGCTCAATATTTGCAGATTTAAATCCGAGCTTGGCTTTTCATCTTGGGAATCTAAACAAAGGCCCAGAATTTCTCTGCTTTAGGAACATTTGTACTCTAGAGCTGCACTTGGTCTCTAGAATAAGTTATTTGCAAACCCAAATACTGGAAGTTGAAATCCAAACATTTTCCTCGGTTTTTCTTTGCTCCTTATGCTTTCCTCTGAAAGTGCTAAATAGATTCAGACATTTCTCAGGCTGCAGCCTAGTCTTTGTTGAAAGCTTTGGGGGATTTAACACACTTTTCAACAGACCAGCCTCCAGCTTTTGGTATGGAAATAAGCTGCTGCTTAGCTCTTGTGTTTTATAGTTTTGATATAACAATTAAGGAAAAATTACTTAATTGCCTCCTGAATAAATGTCCTTTCTAGGAGCTGGGGAAGTCAGAGAAGTTAAATTCTAAGCCAGTAGGCAATTTGTGCTAAATGCTGATTCATAAAACCACAGTAGGAGTTTGGGTCCCTCCTTGTTCCCTGATCAAAGGAAGAATAGTCAGAAGTTAAATGTAATTAAAAGGGTACTTGTTCCTTGTTATTTCAGGATTACTTTGACAAGCAGAATGTAAGTAATATGGTTGATAGCATTAAATATTGAATTCTTTGAGTAGTAACTCTCCCAAAATGATTTCCCTAAGAATTTTCTCAAAAAGTGATGTAATATTTTAGTAGTCAATCCAGGATTGACCTGGATTTATTAAAATTTGTTTAAACACCTCACACCTATCCACTTTATAGAGATATTCCTGGGAAATGCAGTAGACTTAGGAAGACTTGATTGCTCTTTCTCGGATTGAAGCAAACCCCTTGCTCTGCCATTTCCTGATTGATGATGTAAAGCATAAATCCTCGATAACTAGAAGTGATTATCAGGTAGAAGATTTGCTATCCATAAGAAATTACATTATTCATATGACAAAATTAATCATTAGTAGGCAGTGTGGCAATACAGCAGTGAAGGTCACTGTGAAGATGCTTTTAACAGTTCACTGGGGAAAAATTTGTAGAGGTGCACGAGCTAAATATATAATTTAGCATAAAATTAAAATACATATGTTTTTATCTTTATTCCTTTCCTGACAGTCAATAGATTTATCTGTGGCTCAGTCTGGCCATGGATTTATCTGAAAAAAAACCTACAGAATTTTTTCTTTTCCCAGTGCAAGATGCCATTTTTGCAGCTGGAGCCCTGTGGTCCTTGGCTCTTTGAAATGCATTCTGCTTTTCTTGGGATCAAACAATCCTAATCCACCAAACTTTGGGCAATGGCTGCTCTTGGAATGGATTTGCATTTCTGCCTAAATATTTCAGGCCAATGCATGACAGCAACAACAAAAAAAGAAAAATAAAGAGGATAAATGATGTATCAAGAAAATATAACTTAGTGGGGCAAACTGATGAAACATAGTATTTTATAGAGAGAACGATTCAGTTATGTTTATGGCATAGGTGTATATTTATAACATTGTTAACTTTATTTCAAATGCACAAGATACTTCAAGTCTATCAGTTTTTTACTTTAGAAGTGGATTTTTTTTGTGGTGCTTGGTTGATATCTGGAGCCCCTGGGTCCATGATCTCAGTTTCTATTTAATGTACCTGTGCATGAAGCAGAGAGAGTATTTACTGTGAGAAAAAACTGGAAATCAATGCAGCCTACTCAACATTACAGCATGTATTAATTTATTGCTCTGGGTTTCACTGGAATCCAGGTAGTTTATTATGCCATTATCCAGTTTCACTCCTGTGCTTCTGATTTTCAGGAGTAGGTTCTTTTAAACATTAATCTCGTTTCTAAAAATTGCTGTGAAATTCTAGATTTGAGGAACTGACTCAGAACAGACACTGCCATTGCTCTCCTTGTCAAGCAAAGCACAGATAAAAATCTGGAATGAACTCTGTGGAGCTCTGCACAATTACCAGTGGCACCGACTGTCTCCGGCATCAAGGCAACCTTTGAGTGAGAACACGAAATGAGGGTTTAAAGGAAAAAGCTCATTAATGTTTCTGGTATAACCTTCATCAGCTCCAGTAGGAGTTAGAGTGGGTTTTGAGGCTGGGTTTTGGGATTTGTCTGAAGACCCAGCTGTATTCTGAAAGTTGAATAACTGTTGTCTTTTCCTGATTGTTCCTGCGTTGCCCACCTAGGGCTGGAAGCAGAAATGCTGGGATGCTGTGTGGGGAGTTACTGCTGTGGGTGGTGTGCTCCTGGAATAAAACTGGGATTGTTTAAAAGCAAATCCACACCAGTGGTGTGCTTAATTCTACAGGCTCCAGGGATGAGCTAGAGAATTGCTCTTTATTGCAGCTCACTTCTCTCCCTTGGCATCCCTCCACAATGCTGTGTATGCACTTATTACATTTTATATTCAGAATCTGAATGAGCCAAATAATGCTCTTCTCCAGCATCTCCCTCTGAGCACAGGCACCTGAACCAGCACTTCACTGAGCACTGGGATGGACAAATCAATGTGCAGGGAGCCCTTGCTCTCCCTTGCATGATAAACAGAATCAAAGTGAGAACACCATGGTGACAATCTGTCCACGAGCATTGCTGGAGTTAACTGCTCGTGCATGTAGCTCATCCTCATGAAATGAGTGATTATTGTCAAAGCATTTTTGATGAGCAGGGAAACACAAATTATGTTGTTCTTGTAACATCACAAACCTACACACTCTGACACTGAGAACAAATGCAATTAAAAATAACAATGGAAGTGCAAAAAAAGAATTATTACTGTTACAATAGCTCCTTTATTTGAAATTATGCCCACAGTCTTTTGTGGAAATACTGTCTTTTGAGGCAAATATATCATAAAATTGTCATAAAGTATTTCTAAACATTGCAAATTGGCTTCTTCATAGTTTCTTATCCTGATGTCAAAAGAACTGAAACTCAAAGGAGCCTAAGTGAACTCGTCCATGCTTAAATTGATATATTGGGAAAAACCAGTACTGTGTCCTGGGCAGGGGCTCAAAATTCCTTTCTGTAGCCCAAGAAGTCTTGGGTCATACAGGAAGTATGGGCTGTCACTTGGCAAAATTAATAATTTAGGTAATATTGAATACCTTCATCTGGAAAGATTAGACAGAAATTTTATTCTGGTTCCTAGAAATGAAAGCACTGCCTCAAACAAGCCTTGTGTTTCTCATGCTGAGCACAAACTCCACCAGAGTGAAATAAAATCCCACTTTGCACATGACCTGACTTACCCCAGCACTGTGAAATGAAGTGGTGTGGAAATAAATTTGGGGTTGCCCAAAAAGAGCTCAGGGAATGAAACTTATTGTATCTTATTAAGAGATTCTCTGGAATGAGGTGAGTTCTGGAACTGAAACACAATTTCTAAATGATGTTTTATGAGCCCTGTTTTTGCCTTGGTGTGTTTGTGTGTGTGACAAATAATCACATTTTATAAATTTGACCCAGTCACTGAGGGGCCAAAGCTCAGTGAAGGCTGGGGGAAGTTAGCATCAAGGTTTGATCATCAAGGTTTATCTAAATATTGTCACTTCCAGCATCTTCCACCTTTGCCTGGAAATAAAATACTGGAGGATTTCTAAAAAAAAAAAGTGAAAGGGACACAAAGCAAAATGCACAGATCTTTCAAAAGTGTTTTTATGGAGCACATCCTTATTCACAAAGGTGAGTACATTCTTCAATTTTAAAACCAATTTGTATTAGAGGAAAAAAAAAAACCACTTGGAGATGATAGTTTTTAACCGCATTGATGATCTTTTGTAAAACTGACGTGTATTAAAGATTCACAGGAGCTAAAAAAAAACCCCCAATGCCCCCCTCAAGCAGACCCTGTGATGCTGATTTTAATTCCCCCTCCTCAGCCTGCTTTGTTTAATTATTATAGATTCCTGTCTATGCACCTTCCAGCTAGGAAGCAGTTGCCATATGCACTGAACAACACCAAACTGAAATAAATTCTGGTGAAACTGAGATATTCCTGGTGTCTAGTAACTGTGCAGAGCATGTGGCACACGGATTCCCAGCGGCTGGGGAGAGACAAGTGCCAGCCTTTTTTGATTTGGAGCTTTCCTGCATTAATTCCTGGTGGAATTGCACTGTTTTAAGAATCTGTTGTGATATTAAGGTTGTTTATTATTCTGTGTTGTTTCTCATAACCAGACATCTTTAAGCATCTGGTGGGTGGGTGGCATTGACTGAGGATTTCGAGACTCTGTGATTCTGGCACTAAAGTTACCCTGTGGGTTTAGCACCGTTTTTGTATAGGAGCCTGAAGTGACAGAACCCATAAATAATGTACAAAGCTGTACATTACAACAGAAGGATGCAAAGTTATGGCTCCTGTTAGAATACATTGGTCTTCTATTTAAAAAAAAAAAATTAAAAAAAAAATGAGAAGGAACCATCTGAAAGAAGGAAATTGTGGAATTAGAGATTGGCTCACAGATGCATGTGCATTTCTGCTTAGCTATGACCTAATGTACACCTACCAAAGGGTTTAATCAGATATTTTAATTTAAAAACCTGATGATAGAAGGTAGATTTTTAAAAGAGTACATGAGATCTGATGAAAATATTTCCCTTTGATATGGAGATGTTTCAGCTTTCTCTGGTTGATCAGTCACTGCTGATGAACTTGTCAGGGGATTTAAAGATACCTTGACAATTTTCTCTTGCAGGTGCCACAGTGACTCTGACACTTTCCAAACTCTGGCACCTGTGGCTGAAGTGGTGGACAGCTCTGAGCTCAAGAGCCACCTTAGCCAGGCATGAAGGAGGCTTAAAATGCTGAGGAAATCCCATTTTTAGCATGGCTCTGCACAACAAATTTATTCTGTAGTTTAGCATAAACCCTTTGATTAATTTCTTGCACATGCTTTTGGAATGAACATATCTAATCCTTTCCAATATTCTGTTGCCTCGCTGTTTCTACAACGTTCAGTGTTGCTTTCTGCCTTCCCCAGACATTCAGTGTGCACTTCAAGTTCCCTTTGCAACAAGAGTAAGGTTTTAACTCATGGGATGGAGCATTTCTCTGCCATTTCAACCCAAAATGCAGCTTCCCCACGTTTGGCAGGACAAATGTTCTGGGGGAGGGACAAAGACCTGAAGAAATCTAAACATCTAAACAAGAAATGGAACAAAGCAGCACAATGCATTAGTGGAAAACCACTTGGGGCACCAGGCTAATTCTCTGCTGCTGTAGACAATTATAATCCCAGAGGAAGCTTTCCCTGGCAGCATTTCAGGGGAAGGCTTATATTTTCATTATGAGGGAGTACTCTTGAAAAATATCCTTAATTAGGTCAGGACTGACTGAAGTTTCTTTAACACAAGCTACAAGTGTCTTCTTCTTTCTATTTTTGCTCTTGCCAATCTGTTTATTGCAATACTTTAAAATTAGAAGGAAGCTGATATAATAAATATATTAACATCATATATTGTAATAAATAGTATAATAAATATGCAAAGAGTGGTGATTTGGACACTGGGCTGTTGCTGCACCATCTCTACTGAGTCATAGCCATTTTTTGACCTTTAGTTTTTCACCTTTCCTGAAATATATTTTATTCCTTAGCTTTGGGAGCCGTCAGTAGTATAAAGATGTCCTGATATCTCTTGTAGCTCAAAAAATATGCAATCCTTCAACAGCTGACTCATCAGAACCTTTCAAAAAGAGAAGATGGAATTTTTACTGGGCTTATTTTACCACCTAAGCAATTTGCATCCACCAAGGCAGGCTCCTAAACACAGCTCCTTAAAACCTCCCCAGGCGTGCTGGGCTTGGTGTGGATTCCCTGCCTTTGGGAAATGTTCTCAGGGGTGGTTCACTGTTGGAGTCTGAGATACAGAGTGTCTGCCCTTGTTTCTAATACTTAGTTCTAGGATCCAAAGAAACACTGAATTTCGTATAATATGAAATTCATGAGCATGTTTTCATGGTGATACATGAAAACAAATGCTAAAGTTAGATAGGAAAAGTGTAAGTGTGTGGATTAGAAAGTTTTTTTAAACCACTGGGTGAAAAAGTAGTTTAGAGAATAGGAGACAAGGTGGAGGATTTAGGGTGTTGTCTCTTGTCCTTCTTCTTTCTTCTTCATGTTCTTCTCCTGGAGGTTTTTGGGTGGTAATAAGTGATTGGATAGAAAATGTCACAGTGCAGCACTCAGGTGTTGGGCCATTGGGTCACTAAGAAAAATAATTTAGTTGGCATCTGTTAATTGGGTAAATGGACATATAAAAGACCTTGAAGAAGATCTTTGTTGGCCATTTTACCCTTTTCTATCCTAGTGCACTCAGCTCCTTGTACCTTGTAATGCTGATAAGAAAAGAATAAACAACTGAGACCAGACAAGAGAAAACTGCCTCCCTCTCATCAATCTTCAGTTCAAAGAGGAAAAGAACCTAATCCAAAAGTCCTTAATGAGACAGTTCACCTTCCCTCCATTTCCAGGAAGAGCCTTCTGATCAAGCACAAAAAACATATGAAAAAGCCTTAAAATCAGTCTTTAAGTTATGAGAATGGAATGGGATCCCTCACATTCATCTGGAGATGGTCTGGCCATAATTTTGGAATTATTTCTGCTTGCTGCACCTCCTGGAATGGGACATGGTCCAGCCAGAGATCTGGAACTCTTCCCTTCATGGTTTTCAGATTATTGTGTATTATTAATCTGTTCTTTCTCTGAGGGGCTCTGACACTACAGTGACCTAAAAGTTATCACAAAGTAACTTTGACATAAATTCTCTTCTGAGAATCTTTTCACACTGAAGCTGAATCTTGTAAAAACCATGTCTTCCTTTATTTCATATCTGACTCACCCAAAACTCCAGCAGAATCACTCAGATACTGCAAAGGAGTCCTGGCACCAAATATTCAGGCCTGCTATATATTTTAATTTTAATTTTAATTTTAATTTTAATTTTAATTTTAATTTTAATTTTTTATTTTTATTATTATTTTTATTTTTATTCTTATTTTTATTTTTATTTTTTATTTTTATTTTTATTTTTATTTTTATTTTTATTTTTTACTCACCTTGCCATTGGTTCCACCAGTCTATACTTCATTTTATTTTTGACAATCATTTTGCAGATCACTTATAAATATGTTTCATCAAGTTCTTGTTCTGTGTTTGCCAGCTTCACATGAGGCTTTGAGAGCCACACAGTTATAAGGTGCTGCTTAAAAAAACTTATTCCCTCAACTCATAAGGGTTTTTAGTTATTTTTTTTCCAGAGTCATGTTTTTGTCTTTTGAATTTTTAAATGGTTAATGTGCAGTGGTACCACCTTTTATTATTTGGTTTGTTATTTGTGGCAAAATCAAAGTGTGATATTTATTTCTGTCTTTGGAAAAAAATTAAAGTGATGAAACAAACATTCAAACTGTTTTTAAATGCTAAATTTATTGATTTTCTTGGTAATTAAATGAATGTTTAATGACCAGCTACTGTAACGTGCTGCACTTGCTGTAGTAAATGCTGATATCTTTACAAAGGGAAGGTTATGCTTTATATTTTCACAAAATAGTTAAGGCTTTGTGCGTGTAAGAGTGCATAATTCAGCATCTTGGTCAGGTTGCTCAAAGAAAACAATGAAAAAATGAGATTATAAAAAGAAAAAGAAAAGCACCAGAGCTATGTTCTTCATTCTTTCAGGAAATCCTGCTGATGTCTTTGCAGCTTCAGGTGCTCGAGTCTTATCCTGACACTTCTCATGACCATGCTCCTGATACTCTCTTAATATCTTAACAGCTTAATATCTTAATATCTTGATATCTTGATATCTTTATATCTTAATATCATCTTAATATCTTTATATCTTCTGTATTAATATCTCATTATAATAAAAGGGTTTCAAAAAGCTGTAACTCTTCCAATATGCAATTTTAAAGGTATTTTTGAACCCTAGTTCACTTATGGCCACTAATTCCAGGCACACAGGTGAGTGTTATTTACCCTTTACAGTTCCTTGTTTTTGATTGCCTATTCCTCAGGAAATCATGGAGTGCTGGGTTTTCTCTGGTTGTGAAATACTGGTGTTTGTCTTTTCCTCAACGTGTTCCAGCAGCTGCAATTCAAGCCTATTTTGTGTTTCCTGTGAGCCCTCACCCATTGCATAAATTGAATTGTGAGCACCAGTATGTGACCATAAATTCTTGCAATCAGTAGAGCAAAGGAATACTCTAAGAATTTGCCACTCCAGGCAGTAATTTTAGGTCTAATCCTCTCCCAGAAAAGTATTTATGAGTGACCCATTTTGTCTCCAGCTGTTCCTCACGATGCCAAGACTTTTCATCAACAAAGATTTTTCTAAATATTCCTCAGTAATTTCTCAAAAAATGTCACATTTCATCAAACATAATTCAGATTTTTCCTGTGTGTGAGATATTTCTGCTCCAATAACCTGCTGTTCTTTCAGAGACACCTTCCCTGTTCTGCTGGGAGGGTTTGTAAGATGCAGAAATGTCGCTTTCAATTAGGGTGGAACAGGCCCCAATCAACAAATCACAGGTGCTTTTGTTCATCTTTTCACTTCCCACTAGGTATTAAGACACCCAAATGAAGGTGCTGAATTTGCACAGTGTGTGTGGCTTGACCTTTCATCTGAAATTTGGGGGAAGTAGGACTCAGTGTCTAGGGAGAGCCAAGCATTTTGACTCCCAAAAATCTCCCCCTGCATTTTCAGGGTGTGGGACAGTTTTTGCTCCAGAGGCTGGGAGAAATCTCCCTACTTGATTTGTCCTTTGATGAAATGTCCAGGTAAAGAAGACAGCTTATTTCATTATTTTTCTCTCAATTTCTGTAGTCTCAAGCTTTGGTTTTTTTAAAAAAGGATATGGTTTCCATAGTTACAAGTTTAAATCACCTTTGGTGCCATTACCTTTGTGCACATATCTTACAAAAGCATCTTGCTATGTTTTCAGACAGCTTCAATTTTCAGATAATTTCTGGGGACAAGCTAAAATGTATTTCCTTTTCCAAATGCTTTATAATTTTCAAAAGCTCTTCTCTGTAGACCTAGAACTTGTAATAAACAAACTGCATGGAATTTTATTTTCCTTATCAAACAGTGGAAAACAATGATGTCCTACTGGGCTAGTTGGGATTCAGTTAGTGACAAAACAAGAAAAGTGCTTCTGTGCATGTTATTATAAACCTTAACACTTCAAAATAATCTGTTGAAAGCTTTATAGCCTGAGCAGTGCATTATTTGCCATGAGGGTTCATAGGATTCCTCCTGGGATCCAATCACAGTCATCAATAGCTCGCCAATAATTGTCATCATGATTAATTTTTCCTAAATGGGTCTGCTAAATTTTCCTGAATGGCTCTGAGTGAGCAGTAACAGGATTTATATCACTGAGTGAAAGAACATAACGAATTTCTTTTTTACAAAATACTGAAAATTTCACTTTTTACTTGAGGATTACTGTCTGAGGTCACTTGTGGTGAGGAGCAGGGGATGATTGTGAGTTCTAAAGAATGGATCCAGTGAGTGGATCCAAAAGTAGAGCAGATATATTTATGTACCTCTTAGAGAATTAATGAAACTTTTGGGTGTGAAGATCATTTTTTTTTCACACATTTTACTAATGAAATCATTTAACTGTCAAGGATGGGAGAAGGATGCACCAACCCAACTGCAGATGGATTTTATCCCTGTGATAATATCATATCTTAAAGTCAGTTTGGGATTTTCAAGGTCTTCGTTCAAATAATTTGGGCAGCTGCCATCTTATGAAGTTTATTTTAGCACAAATTCACTTGACTGGTAATTTTGGATCTGATTTCTGACAATTATAAGGACTTTTGAAGAGCAGTCTCTACAATTACTGTTTTAGGCCCATTTCCCTTAAATCTGTTCTGACTAAAATAATAAAATGAGCCTCTGCCATTTTTAGTCCGCAGAAATTTTAACTGCAGTAAATTTTTCTCTTTTTTTTTTGTCATTTTAACTGCACTTGTTAATGTAATTTTGTAATTTTAACTGCAGTCATTAATTATTATTTTTTATAAGTTAGCTATCAGCAATTAATTATTTAAAATTAGCTATTAGAAATGACTTTATTAATTAATAAAATGTATGCATTTTTATATAATGTAAATATAAAATATTATTGTTTTATATAACAACCAATTACTTATAATTGATAATTCTTACTTATAGATATATTAATTAATAAATATTTTTAAGGCTGCTGTTAATGTAATTTCAAAATTTTAACTGCAGTCCTGCTGAGGACATCCAGGTGAATCTGTGAATTGTTTTTTTGGGTAGAGAGAAGTCTGTTTTATACTGGAAATTTAAAAAATACTGCAATGCACCAATGTCATGCCATTTTTAATGGTTTGTTTTGCAGGTCTCTGTAAAAATGAATGAGGTATAAAGTAATAAAATAATATATAAAATAAAATAATATAAAATAATAAATAATATCATTATTTTTGACTGCTAATGCTTTTCAAAGTGATGTCACAGTACACACAGAACACTTCCCTTATATTTGCCAGGTATATTTGATAAGAAATACATTTAATCTGGTTTTGATCGACAATGGCCCCAGAATAATTAATTCAGTTGGAAAACTCCTGCCCTATTTGAATCCCATTGGAAGTGATAACATTGAATGGAAGACAAGTTTTAGGTGAGGCTGGATTTAAAATGGAGCAGAAAAACCACAATTTTTTTCAGTGTGATATGAATTTTTGGTGGAGATAGCTGAGATTAATTAAATTACAGCCTGGTGCTGATCCCTGTATGGACCAATCACTTCAGATTTGGATTCAATGATCCTTGTGGTCCCTCCAAACTCAAAATATTCTGTGAAACATAGGTCCATGTGCATATCTGCACATATATTTTAGCTTATTTTCTGTGATTTATAACTAAAATATCCAGAATGCAATTAAATAAAATAAATAAAAAATAAAATCAATAAATAAAATAAATAAAAATAAATAAATAAATAAATAAAATAATTAAAAAAAAATAAAATAAAAAATAAAACCGACCTCGTTTATGCAAATGTTATGTGCAACATTAGAATAAGATATGATGTTTAAATATTTATTTTCTTGTGGAATTGTTTCACTGTAAGAAAACCTTGACTTTAACAAAAAAAAAAATAAAATAAAATGAAAAAGGTGATTTTACTTGTTCATAAGGGAGAATACAATGCTTATGAATTACATTCATTGACATTACTTGAGAGAGTAGAAGTGAAATGAAACAGACTATTTTGAAAGAGAGGTCAGAAGTGAAATGGAGCAACATTTTGAAGGATGAGAAGCAAATTAAGCATATTTTACTAACAGCAGAAACTTTTAGTTGTCTGCATAGAAAAGGTATTGATACAAAACTTGGGTTTTTTTGGACACTTGTATTTTACACTTAAATTTATGTGACAGTAATGAAAAAATCTGAATTACTGAAGGGGATTGATGAAATATTATGTGATACTCTGCTCTGGGCAGGGGAAGGCAGGACACTTGCTACTTTGAGAAATCCATGCCTGTGATTTAATTTTAAATTAATTTAAATGTCATTGCTTCTGTGATTTAATTTTAAAAAGGAAACAAAAAAAGATATGTTTTGTAAATGTGGTGGATTCTAGGCTTGTTTTGTACAGCGGGGTTAGAGCAGCACACATAATTCTGTGCCCAGAATTCCCCTTGATAACCCTTCTGTTTCATCCAAAACCATTCCAAGTGAATTTCTGTCAGTTTTCAGAACCAGAATCTGGATGGAGCCTGTCAGACTTCATCCTCTGCTCAGGCAAAAGGGAAACAAATACTGAAAAAAAAATAAAATTAAAAAAAAAATAGAAGTAATTTGCTGACAATTTTCCAGTCCTCACTGGAGGATTGTGTGTCAGGGAATGGCACATCCTCTCCCAGGACACCAGGGAACCTCTGGGGAGATCCTTCACCCCACAAATCCCAGCTGCCATTCCCAAACCTTTCCCAGCCAAGCTCCTCTCTGCCTCTCTCTGCTCTGGTAAGGAAACCTTGGGAAATCTTTTCCAAAGCTGAGCCTGAAAACTAAACCTGAGCAAAATTTGGGACAGCAGGAGCCAGGAGCTTGCTGGAGATGTTGTTTTTTGGCATTCTCCAGGACTGCTCTCCCACACAAACCCCCCTTTATTCTGCAGGCTATAAAATATCTCTTTTCACCAACTCATCCCTGCTCTCCTCTCTCCCTGGCACCTCCCTCCTTCCTCCCCTTCAGCATCCTCTTTTCTCCACAGGTACCAATTACCTCTCCCCTCAGAAATCTTCTGATGAATGTGTAGCCAACTAAACCCTGAGAAATCCTTGTGGACATGCACTTAGCTTTGTAAAATAACCCATTTTCAGACCTGCAGAAAGGCTGCTGTGTTTGAAAGCTTGGAGGTTTTTTTTTCCAGCCATACCAGCTGCTCTGGGAAAAGCTTTTTCCTCCTCCCACAAACCCTGTTCTGCATTACCAGCCTGCAATTTTAGCCTTGTATGCTGATGACAATTAAAATATGTCCACAGAACACACAATGAAGTGCATTGTTATCATACCTTGGCCTATTTGATCTCCCATCTCTTTAAAAAGCAAGAAATGATGACTTCTAATGTGCAATAATTTTCCCCCCATGTATATGGATATTTGAAATGTCTTCATATAAGTATATTTTACCCACTTGCTGTCAGATAGTTTAGATTCCTTTTTAAATTACAGACACAAAACTTCCTTTGATATAAAAAAGATGTGGGCCTGCATATCTTCAGAAGATTTCCCAAAGCTCCTTTAATATTTGAGGTGGAAATCTGAGATTTAAGTAACTTTCTTGCAGAACTATTGGGTTTTTTTGTTGTTTTTTTTTTTTTTTTTCAATATCCCCAGCTGCAGAATCTCTCTGCAGGGATTCTCTGGCAGTCACTATTTGTTCTTTGTCTGAGCTCCTGGTGAGCCACAGGAATATCTAGCAATACTTGGCATAATTTGAATTGCGCAAATAAACCGAAAGGAAACTTTCCAAAAACCTTTCGTGGTGCAAAAACTGCTTTGAAACCCAAATTCTAATACTTGTAGAGCTTTCACCACTGCAGTAATCGAGGCATTGTCTGTTCCTAGGTGATGTTTTTACCTGGAGATGTTCTGCCACCCTGTCTGATAAGGAACTGAGCTCCACAGAGATGTGGTGACCTCAGTGGCAGAATGAATTCTGGTTGGAGTCAGAGGCACAGAGTGTGCCCTTATCTCTGATAGCTGGCTCTGACATCCTGAAAACACTGAATTTCATACAACACCATGAAAACAACTGTTGAATAGAAATCTAGGAGTGAAAGTGTGTAAATTAGAGAGTTTTCTTAAGTCACTGAGTGGAAGAGTTAAAGTTTGGAGTTTAAGATAGTTTAAGAGAACAGAAGACAAGGTGGAGGATTTAGGGTGTTGTCTCTTGTCCTTCTTCTTTCTTCTTCATCTTCTTCTCCTGGAGGTTTTTGGGTAGCAATGAGTGATTGGATAGAGAATGCTGCAGTGCAGCACACAGGTGTTGGGTCATTGGGTCACTAAGGAAAATAATTTACTTGGCATTTGTTAATTGGGTAAATAGACATATAAAAGACCTTGAAGAAGATCTTTGTTGGCCATTTTACACCTTTCTGTCAGTGCACTCAGCTCCTTGTATCCATGTAATGTAGATAAGAGAAGAATAAACAATGAAGTCTGAGCAAGAGCAAACTGCCTCTGTCTCATCAATCTCAGTCCTGGGGAAAAGAACCCAAATCCAGATGTCCCATCAGGACAAATTCTGGACTCAAACCCCCTCTTAGTCCTGCATTCTCAGCTTGTCCATGCTCTCTCCTTGGTAGGACGTGGTGTCAAATGAACACTTTTCCCTTTAGAATCCATTGCACTTCCAAATATTTAAATTAGAGGAGGTAGAAGGAGCTGGTTTGGATTCCCAGGGACCATGGGTCTTGTAAGGGAAGTGTCAACAGCCCACAAACCACAGGAGTGCTGCACTTGGCAGCCTGAGCTTCCAATAAACCTGAAATAAAATTTCATAAAAATGAAAGAAGATGCAGTGTGTAGCATGGTACAGTGAATATTTCCTTTAAAAGGAATGGCTGTTGAATACAGCAGGAGAACCTGGGTAAAATAAACTCCTAAAGCATAGCAGGAGGTTGTTGTGAAGAGAGTTTGGGAGACAATTCTGTTCTGCAAATATCAGAGTGCTTGAAGAACAGCCCCAGTTCCCAAATAAGTCAGCGAGTTCACTGATGGCATCACCTTATATTTATGATTTATTCTTGTTTTTGACTTGATTTCATGGTCAGTGCCAGAAATCCCAAATAATTTTTCATCCTTCCCTTATCTGCTTGGATTTGAGTTTTTGTTGTTTTTAATTTCTGGGGTTTTTGTGGAATTTTTTTTTTTTGTCTGGTTTTGGTTTTGATTTTTTTTTTAATCTCTTAAGATGATGTCATTCTTGCTTTTGGTCCTGTTGTGTTCGTGGGATGTGTTACTGCACATTTCCCTTCCATATCTGCAGTCCAATTAAGTCCTGTTATAACCAGAGTTGAGTGAAGATTTAATTACTGTATCACTATAAAAATGCTTTTTGAAAAAAAGGATGGATTGATTGAATAAATAACAGCCATGTGTAAGATTTAGTGAGTATGTTTTTATAAATTATTTGTCTAGATATAAACCATTTATATTCTTAGACAGTGTAGGGTTTTTTCATGTTGTTCCTGGAAAAAACATCCAGCTTAAATTTGGTATAAAAAGGTTTTCTTCTGTATGCAAAGTTTAATTTATATTCTGACTTTGAGAGCTCAGCTACTGCAAAAACCAGGAACTTTATCACATACCTCATGTCTTTGAGAAATACAAATAAAGGGTCAACAGGTGAAAGCAGCCAATCTACAGGTGTTGAGCAACTCAAGGACAAAAATATGGTGACAAGGAAACACTTTTATTCAGATCTAATATTCAGATATTCAGATAGCTGGCTCTGAATAGCAAAGACGCCAAAAAACTGAATTTGGTTTGGTTTTGGTTGTATTTCAGCCAGGTGTAGTCAAGTTAGAGGCACTGAGGTCAAGGCAGATACAGAAGAAAGTGCAGTCATGTAAAATCAGTGACAGATGACTCAATAAATTACCAAGATGCTGAATCTTAGGTCGGTATTGAGGTTTTAATTTAACACAAACTCCTGCAGTTATTGTGTGGCTTGGTTGGAAGGAACAGAGATTAAATTTTGGGGGGAGATTTCATGGTTTTTTTTGCTCTGTCCATGAAAACTGGAAAGTTCCTACAGGTAGAGGCTGCTGAGGGGGAAAGTTGGGTGTAACTGGAGGGGATGAGACCTAAAAATGTCTGGTGCTCCAGGTTTGCAGCAGTGAATTTTCTTAGGGCTCATATTGGGCTTGGAGGAACTGGTTTATTCTGCTCTTGGGAGTTTTCAGGGATTCCCAAGATAGATCTTGAGTAGCTGTGTGGGATAAAGGGAGAGATTTTTTTAAGAACTTATTTATTTTCTGATATTGGAAGGAACCCTTGAGTTAAATATTCCAGCAAGCCTGGGTCTTTCCTTAGCAAACCTCCTCCCCAAAATAGACTCTGTGTGGAAGATAAGCTTCTGTCAACTTCTGATCTTGAAAAACCCATTCAGTCATGGCCTGAGTTTAAATCACATCCTGCCTGTGTTATCCAGAGTGCTGGATAGATTTTTCTAGATCTCTTATAGCTGTTTCAGAATGTGTTTTGCCCCACAGTCTCCCAGCTCCACTGAGGTTTTGCCCCAGTAAAGCCCAGGAGGAAGCTGAACAGAGCTGCTCTCTCTGCCTCTGTTTCTCTCAGCTCCAGTAAAATGTATGGAGCTATTCTCACCGTGTCAGGGACGAAATAGTTCCATAAAATGCCCTGGAAATGAAAACTCCCTGCATTGTCAGTGTGAAAGTATGCTGAAGGCATGCATGACTGAACAGTCAAATATAACGAGCTGCTGGGAAGTTTAATTTTGGAGATACATGGTGCTGACTGACAGTGGTGTAAATGGCAAACAGACCTCTGCAAACATTTACTGTCATCCCTTGTCACTGCTCGGATTCTTAAGAGAAAAGAAGTCGAGAACAGTGCTACAGAGAAGTAAGAAATCATTTTAAGTGTCTCCCAAGCTCTTTACTTTGTCTAATAGGACAGCAGATATCTCTGGATCCCTTTCTAAACACGCTGCAGACAGCATGAACTGTGTTAGAAAAGCCTCATTCTTGCTGTAGATGGAGGAGGATTTTAATAGCAACAGGGTTATTATTCCATCTAAATCAATAGAGGGAGTTTCTATCTTGTTTAAGAAAAACTGGCTGTGACTGCTGGAGCAGTGGGAAAGGGGAGAGATGCAAATTAGACTAATAGCTAAATCTATAGTGGGACAGAAAGGTCTGAAAACGAGATGGGCACCTTTGAAAGCACAGTCCTCATGTTCCCTTCTTGCCCTGCCAGTCACTGAAGGTTTTATTGCAGATTGTGCTGTTCCCCAGTCCTCCAGAGCACTCTTCCTTTGAACAGCAGCTTGCTCTGCCCTGGCACCTGTGGGCAGTGGAATACTTAGCTGATGAGGAAAAGGCAGAAGTCACTTTTGGTGGCGTTCCTCAGCTTATGTCTCTTAACTTGGTAGAGGAATTATTCAGAATGCACTCACTGCAGATTTTTGATGGTAGGTGATCACCTGAGCCCCTGGAGAGCTTTTGATCCAAATACAATTAATGTCTGAGGAGGAGAAGGAAGAGGAACCTTAGATCTGTCTCCTAGAAAATCCATTCTAATTGATACAACACCCTCAATCCCCTTTCTTTCATTTCAGCTTCAGTTCACCTTTAGAAGTCTAAATTTTCCGTGAGGGACTCAGAGTGCTTTGAGGAGATTTAAATTTTCACAACGAGCAGCTTCCTGAGAGATGAGGTTCTGAGGACCTGCAAACCAAGCAAGGAGTGGAAACTCATCTGTCCCTGACATTCTGCAGGAATATTTTCATCATTAGCTCCTGTGGAAGGGCAGGTAACATTCCTGCCAGACATCTGGTGAAAGAGATGTATCCCCCTGTTATTATTATTATTACTGCATTTATTTATAGAAAATACTAAAGCTCCTGGGGTTGGGGAGGTGAACCCTACAGCCCAGAGAAGTTATCAAGCACCTGATGGTTGTGAGATTTAGGGCACCTGCCACCCTGATGTTGTATTTTGGCTGGAAAATTATTGGCCTCTGCTCTGTGAAGTGGCTCTTTTAATGGGTTGAATATTCATGTAATCAGTTTAGATGTTTACCTGAGGCACTTGTTTACTTTGAGGTCTAGGGTCTCTAGAATCAGGTGTTGTGTAGCCAAGCATTGCATTGCACATTTCTGTAGACAATTCCCAAGACTTCAAACAACTAATTGAAATCACAGAAGCAGAAGGAAAAAAATAAAATAATCTATTAAATGCCCCCTATCATATCTTCCAGTCAATGCAGGGGAATTCTGCAGTTTTCTAAAATGCCACTTGAAAAAAATGGGCTCCTTTAGTGGGGAAGCAAAGATGACATTGTGGAATGACTTTTGTTTGTTGGGAAAGCCCGCTTGGTGAAGATGAGGGGGAGGAGAGGAGAGAGCTCCCTCCAACCCTTACAGCTCCACCAGATGAAATATTATCCCAGTAATGATTGTTGTGCCTAATAGTCATGGACAGCAACTTTATTCACCCCAGAAAGAGCACAAAGGAAAGCAGTCTCCAGGACAGGAGGCTTCCTCTGTTAAATTTGCCATGGATGGTTGGGCTCAGTTTGCCTGCACCTCTGACTGATGCATCATGCTGGATGCTTTAGGCACACACTAATTAGTAGAGCAAATAGAAAACCTCGAGGATGCCCATGCTTAATGACACTGCCCATACTCTAAACCGTCTCTACAACAAATTACTCATTTCATGGCTGTAGGCAGTGCAGGTTAATTTGTATCACTTGCTAACTTGAAGCGTTTGCTTTTAGCAGGACGCTGTGTTACGCCTTTCTAGGAAACTTTGCAATGCTTTTGAACAAAAAAGAAATACCAGAAGCAACAGAGCAGGTCATTTCAGGAATTAAAAAGTAAGAGACATAAATCTACTGGAAGCTAAGAGTCAATAGATGCTGATGAATTAGTTACCACAAAAAACCCCAAAAGAAACCTGGAAAGGACTAAAACCACTTTGAGGAGTATTGAGTTAGAACACAACACTGGCTCGAAACAAAGGTGGATTGTGCAGTTCCTGTCAGGAATGCTTTAGTCAGGTAATTGCTTTTCAATCAATCTCAGCAAAAGAAATGAGAAGTCAAATATGGAGAATTAATCAAATTCACAGGCATCTTTGACTGAGGAACCTGCATAAAGCAAAGCTTGTTCTCACAAATGAATGAGGTGAAGATCATGGTCAAATGAGACCCAAGAGTTTATGACATTGCTGAACTGTAGTCACTTAATTACCCACATGAACATGGGTCTTTGGAAGCATGAAACTAAATATTCTGTACAACTGTGCCAACTCAAGGCTTCAGTAGCAAAAGCAGGCTGAATAATGTTGCCTTAAAGATGATGGATCAATTTGCACTCGTACTGGCAGGTTGGGTGGGAGGCAAAGAGTGAAAGGAGAAGGCTGGGTGGAAGCAGAGGACTGATGAATTACACTGGGAAGTCAGGATTGCTCATTCCCCTTCCTCCAGCAGGATGAGAGGAACAGAAAAAGCATCTTGTGCTGCAAAGGCCTCTTATCCTTCCCTAATCAAACCCTTTTCTCAGCACTGGAAGTGTCTGCAGTCAGCCCCAGCCGCTGTAGCAGGTGTCTGTGCAGGCATGTCCTCACAAATAGGATTTCACCACCCATTTTGGTACCAAAGCTTGACTGCCACCTCTTCACAGACGTGGAGAGACATCACCAGTAGCTCTGTGCTTGCAGCAAAAGCTAAAATCTCACCCAACCAATCCCATCTTTGTTAACATAATCTGTAGTGAATGGAGAGTGAGGCTGGGACAGTTTGTGTTCTTTATAAACACGTAACAGAAACTGAAATATAAACAAGCTCACAGCAGCGAAGCCCTTGGCAAGCAAAGGTCCTGCATCCTCACAGACACCTTAAATAAACACCTTTATGTGACACACAATGCCAGGTTCTTGCTTCAATCAACTTCCAAAGCTTGGAACTCAAAAATTTGCAAATCTGGTGCTGACAAATGCCTTAGTGGGGTCCAGGAGGACTTGAGGCTGCTTGTTGTTTCCCACACTTCTTGGAAGCTGTGCCTAAATGCAGTTGTATCCATCCATCTGCTACAGCCCTATCCTGGAGAAAGGGGTTGGAAAGGGATTTGTGCCCTCTTGTGCATCTGCCATCCTGAAAGTATCCAGGTCCTGCTTGAAGACCTTTCCTGCTTTCTCCTCCTCTTCCAAAACAGTGGAGGGAGGGAGAGAGAGAGAAGAAGAGCATTTTAGGACCAAAACCCTGGAGTTAGCGACCCCAGGGGTGTAGGCTCACTTTCCTTTTTCCACCGTTGTAATCTTTGGCGGATTTCGGTAAATCACTGAGCGCCTCTGAGCCTCAGCGTGCCTCGCATGAAGGCGAAATAATGATCCCCGCTTTCCCCTGCTCGCATCTGCTGGGATTTTCCCCAGCGGCGGAGCAGACCTCCCACGCTCAGCGGGGTGAGCTGTGCTCGCAGCTGCGGGGCCGTGTTTTTGGCCCCGTCTCCTCCCCGCATCCCTCCGTGGTACCCGGGATGCTGCGGCCGATGCTCCTCGCTCGCACGGGCGGGGCCGGCTCGCTCCCTCCTCGCTGTTCATTGCTGATGTTTATCGTGTCTGCTGCTTCCGAGAGAGACGGGAGGGCTGTCGGGGAATTCTGTGAGCCTCGTTATCCCTACAGTAACTATAGACTTGGGCAGGAATGAGGGTGATTGATTTCAGGGCTGGTGTCTGGGAGGCAGCAGCGTCCCCTGCTCCGCTCTGTCACCAAGCCCTGCCAGTTCAGCCCGCCTAAGTAAACACTGCCGAGCTGCTAATCACACGCTCTGAGACAAAACAGCACTTGGGGATCTGGGCAAGATCACACTTCCCTCCTCCTCCCCTCCCCTTCTGAGCCGTCCCCTCCCCGCTTTTCCCCTCCCTCTGCCGGCAGCAGCCCAGCCGGTCCCTCCGATCCCACCCGGCAGCCTCACGCTGGGGCCGCTGCCGGCTGGGGCTGCCCGGGAGCTCTCAGCCCGTCCTGCCAGCCCTGCCCAGCTCTGTCCAGCTCTGTCCAGCCCAGCCCAGCCCTGCTGAGCCCCCCGGGCCCTTCCACCGCCGCCCCGGCTGCCAAAAGTTGTGCGGAGCTGCGAGGATGGGAGCGCATCTGCAGCCGCTGGCCCTGCGGCTCCTGGCGCTGACTTTCCCCTTGGTGGCCAAGGGTTTTCCCGACGAAACCTTGGAGAAAGCCTCCAAATCCGAGGGATATTGCAGCCGGATCCTGCGAGCCCAAGGCACCAGGAGGGAAGGGTACAATGAATTCAGCCTCAGGGTGGAGGGCGACCCAGAATTTTACAAGCCTGGGAACAGTTACCGGGGTAAGTCGGGCATCCTCTGCATCCCGTACCGCGATCTCGGGGAGGATAAGTGTTTCGGGAGCTGTAGAGTGTCTCTGCCTGTCAGCTCCGGATCCCTCTTGGCGTGTGTGTGGGGGTTAGGGCAGCCTAATACACCCCCTGGCATCACTTTATTGGGGATGCTTCCATGGCAAGAGAGGGGAGCTGGCTTTCGGTGTCTCACTTTTCTCCCGAGCGTTCCTCATGAAGAGGAATTTCCTTTATTTAGGAGCCCTCTGTACGGGCTCAGCGCTCGCACAGGAGCACAAGTTGCAGCGATGCAGAGCACACTCTTCCCCCGTTTGCCCTCTTCCGTGGGATTTCTTCCTATCCTTTTAAATTTAACCCATGGGAGAAGCTTCCACATCCAGCAGGAGGGAGAGGAAACTCGGAGCTAATCGCTCTTGCCCTGAAATATGAATGTTAATATAATGAGTTAGCATATGGGCAAACATGATGCAGCACACTGCCAACTTCCCACATTTTCCACTTGCGTTTATCCCACTATCCCACCCTTTTTTTTTTAATTTATTTTTTATTTATTTTTTTTTTTCCCTGGGTAAGTGAACAGATGGCTCAAGCAGGAAAGAGGCAGAGACAGTGCTAACGACCACTGTAAATAAGAGATGGAGGCATTCCTTCTTCCCTGAGCATGACACATACAATCCTTGGAATGAAATCCCAAAGCACATTCGGGTGTGTTTTACTAATTAATAGGCAAAGACAAGTTTTGGTCACTTTTCCTGCCTCACTATATAGTGCCTTGAGAAACAAACCTTCTTGGAATGTGCTGTTTGCCTTGCATTTTAAAAGCACTTTAAAAAGAGTCTGGACATTTTTAGGTACAGTAACTGATGTACTTTTAGGAAAAAAAAATATTGGGAAATTCTTCCAAGTGTTTCTTAGATCCAGGGTAAAGAGCAGTGTTTTCCCATTGCATGAACATGGGAATCTCAGTGTGTACAGGGAGAAAAAAATGTGCACGGAGCATAATCAATTTGTTTCTCAAAAAGGCTGAGAAATACATCTGCAGGTTCACCTGTTTTGAGCGCCAGTCTGTAACTTTGCGTGCTGTTGATTAGATTTTTTTTTCCCCAAAAATAGTTTTATTTTAAGATGGTGTGAGGAAATGCACATGACCCACAAGTTCCAGACGGGAGGATTAGTATCCTGAGTCTGAAAGATTTCATGTGGCATGTCAGCTTGATGCACCTACTGAGCAGGACAAAGATGTGCCAAGTTTTTTGATAGTGACAAATGAGAACGTTCGTTAAAAAATTTCGGGATTCACTTCTGTGAAAAAGTTACTGGACATTTTCAGTCACCTCCCAAAGAAGTTTCTATTGCACAGAAATGTGGGAAGAAAGAAACTCCCAGATGAATTAGCCGAACTAATTTTGTGGAGATATTAGGTCTTGGCGTTAGGGACTCAATTAATAAAATCACATTAGGCTATTATAAGCTGCTTGGAAGTGAGAAATTTACAGTTAATAGTAAAAAAATTAAAATGTAGACCAGAATATGTGCTTTTCTTTCTGATACTTAGGACTGAAGCATTCAGGTGGCACATTGGGGTGTGTAGATCATTCTTTAAGGACACATTCCTGAATGGTGGGAAGGACACAAATAAATGTTCCTGTTAACATAGCAGTAGTCAAAACTGACAATATACAGAAAATTTTGGGAGCTTGTTCTCAAAGGCATTTCTGCAGTCCAGCTGGAACTATATTACTGTTTTATGCAAAGGATGGAAAATCCAACTAATGATTTAAAAAAAAAAATAAAAAATGAGATTATATGACAGGTCTGTGGGGTTTTGTTTGTTGTTTGTATTTATTTAGCAGCAAATTATTCTGTGTGCAACATAGCAGAAGACTTGCAGGACCCCCTTAGCTCTGGAGCCAGATATTCCTGTTCCCATGGCCCCTGCATGAATTGATGCAATCTGGATCCTTGGCACGTTCCCTAGTGGCCTCTTGGAATAAAGTTGCATTTTCAAGGTGGATAGCACAGGAATTATCTGTACATGCAAATGTACTCCAGAAAAGTGTAGGGACATCCATTTATCTTCATGCCATCAGCTGATGTGGCACACCAGCCTCTCAAGCAGCAATGAATGGAGGGAATATCTGGGAATATCTCAGTTTGCAGTGTGGGAGTCAGGAGACCACAGCTCCCAGCTGCTGTTTGCCTCTGGGGGAGTTTTTATGGCTGCCCTGCAGTTATTCACCTTTAGATCAATCACAATCTATTTGTCCTGAGGGCGAAAATCTGTGTGCAAGGAGCTGTGAAGCCTTGGTTTTCCACCTCTGGAGCTGTGATAGAAAACAGCACTGGGCACTGAATAACTTGTCTGAGTGGGTACAATTCAAATGTGTTCCTGCAGGACCAGGTTTGAGGGCACACCACGCTAGGGTCGAGGTCCTCTCCTCCCCTGCTGGGTTCCTTCGGTGGTGATGGAGCTGCTCTCGCCTCCACTGAAGGTCAGAGCTCTCATTCAGAGGCACAAATGAGCCTCAGGTTTGGGTGGAGATACAGGGTAATGATCCTTGAAAAGACTCAGTCCTGGCTTTATTGATTGTGCAGTTAGATTAATGATTGCATGAGATTTCCATGAAAAAATGAGGCGAGTTTCACGCTATTAAAATGTAAATAAACTTGCTTCTACCAAAAGGGAGTAGAGCACACTAACATGCAGTAGAAATGCTTTCTGCTGTGAGATCATGAAGTTATTATTCTGAAGAAGAAAAGGAGTACTAGGCTAGTTGTAACCCTTACATATACCCTCTGTGTGGGTGCTGTTCCTGGTTTTAATGGAATTTCCACTTGTAGGTCAGTTCACTTTCTCAGTTTTTGAGAAAAAACTCATTTGAGGAGTTGTGCTCCACTGCATTGGTTTGGGGACTTCTCTTCGAAGAAATGTTGAGTCTTTTTCTTTCCATTTCTTTCATCTCCCCTCAACGTGCAAACAACTTTGCAAAAAAAAAAAACCAACAAAACCCAAAAAAGCTCTCATTCTGTAACTACATCAGCTGTTCCACAAAATACAGATGGAATTTAGGAACTTGCATTTGCTGCTACCTGTGCAATGTGCAGCAGGGGATGTGCAGTTGTGTAGGGTGAGAAAAGTCCAATTTCCTGCCTGAAACCAAAGGAGCGACTTTGATCATCCCACCTTGGGCTTGGGACACCGGGGAAAGAGTGAGGTCGTGTGCCAAAGCCCAACGTGTAAAGCAATTAGAGATTTAAAGTAACTGCTGGTATGCAATCTTCCCTTTAAAGTGAAATCCTTAGGGCTGAGGCTTGCACTGAGGTTTAGCAGATCCCCGCAGGAAGTTCATATTATTCAGTGAAAGTTAATGAGCAGGACACAGCTGCTGCTCCAAATGGCAGAGTTTAGCCCAAGAACTCTTATGCAATCCAGAGGCTCTCCCTTGTGAAGAACAGATGTGGTTTGGGAGCTTGGCACTGCTGCCCGTGCAGAGGCTCCAGGAGCAGCTCAGGAGGAGCCGGGATTTGGGAGGGCTTGGGATGAGCCCTGTGGGACATGAGGATAGCTCTGGGCACTGACAGAAACCTTCCCAGCTCACTGTTCTGGCCTAGCTCTGGGCTGTTCCAAAGCCTGCATCCCTAAAAGTGCAAATCCCAGAGCACAGAGCCCGGGTCCTGCCGTGCTGCTGTGTCCGTGTGTCCCCGCAGCCGTCACACAGGGCCGGACACAGCCGAACCCTCCGGCTGCGCTTGGCTCCTTTGGATTTTGGGCTGGAAGTGTTCCCGAGCCCAGAGCACAGCAGCATCCCTCCTCCTCCTGGAGAGAACATGCATTTATTCGGGCTTCAAATGACTGCAACCACAGCTGGGGTATTGCTAACCCCAGGCATTCAAAAACTATGAGTCAGCCTTTGGAATTGCTTTCCTTTTGCCTTTTTTTTAAATTTTTTTTTTTTTTAAATATTTTTAAAATTTTTAAAATTTTTTCTGATGTTTCTGCAGCATTTCAGAACTCTGTTTTGTGGGTAGGTGTTTGGAAGTTCTAAAGCTGTTTGGTTTGATCTGTAACTTTGTGGGGAAAACAAAAACTGTTGAGTCAGTTCACAACTGGATTCTCTGCACGCATACTCAAATATTCCTGGTGTAACCTTTTACTCACGGTGATTCAGAGTCTTTAATTGCATATGATATGGAAAAAATTGTTGCATGTAAGAGACCTTTATGGCAGTAAATTTCTAAGAATCATTGTTGAAGCAGGAGCGATGTGTTCATCTCTGTTGGGTTCAGCAGCGTGCTCTTCCCAGAGAGGCTGCCCGTGGCTTTCCATTTAGCCAGAGCTGCAGAAGTCCTCAACATTGGACTAACCATGCTAATTACTGAGCAGAAAATGAATTAATGAATTGGAGCAATGCTTTTTTAAAGCAAGCAGAAATTTTAATGGTGTTATACTGCTGGCCCATTTTGGAATATAATGCGTGAAATTTTCTTTCTCCCCCAAAATCACGACACTTAGCCTCATCGTAAGGTTCCATGGGATGAAAAGAGTGTTGAAAATCTTGAGAGCTGGAGGACTTGCTGTTGTGCCATCACAATTTGTACAGGTGTTTGCAGGTTTATATGTCAAAGCATGGCACTTACACAAAAGTTTGAAAATGGAAATAAATATTTTTTTCTTTTTTTTCACATATAGTCAGAAAAGTTAGGTATTTGTACAAACACCGTGAGTTTTAACCCCAAATACAGCTGCATAATGCTAGAAACCTTCAAATAGCCTATTTTATATTTTTCTGCTACTGAATTTCTAGATCAAAGAGCTCTCTGTATATTCCAAATGAACTCTGGGGCATATTTGGAAATCCATATTTTCTAAGGGCAATCTGTGATTTTTAGCAATGTGATCCAACCCCTCGCAGCCGATCTGTGTGAGAGGGAGTCTCTTGTGGATACTCCTCTATGGAGCAGCCTTGGGAGCTGCAGTTTGCTCTAAAAACTGTGGGTGGTCTTCAGTTTTTATTGTGCCTGCCAGGGCTGGAGAGTGTGACAATAAAAAGTACTACGAGTGACTCTTTTTGCACTATGCTTAAAGGAAAACATAAGAGTTCACTTAAAACATTAAGAGTTTAATTTTCTGTCTCTTTAATTCTAGAATAATTTCTTTTTCTTTCCTAAAATTTACCTCTGTTTCAGGAAAGGATTGCTATTAGTGGTCGAAGAGAGTTTGGTGATTTCAAATGTCCTGCCTCGAAGTTCTGCCTCATTCTGTGGCTCTGATAATGTTCAAAGATGAGGACCCTGAGATTATCTGGGTTAATAATTAACTATAACTATAACTAATAATTAATTAACCGGTTAGAGCCTGGTGCTAAAAATGTGGGCTCAATCCCTGCAGGGACCATTCCCAGGATATCCCAATTCTGTGAACTCAGGTTTTTGAGTTTTGGACATCAGATCAGGGGTTCAATCCTGCTGCTGAGCGGGGTCAGATCAGATGAGCCAGCCCTGCCTTACCTGCTCAGGACAGGGCTGTGCAGGATTGGTTTGGCATTCAGAGCATCCAGCACAGCTTTTAGGGGTCAGGAGTTTAGTTTTATCCGCCAGGAGTTTAGTTTTGTGTCCTGTTCTGCCCTGAGGATGGAGCAGAGGGAGGATATTTCGAGATCCCCCATTTCCAGAAGCTGGAGTGCTGTGCTGAGTGTAGCTGAGCAGGAACAGGCAACGTGGACATCTGGCTTTACAGACAGAGGGACTTGATGTGCACTAAAATACTTTGTCTGTGCTCAGAACTGGACAAAAAAATGAAGTCAAATATTTAGGGATGCTCCTTTACATTTAACACCCTGTCACCCCCCAAAAGAAACCAAAAAAGCCCTCACAAAGAAAAAGCCCAAAGTAGAAAACACCCTTGCACATGCATCCCCACCCCCAAACCACCACCAATAAACCCCCCTGTAGATCTGAGCAGATTATCAATCTGCTTTAAAAGAAAAAATGGGGGGAAAATAAAAAAGCTGAGGTATTTCATGCCAGTGGTTCTCAGTTTATGTGGAAACTCGGAGTGAACATTTTGGATTGTGGCTGGCTTGGCTCCCTGCTGTCGGTGCTCTAACTTTAGTCAATGGCAGCTTAGAACACACACCTTGTGAAATGATGTGCAAGTGGCTGACTTCACAATTAATGGTCTCTTTTGGTTCTTTCTCTGTTCATCACATCCCAGTGACGCTTTCCGCTGCCACTCCTGCCTACTTCCGAGGGTTCACCTTGATCGCCCTCAAGGAAGGAAAAGAAGGTGACAAAGAGGAAGACCATGCAGGATCTTTCCAGGTGAGAGAACTTCCCCTTTGGAGTCTTCTTTAGTGTTTGCCTGCCTCAAAGGGAGGTTTTGATATGCACAGCAGAATGCAGAGAGTGTTTAAACATAAATGTTTGTGGATGTTGGCGTGAGGACAGCATAGCATGTTTTATATCCCACGAGTGTTCAAAGGGTCACGGCTCCTGTACCTGGATTTCAGCTTGCCTTCCCACACTCCCACAGTTCAAAATGAGCATCACTTACTTGAACTAGAGCCTAGGACACCTGAACCTTTTATCCAAGTGAACATCAAGAGTGTCCTATTCACATTCTGTTTTTTTTGTGTTTCTTTGCCTCGGTGTTTTTGTCCACTGAGCTGTAGAATTCGACTCTGAGAAGTGTTTGCCGTGGTTGTAATGACTGTTCTATCATTCGTAAATTAGATTCTGCTGTTTTATTTATGCTCAGTAGTACTTGACTTAATGAACACATCCAGTGGGATGAAATGTTTGGTATTAAAAGGATTAGAAACCAGAAGGATGATTCACAAACTGGTATTTTCAGCTACTCCATGTGGGGAATTCTGGAAACTGAGAAAATATATCATATTTATGAAAGAAGGTAGAAGTGATGCATGTAAGTTTGATTCTCACAAGAGGTATTGTTTGCTGTTTGACTTTCCAGGCTTAGAAATACAGTTGAATTGTACTGATTATAATTTACAGGATGTGCAGTAATATTGATAGTAATTTTAATAACAATTTCTAGGCGGAAGATTTCACTTGCCTCGGGTTTCAAGGTTTTCAAGGGAAATACTCAAGTTCCAATTTTGGTGACCTGCAAGGAGACAGAAATTAACATCTCTCCCTATATTTCTTCTTTATTTTTGTATACAGCAAATTCAGTGCAAACTCAGTAAATAATTGCCCAGTTTTCCTACTGAGTTTGCTTAGAGGCCTCTGTCTGGTTTTCATACATCTTGTAAGAAAATCTAAAATGATTGAGAACTTGAGGGTGGAATAAATCCATCATCCTTAAAATGAAACCAATTCCTATTTGGGAGAAATCTTTTTAATATGGACTTTTTAACAAAGTTGGCTTTTTAAAGAATAAGCGAGTACTGAACGATCAGCTACTGCTGAGAAGTACAGATAGTGATGCTTCATCTATTTTAAAAGAAGCTTTTCACCATTAATTTCTTCATTTCAGTTGTTAATATCTCTGTGGTTGTGGCAAATGGGAAAAATTGGGCCTGAGTTTTGTCTTCAGGTCTAACAGTGAGAAGCTCACTAAGCTTTGCTGAAGTACAGAGGCATTTTGAAGTTAGCTGAGTGGGAAGCAAATGGAAATTCTATATAGATGGGAAAAAAAAATAAAAATTAAAGCCCAGTGGGTCTCAGCTGAGGGAAGATTGTTTAATTAAGTGCATTGTACGGGTTGCAGTCTGAACTCAGCATTCTTATTGGCAGGTGGGAGTCCCAAAGGTTACCCACAACTGAATTTGTGTGTCTGTGGTTTAAACAGTACTTACCATGCTCATCCCACGCTAGCACAACTCCCTGAAGTTTATTTAGATGGTGTCAGCCTGTTCCTGTATCCTATCCTCTGTGGATACAGATGTAAGATCCCATTTTGGTACCCAGAGAACGCTTGAAGGTAAATACAGACCCCCCCTTTTACCAGGGCTGGGTGGTAGCAACCAGAAGAAAAAAAAAAAAAAGATGTTTGTTTCCAAACCAAGACAAAAGAAAAGATGTTTGCAGTGTGTTTTCATTAGAAGTGAGGATGCCAAGGGGGGCTGAGCAGCTGTGCAGGGTAAGGAGGAGCTGTGTGTACAGTGCCGCTCGCAGCTCTGTTTTCCCTGCGCTCTGATGGAGCCTGTGTCACCCAAGGAGTCAGAGAGAATCTGTCATCCCCAGAGCAGCAGAACTGGGGGAAAATCCCCTCAGAGTGGCATGAGACCCTCTGCTGCTCTGCGACTACACCTCTGCCTCCGTGGGGAGACATCTCCAATGTCCAGAGAGCAGTCAGAGCAAAGCAGAGCACGAAGCAAGTGCTTCATTCACACCACAAAACTTCCCAGTGCAACCAGGACAGAACAAAACGGGAGCTGCCCAAGTGAGACTTTCCTTCCATGACTAACAGACCATAAAACACTTGATTTGCAAGCCTCTGAGCGCCACTTTCAAGCTGTGGAGTGTGAGTTACAACAGGTTCCATGGAGGAAACCCAGCTGCACCCTGTGCTCAGGACCAGAGCCCTGCTGTTAGACTGACCAGCATCTCAAAGCTCTGTAGCTTTGAGGAGCAGCCAGGGGGTGGAGGAGGGCTAACATGGGGTTTTTGACGTGGATGGAGTACATTTAGGAGGGGAAAGCTCTGTTTTCAGGGGTCACAGTCCAGCTGGAGCAGGAGGGGGGCTGCAGCCCGTCTGGACGAGCAGTAGGCAGCTGCTGTAAGCTCCTGATGGCTCCTTTGCTCCTGTGTGGCTCTGCAGGTCACCAGGAACAGTCAATCTTGTTAATCACCAAGCTGAGGGGTTGTGGTCCTGTAAATAGCAGAGCTGTTAAAATTCTTGCTTGGACAGGTGTTTTTTTCTGTGCACTTTCTGGTTACCCCTATACTTGAGACCTTTAGAGAAGTGTGGTGTGGACTCCACCATTCCAAATCTGTTCTCCTCTGAGACAACTGAGACTTTAAAATCCGATTTTACTGTTTGTTTACTTAATGCAGCCAAACTTCCTTGTATTTTTGTCCTTGTAGGATGCACAGGACACAGTCCAGCCTTAAAATAAATCACTTTGTCTCCCAAAACCGCAAAATGGCTAAATTAAATATAGCTAGGGAATCCAAGGTGCCAAATTCAGCCTTAGAAATTTGGGGATGTAGCAACAGGGCTCTTCCTTATGCCAGTGGTAATTGTAGAGCTCAGTGAGGCCCTCTGAAAGCTTTGGGAATCTGTCCCATTGGCCTCTTTACACAAACCATTCCCAGCTCTGGTCGTGCAGAGCGCTGATCGTTCTCTTTTGCGATGTTTAGCAACAGTCTGCAAATTGCTCCTGAGGCAAATGAAAGCCCAGGGCAGCAATCACCACTGACTGACTACAGAAAAGTGTCTGTGCAGGCCATTTTAATCAACACATGTGTGCAACCTTATGGATTCGGTCTGATAAATAATGCAGAATATTAGAAATGTAGCGCTGAACCTCATCTCATCTATCTTCCTTGTTCTCTGAGGAAGGATAAATATTCCCAGAGATTTTTTTGGTGGATGTTTTGTCAATCTGTTCTGAAGTGTTCAACAAGAAGAACAAATTCATCTCTCCAGGTTTAAACACTTGAATATATTATATTTAATAGGAAATTTCAGCTTTGTAGATCTTTTTACTAATATCCAAACTGAATCTTCACTAATAGTGGTTAAATTGCTCCCTTATGAAATTGTCTTCCTAAATTAAGAATCTTCTTGATACTTTATGAGGAAGGCAGTCTGAAGTTTCCTTTATTCTCCCTCCGATTCCACGCACACTCTACCTGTTCTTCATTCAAATTTTTGTATTTTCATCGTGGGCCATCTTCTTCCAGCTTTGCTTTTCCTGCAGTGGAGATTCCAGTCTCACATTCCTCAGAATTGTACTCAGGAGTGGATCTGCACTCCCAGCATAAAATCAGAGAATTTGGATAGAGTAATCCCTAGAGCAGCACAGCTTTGGAGTGCCTGGTGCTCAGGAAGAATCTTCTCAGTCTGTATTTTTTTTTAATTCTTTTTTTAATGTAGAGCTTCATCCAATTTATCAAGGAAGTTATGAGCTGCAATTCCAACCTTCAAGGCGCCATCCATTCCCCCAAAAGGAAGGAGGAATTTTATGGTTGTGCTTTGGCGTAATCACTTGTTAAACTTGGATCTTATACCTTCATTTTTGGTGATAGTTTAGTGTTGCATGCCTTCCTCGTAGGAGTTCTCCTGGAGGTGTCCTTTTGCCTATTTTAACTCCAGACTGAACCAGAAGAATTCTTAATTTAACCCTGAATTTAAGGACCCAGCTGTGCAAAAAAGCAATGTGGGAAAGCGAGCAAGAGCAGCAGCAGCAAGAATGAAGGTTTCATTAAAGGTGTGGGATTTAGAAAAGCTTGAGGCTGTGCTGAAGGAGAAAACATTTCAGGGAAATTGGAATAAACAGCTAAGAGAGGTAAGAGGTGCTGAAACCAGAGCCCAAAAGTGTCCTTTGTTTTTGGTCACCTCATTCTCTTGCTGCTCTTTAGCTGACTGATGTGCTCAGCAAGGCATTTAGGTTAAAAGGAATTTTTACAGCCTCTTAGAAAAGCAGCTCCTCTAATGCTGTGTTCCAGCATTTTATAGGAACCTTACATCTTCTTGATACAGTGCATTTTGAAAGAAGCAGCCTTAAAAGGCTGTTAGCCACTTCAAATGATCTATTCTTGTATTTATAAGCAAAGGTGGTTTTATGTTTTTTAAATTAATGACCGCAGTTATTTTTTAAGCTGTTAATATTAACAGCTTAAAATGTTTAATATTAAAATTTTAATATTAAAATTTCAACGTTAAAATTTCTTGATATTAAAAATTCAGGTATACCTGGGTCTCCTTGATGTTCCTTTTGGCTTGTATGTTTGGGTTTTTTTTTAAGCTTGTATTCCAACATCAGCTAATCAGGCTGCTTTGTAAATACCTTATTCTGAGGTGTATGAATTGATGTGGTTCTCTTTAAAAAAAAAAAAAAAAAAAAAAAAAAAAAAAAAAAAAACTTCTGAGTTTTTCACTCATGTTTGCATTTTCTACATTTCCTTTCCCAGCAGCTCATCACTGCCAGAGTCTGTCACTGCTTAAAAGCACGTGGAGGTAATGATCCAAAGCCATAATTACATATAATAAAATCCCTGTTTTAAATAGGAGTCAGAATGTGCCAGCTGTAGGATTTGTAGGCTAAGCAGGTAGACATGAATTCTGAGTCTGTCAAATTTAAATCTCTTGTCCTTTTGCATTTGCCAGAGTATTCCCAAATTTTCTTTCTCTAAGAATCGCTGTGAATATTATTCTAGGAACAAACCCCTGAAAGTTATAATGGAAAACCAAACTCTAGTTCACCTTTCCAGCAGGGTGGAATTGTTTAACCTTGATGAACACTTTCACACATTTTTCTAGAACTCCAAGCTCCATATCATGATATTCAGGGATTAAAAATGAGCTTAAAAATAAAAATCCCCCCCTAAAAAATATATGCCACTGCCAGTTTTAGCACTGAGTGGAAAATGTGAGCACTTCGAGTGAGATTAAATAAAAATATCTCTGGTGCACTGGAAAAACCTCAACCTGAACCACTTAAAGGCAAGATTTTGGTTAAGAAATCATCTCAGGAGGTAGTTATGCCTCACTTTAGAACAGTAAAAATTAATATTTTTTAATATGTGAGTGATGAGCACCAGGAGCTTGCAGAACAGAACAGAAGCAGCTCTGATAGTCATTATTTCCTACTGATGAGGCTGGAGAAAAACCAAACTGGATTCCCACTGGGCAGTTTTTTGCTTCCTTCCATTTTTGTTCTTGTTTCAGCTCGTGCTATGAATGAGCCAAAAAAAAAAAAATCAATCTTTACATCATGATGTTTTTCAGGTTTAGTGTGACCCAACCCTGGTTTGTCACACCTTGGGCGCTCCCCCAGCTGCTGGTGTACAGAGCTGCTGTGTCTTTTGGAATAAATGACTCAAACTGTATCATTTCACAGCCAAAATAGGAAAATATAAGGAATTTCTAAATGCTGTTTTGTTATGTGTTTTATTACAGTGGATCTTTGAACTGTTAACTCAGTTATAAATAGGAAATAAATATTAAATTGTGCTTGCAGTGTAACTTAGGCTGTTGCTGAATGAAAAGGGGATTCAGTGTCTCAGGCTGGGCTCACTCCTCTTATCAGTTTTCTGAGGGTTTTCTTGCTACAGCACTACCATCACTTTAAAAATCAACTTTTGTAGTTAATTTGGCTTTAGCTTATCTTCTGACATTTCTTTATCTTTACCCTTTCCCTATCTCCCTGCTGTGGAAAAAAACATCTAACTTCTGGCCACATCATATTTAGTCCTCTTTCTTTAATCTAATCTTATTTTTCCTCTTTTATTTTCTTTTTTTTTTTGTTCTGTTTTGGTTTTTTTTGCCTGCTGGAGAAATGCTTTCTCTTGAGAATGACTTCAAATGATGATTGTGTCTCAGTAAGAGCTTATGTTCTTTGGAAAGGATTTTGCCTAAACAAATATTTAATTTGTGATGATTCAAGTTCTGTTTTGGAAAAATACCAGCCAAAACACAAACCAAAGAAACCCTCTAAAAACAGTGAAACCAAAAAAAAACAGGAAGCATGCTTTTTGAGATTGGTTAGCTGAAACTCCAAGCTCCTCTTCAGATCCAAGGCTTATCAGAGCTGGGTTATCTCAAGTGTAACTTCTGCCCTGCCTTGCAGAGCCACACTACATCATGGTAAAATACCAGAATTGTCTAATTGAATCCCCAGCTCAAGAAAAATACCTGTTAGTTTATTCTGTTCTTTGGATTAACATTAAACTGCAAGACTTCCTCCTTCTAAGAGGCTTCCAAAGAGACTCATTAAAGAATTGTTTCCTAGAATTTGGCACTGGCACTTAACAGATCAGTCCTCAAGAGAGGAAATGACACTGGGAGCACTGTTCCCTTCTGCCTTGGAGATTCCAGTCTGCTCCTCAGACACATCAGAGTCCCATTCTGGGCCTCTGGGGTTTGGGATTATTGGTGCCCCAGGAGGGTTCTCTTTTCAGGTCTTGCTTCCAATCCAGAGGCCAGTTCTGTATCTGCAGATGTCTCACCCTGAGACAGAGTCTGGATCCCTCTAACTCTGTTTTGTCAGTCAGTAAAAGCTGTGTGTTCCTCCCCAGGGCAGTGTTTAAGTGGACTTATCTGCCTCAGTGACTCTAAAGGGATTTACTCTTAATAGCCATTCATTTCCAGCCCAGGTAAACTGCCTAGCCCATTGTTATTCCCCTCTCAGATAATCTTCCCTCAGATGGTGGCACCTGGGCCATGAGAAATCTCAGTGAAGACATTTAATCCCTCTGGCAACAGTCAGATGTTTTCCAGGTGCCATATGGCAGCTGTCATGGGTTATAACTCTGGATGCATGTAGGCTCCAGCTTCATTGGAACATCTATTCAGCAGCTCTTTCCTCATTTATAATGCTGCCATTAGGCTTCCCTTCCTGGATTTCCCTTTTTGTCACCTGTAATTCACCAGCCTCATCTGAGGCAGTCATCAATTGCTGGGGTTTGTTTCTCTGCTGAGGGAGATCAGCAGGCTTATCTCCCAGCTCCCATCCCCTCCTGAAATGCTCCAAGAATTACCTCTGATCTAATTTGCCATTCTGCAGCATCAGGAAACCTTCAGCATGTCAGTTCCAATCAATGGGACCTTAGAGCGAGTGTTTGTTCTTTGCACTTCCACTTTGCGTCAGGTTAGAAAGCATTTATCAGCTATTCCCTGCTGCTCTGGACTGTTTGAGCTATCACTGCCTGGAATCCTCGCTGTGATGGATCTGGACACCTGTGCTACCCCCAGAACCACACAGGGCTTTAAAAAGAAGGGTTATTCTGGGAAAATGCGTTTATTATTATTATTATTATTATTATTATTATTATTATTATTATTATTATTATTCATTTATTATTCTTCCACTTCTCTCCACATAAGCACTGTCAGCTTCCAGCCCACAATGGCAGCCCATGGATATATGGAATTTTGTGTGTGCCTGAGAGTCTTTTCTCATGTTGTGTTTCCTTTTCCCATCACGTGAATTGGGGATTGAGAGGAGAAGGGTGAATGAAGTTGAAGATAAAGGCTGAGGCTCAGCTTGACAGTTTCTCCAGGTTATATGGACTATAAGAAAATCCTGCTGTCAATCCTCTGGGCTTCTGAAGCTACACAGATGCCTGTAGAAAGCCTCCCAATTAAATTTAAATTTAAATTGTGGTCTTTATTTATTCTTTATTTTGCGTATGTGGTTTGGGGTTTTTTGTTTGTTTATGCTTTTATTTGTTTGTTTGTATGTTTTTTTCTCTCTCCACTGTGTTGAGAGGTTTTGGTGACTTAGAAGCAGAATTGCTCTTTTAAATTCAGGAGTTTACCCACCTGACTCATTCAGGAATGGCTGCTGTAGGCAAAATCCTTCCTCCAGGCTTCATGGTCAGCTCTCACTGCAACTCACTGCTGAATTAATTGCTGCTAGGCTAAAAGTACAGCTGGCTATGCCTGTTGTCTTGAGAACTGCTTCCTGAATTCAGAAGGCCCTTTTGCATTATTAAAGTGACAATATTTTTAGCTCCCATTACTCTGGACTGCACATGCAGCCTCCTCAGACCGAGCTGTGGACTGCCCTGGCACTCCTCCTCCTCAACTCTTCCCTTTCTAATGAAGGTAGTGACCTCTCAGTGTTTGCCAAGGATATTGTTTCAGCTTCCAGTGCTGCCCTGAGCAGTTGTAATTGATTATTGTCCTTGCTGTGATAAGTCTCTCTCATGACCTGACAGCCCAGGCTCGTTAGTCATCTGATCACTGTGTATTTATCCTGCCAGGAATGACACAGGACCTGGCCAGGAAACGAGCCTATCTTTGGATTCTGGTGCATTCAGCACCTTTGCCTCTCGGTGCTTTGTCTTCACATGCCTTCAGAGATGGTTTTGGTCACTTCACTTCATGCAGTGATGAATGGAGATCCCTTATGGTGTCCTCAGAATGATGTGCAGGGGCTCACACCAACATGCCCTCTCATCCTAATCTCATGTTTTACTTCAGTGCTAGCCTTTCCTCAAGAGACTCTGCAGACGTGTTTCTCATCAGGATGCTTTGTTTCCCTTTGGTCTGTTTGCTCAGAGGACTGTGCAGTGAGGCTGGCATGTAGCTTTAAGATGCATTTTTATCCTGAGCAGGTTGAGGCTATTTGGAGTCCCAGACCAAAAAAGCCACACGGTTTTGTTCTTTCTTTCATACTTTTCCAGAACTCATCTCATCTAGCACAATGCTGGACCACTTCTAGGTGAAGTGACCTTGTTCATCTCTGTGAAGTCTGGGATTGTAAGGAAGCTGCAGCTGAAAGTCCTTTCACAGAAGGTTCTCTTCAGCCCAAATTCAGTCATCAGAATTTCTCCTGGCCTGTTATCCCACATCCTGACTTCAGTCTTTGCTGTCCACCTCTGCTCAATTATCACCTGAATGAGGTGCCCTTCCCTTAGAGGAAAGAGTTCAGGAAGCGTTTGGAGAACGCTCTTGGGCACATGGTGATGGTCCTTTGCAGGGCCAGGAGCTGGACTCAGTGATCCTTGTGGATCCCTTCCATGTCAGCACATCCTGGCATTCTGTGAGCTTTCCTCTAATCACTCACTCTGATCCCAGCCTGTCCCCTGATCCTTGCTCTGTGGGGCTTTCCTGGCTCTGGGCATTGCTGCTCTAAGGGAAATGCTTTCATGGACGCTTTCTCACCTGGTGAGGTGAGAACTTTGTTCTGACAGCCCTGCTACCTGTGCAGGACTGGCATTTAATCAGCAGACAGCCAGGAGATCTGATTTTCACTTCAAGCAGGACATGAAGCTGTCTCTGCCTTCCCCCTCCTGTGAGCTCCCTCCATACCAGGAGCACTCTTGCCTTCTAAACTGGCTGAGCCAGGTGCTCTCCTCATCTCTCCTCTCTGTGTGTCTCTGGCAGGGAAATGTCACCCTGAAAACTAAGCCTGATCTTGTTTTCCACAGTTTTAGCTGCTTTCCCAGGAAAGTAACTGTAAACATAGATGTTTATGCATTCCTTCCTAGAAGAGAAACATCTTTTGATGGATGTTTTGCAGGACCAGTGTGATTGGGAAGGTGCTTACTTAATTATCCAATCCCTGGTCATTGTCAAGATATAAATACAGGAGTCAGAAAAATAAAGTTCTTTTTCCTGTCATCCCACTGAGAAGTGTTTGTGTGAATCATTCTGTGTCCTTCAGCTGCAGGGAAACAGCAGCCAGGGGTAGATATTGCCCCACCACATCCCCTTCTGAGCCAGACTGTTCCTCATGCCATGGTGTGGATGTTCCCTGCTGGGCTGATGAGAAAACTTACTAATCAAGCCCTGAAAGTTCCAGGATTTACCTGGAAATGATGTACCACTTGCCACTATAGCTACACAGTTCTGTTTTCTGAAAAGATTCTTGACTCCTGTTCCCAGTAGCCTCTGGAAGGACCTGGTACTGGGAGTTACACAAAGTGGAAGTTTACATGTGAGCAATCATTGAAAGGGGACAGAAAATTTTCTTGTAATTGTATTCCTCAGAAAAGGGTTTTTGTTTTGGTTTTTTTTTTAACCTATTTACCTCAAACCTTCCCCCTTCTGCTGTGTTTTGTCTCCGTTTTCACTCGCTGTGAGAAAAACTGCAAATCATACATTCAGCTTCACTTTTCTCATGGTTGCATAAGAGGCAGGATGTGAATGCACACATGTTCTGCAAAACCAGAATTTTCTGGATTAGGTCCTTTTGCTTTCAATGGATATAGACAAGTGACTATACAATAAATCCTGAGATAAGCAAGATATTTAAACCAGCCATAGTGACTGGTAATCTGTTGAACTTTTGGCACAAAAATAATTATTTTACCAACTAAATTCTCAAGCAACATTTGCCAGAAGATACTTTGCATTTTTTATGATTATTGATTCTTGAAACACCATTGAAATTAATTTTCAGACCAGAATAAATCAAGAATAATGAAGAAATTCCCCATCCAGTTGCACAAAAGCTGACGTTTGGCTCTCGAGGATGCTTTTCATAGCAGTCAGTAATTAGAAATGGAAATTCCCTGCTGGTATAGAGCTACCATTTTGTTCCCTGTTCCCTGCATTGTTGCTGGGGTAGGGTTATTATGCAATCCCTGGCAAGTTCATCCTAGCAGACTGCTTACTAATTTGTAGGCTGTAGGTGTAAATTGAAAAGCCTTCATCCTGCTTCTGTTTACTTCACAGATTGAACTGGGCTCCAATTATTCACATCTATGTGAATTGAGGCACTGTTGCTGCTCTTGCCTCTTTTTTTTTCTCCTTGTGGGTGGGCACAGTTCGTTTGAACCTGCTTTTCTTTTCAAAAGAAACATTTAAAAGAATGAGTATGTAAGAGGTACTTGGTGTTCTCTAACTTTAATGGTTATATATCTTGACACAGTCAGTAGTGTAGCAGAGGTTCCTTGGGGCATTGCCAGTGTTTATTCATTATTTGTCAGGCACACATCAGGGTTTTGTTCTCCTAGAACTCATTTAATTTTTCTTCTTTTTTTTTTCTTTTAATTTTTTCTTTTGTTTCCTTTTTTTCTTCCTAATTTCAGCTGGATGAGTAACATTGACTCTGCTTGTATGGGAGACAATTATACCTGTTATGGCTCTCTTTGGCCAGTTTATCACAGACTTATTTTAGCTAACAGAATGCTTTTAAATAGGAAGAATAAAGAGTAGAGGAGAGAGAGGGGTCATAAAGTAGCCAACAAATAATGAAAATGGAGAAATACTTTTCACTGCAACATCTCTTGAGCAATAGGTTACTTTCCTAGGAAAATGAGCTCCCTATTTAATACCATTACCTGAGGAATGCCTTCTGGAAGCTTCAGGGAGGAATTTTAAATGGTTGCTAAGGCAGCAGTTTGCCTTTTCCTGCTGTCCTTTCACTCTGGCCTCTCTTTACATGGAGCTGTGGGAATCCCACATGTAGGAGGAGAGGAAAACCCTCCAGTCAGTAAATCACCCCCCTCACTAATCCTTCCTGTTAAGCAAATCTGCCCACACATTGTGATAAATCCCAGATTAAGATAATCATAAATGTTGTCTGTATTAGCTGCAGTGGGGATTTGGACTGTGCAAAGTTTCTTGGCTTCCTTTAGAATCTTTCAGTAACCCAGTTTTATTGTCCATAAAGGTTATACAAAGTGCTTGCATGAATTAGAATTGGGTTTTGATTTATTTAGACACTGGGCTTATATAATGGCCTACAATAATTTCTCAGACATTGTGTAAGATTTCCCCAAAAGATGAAAAAGACCCATATGGTATCTTCTCAAAACTCTCTATTTTTCTATTTATTTTATTTTTTTTTTTTCTCTGAGTTCATCTGATGTTCCACTGATTACATTACTTGCAAAATGAATTAAAGCACTAGCTTTGTGTGTGGTGCAGATGTTATGCAACAGGCAGCTATCACAGGAAGAACATTTTGTACATGGCAGTGTGTTCTTGGGCTTCTGAACCCATCTGCCCTCTCTCTGCTGACTGTGAGGGAGATTTGGGGTTTCCTCTTAGCAGGAGAAAACCTGAGACAACCTCCAAAGCTGGAGTTTTACCATTTATGCTCGTGTTTTTACATCTATACACATCCTCTGAAAACCTGGGATGTGCCTGAGCCTAATACAAGCTTCTCTTCTCTTCTCTTCTCTTCTCTTCTCTTCTCTTCTCTTCTCTTCTCTTCTCTTCTCTTCTCTTCTCTTCTCTTCTCTTCTCTTCTCTTCTCTTCTCTTCTCTTCTCTTCTCTTCTCTTCTCTTCTCTTCTCTTCTCTTCTCTTCTCTTCTCTTCTCTTCTCTTCTCTTCTCTTCTCTTCTCTTCTCTTCTCTTCTCTTCTCTTCTCTTCTCTTCTCTTCTCTTCTCTTCTCTTCTCTTCTCTTCTCTTCTCTTCTCTTCTCTTCTCTTCTCTTCTCTTCTCTTCTCTTCTCTTCTCTTCTCTTCTCTTCTCTTCTCTTCTCTTCTCTTCTCTTCTCTTCTCTTCTCTTCTCTTCTCTTCTCTTCTCTTCTCTTCCCTTTTCTCTTCTCTTTCCTTGTATAAGCTAAACTTATATAAATATGGAAAGGAATATTGCAGGATTAAAAACATGATGAACACATAAAGGCAGGATAAAATGCTAAACTCATTGTCAAGGTGCTTGATAAATTCTCTTGGATTTTGAGATATCACAACTAAATGTTTTTCCAGTACAATTTACTTAGTCTTGTCCTAATGATTTTCCTTTGTCAGTGTTCCACATTTGCACGTTTATGGATATAATCCTGCTCTCAAATGTTCTTTTATATTGTCTTTCTGAGTAAGACTTCAAAGTTTTTACATGAGCTAAAATCCATAAATATTTTGTCCTGGAATATGAATTTATGATATTCATTTTATAGAATATAAAGTATTGAAGGGACTTGCTCAAGATTACATACCACAATTGAGCCATGACTAAACTTGAGGGGTTCTGCCCTTCACATGCAAGTGTTCACCTCCCATGTCAGGAATGTTTCAATCATCATCCCTCTCCTTGCATGGAAATATTGTCCATGCATTTAATAAAAAATGCTTGTTAAATGTGTAACCTTCCAAACACAAGTGTGAAATATAATATTGAGATTTTAAAACAGGGAAGCACATAATATATATATTTATATATATGTAAAATATAAAATAAATATGTAATATACAATATACCACAATATACAATACATAATACAGAATATATAATATATTATACATTATACAGTATACATTATATATATTATATATTTTATATAATATATAATATAGTAGACATTATATATTATATGTTGTATATAATATATTAGACATTATACATAATATAATCTATAATCTATAATCTATAATCTATAATCTATAATCTATAATCTATAATATAATATATAATATATAATATATAATATATAATATATAATATATAATATATAATATATAATATATAATATATAATATATAATAATATATAATATAAAATATATAATATATAAAATATAAAATATAAAATATAAAATATAAAATATAAAATATAAAATATACTATATACTATATGATATAAGATATAAGATATAATGATATATAATATATGATATTAGATATTAGATGTTAGATGTTAGATATTGCATATTACATATTACACACTATATACTATATATAATATATTACATATCATATATCATATATTGTATATTGTATATGTAGTATATTATATATTATATATTATATATTATACATCATACTTCTTCTATTATATATTGTATATTGTATATTGTATATTATATACTATATATTATATACTATATGTTATACGTTATATGTTATATGCTATATGTTATATGTTACATATTAATTATATATTATATATTACATATTACATATTACATATTACATATTACATATTACATATTACATGTTATATTATAGTACATTATAGTAAATTATAGTATATTATATATTTAATAGTAACTGTACAAACAATTCCAGTAATAACAGCTGTTGTCCTGGTATGTGTCAAAAAAGATAATCAAATCTTTCCTAATACAGGATTAAAGTGATGAAACCCCTCCAAATACTCTCTTAGCACTCCAGGCTTGGTCACTTCAACAAATAAATGTGTTTGGATCATACTAATTTTTAGTTCTTCCTGTTGTTTGGCACAGAATCAGAAACAGCAACATTTTGGATCAGTATTTTGGATTACTAAACTGGATGGTGTGATGCCCACTGTGCTCTGTACAACATGGGAATGTTGTGGGTTTTTTTTATTTTAAAGTAAAAATAAGAAGTAATAAGAATCTCATCTATTAAATATGATTCCTTGCCTTTAATTTTAATCCTTCTCTAATTACATAGTTCATATTCTGGAGATTAGCTGTCATTTATCAAGTGTTGGTATCTCCTCCAAATTAACTTTTCTTTTAGATGTATTGAATTTCTGACCATCAGGAGCTGCTTTTCCCTTTCTGAACCAGCTTTTGTTTTTATCCTTTTTGCTCAAGTTGTCTTATAGAATTATTTTCTCAAGTACCTGTGCAGAATTTGTATGATTAGACTCCAGATGATGGAAAAGCACAGAAAAATAACAGATCCAAGGCTCTGGCTTTGAGCTTTAAACAGCTTTTCATTGAAATTTATTGAGAATAATTCAGAATAATATTGAAACTATCAAATGCCTCTGAAGAAACAAAGATGTGATTGATTGTTCCTAACACCTGAGATAGATTTCCTGTATCACCAAAATTCAGCTTTAGGAGAGAGAGATGGCTTGAGCCTCCTCATGAGTTAGAGCTGACCTGCAGGGCAATATTCAGTTTCTGCAATGAAAATATGAGTTATTTCTCCCTCTTCCGTGCTCACATCCTGCAAATGCTTAGATAGATGGGTTAGATTATTTCTGCCCCTCGTGGTGAAATTCTCAGATAAAAACTTTCACAGTTGTACCCTTCAGATCCTCACATGAGAGCCAAGAAGAAAGGGACAGCTGTTTATATTCCTACACACCAACACTTCATCTGTTTGAGAAGGTGATTTTGTCTGGGCTCATATTTGGTTATATTATATTATCTGCAAGTGTTTTGGAGAGAAGCATAGTGAGAAAATTCAGTCATCTTTGTTCCAGGTTGGAAAAACCACCTGTAGCAGGTCAAGTGTCGGAAAAAAAGGCCAAGGAAGTGCAAAGATACAATTTGTACTGCATATAAAAAAATCAGAGCAGAAATTCATTGAATTCCTACCTCATAAAATCGTGGAGCAGTGCAGGTTGGGAGGGACCTTGAAAAATCATCTGATCCAACCATTCATGGGAGTCTGGGTCAAGTTGTTTTGACCCTTGTCCAGCCACTTCTTGAAATCCTCCAGGGATGGAGACTCCCCCACGTTCCTGTGGAGGTTGTTCCACTGACTGACTATTCCCATTGGGAAATTTGGTTTTTTTATAGAATCAGAGAACATGCTGAGTCGCAAGGGACCCCCAAAAGAAAATTTGTTTACCACCCTCTCAGTCTGTAATTGCATATATTGAATTTCTGTTCATCCTAATGAAGTTTCAAATAAAACAACTTTATATTTTGGAAAAAAAAACATAATCATCAGAATTAAATCCCTTCAAGATTGAGATAAATTTGTGGGTTTTTTTTAAATGCTTTTTTTTTGTTGCCATATGCATATATGGCAAGATGAGAGTACAATTTTTTAATTGGGAAGTCTATCCACAGCCACAAAATTGACATATATAAAGAAAACTGTTATTTCAAATATGCCAAAAAACGTGCCCAAGCAGCAGGAGCTGAAAACTTTAGACTAATGCTTTTATATAAGGTTCCTCTGAAGCTTCAGAAATCAGCTGTTCCTTATGCAGCCTGCCATGGAATTTAATTTAGAACATGTAAAAAATGTCAGAAAATCACTGCCTTTTATTATTTGGTTTAAAAAATTATTTTGTGCCAAGGTCTTGAGAAATTTTGTGGCCCATGGAAATACCAGCAAGTGAACATTTCATTCAGTGTGTGGCCTCAGTTGTTACAGTGTTGATCTGTGTAGAAGTAGAATTTGAGGCACCACAATTTCATTTTACAGCTCTACTTATAGAATAGCTCAGTTTGCAGAGAGATTAAGGATTTTATTAGAAACCTTCACCCAATTTCTTTGTTGGTCTACTTTGTTTCAGAATCTCTTTTTGCATGACTATTTCTTCCAGAAGACATCTTATAAATGCCATGGGAAAATACACTGCTGTATTCAAGAGAGTAGAAAAGCTCTTTGGAAAATCCAAAAAGAGCCTCAAAATGAAAGAAAACCACTGACACACAACCTCACACACAGACTCATACTAGAACTGAGGCTTTTAGTTACTTTTCTGTTACTCATGTCACTCTTAGGTTCCCAGAATGAACATTTAGTGCAAGACACTCTTCCAAACAGTGTCTAAACCATGTTTATTCACGAGCTTTTCTTTCAGTCTCATCACTTAACTGACTCCAGTTTGAGAAGAGCTTACCAAACCCTTGAAAAACATCTCTTCTGCCCACAAGAATCCCCTTTTTGCCAAACTATGGATTTCCTGCTGTCCAGAGCAGTGTGTCTCTCTGAACCACAACCCTCTCATGCTGGAGGGGAGGAAGCAGAACATTTTGATTTCTGGGAATCTCTCTGCCTGCAGGTTGGATTTGCTGGAAGGTGCTCAAGGTAACATGAAGTTTGGGTTTATAAAAAGTGGCAGGCAGGGGAATTGATGGTGGATAGAACATATCATCTGTGATGCCCTCCGAGGGAGGGAGGAACTGGAGAAGCTGTGCATGAAGTCCATCTCAAAAGTACGAGGAGCCAGAGCCTGGATTGTTATCCCTTGACTCTGTCTGATGTTCAGGCACACACTCACATGCACACAAAAAGCCTGGTGGCTTTTTTAATTACTCACAACTCCTGTGAGTGCTGCCAGAAACCCACCCTGACTTCCTGCAGCTCTTCTGCAGCAGCAGCATTCCTGACCCCTGCAGTGGATGCAAATTGTTCAGCAAAAGATTCCAGAGGTTTTTTTTGAAGGAGGTAAATGCCTTCTTAAGTTTATCTGCGCAAATCCTGGAGTTCCAGATCACCTCTGTTCCTGCTGTAAATGTGGTTTTAGCAGTGGATTATGTCTCTCAGAGATAGATTATGTTCTGCACACAGTCATCCAAAGGCTACGAGAATTTGTGTGGAATCGCCTTGAGCTAGGTTGGGATGTATATTTTGGCACAGAGACACTCAGGAGGAACATGAAAAGCACATGTGCCAGAGCTGCTGATGCTTTAAAGCTCCAGCACTGAGCAGGACAATAATGCTATTAAAAATATGTATTTTCTGTAATCCTTAAATCCCTTCTCAAGCGAGGAGCTCCAAGTGAGGTAGCTATTCTTGGCACTACAGTGATAATGCTGAGTAGTCTAATATTGCCTAAAATGAAGGTTGGATGAAAAGCCTGAACAAACTGAGAGCCTGAGAAATGCTGATCCAGGAAAATGTGCAGACTCACATTTTACTGTGTATTTCAAACGACCTTCATCACTTCTAAGAGCAGAAGAGGCAATTCTGCTGTACTTTGCTGCCCATTGTATTGCAGAGAGAAGTGTCATCCCCACAATAATATTATTATTGATTATATTAGTAAAGAAACCCTTAAGTCTGTGTTGGACTGTGTACTCCACAAAGTTGGAATTAGAAAGGGCTCCTTTGGCTGGCAATTAATGCTCTGACAAATGGAAAAGAGAGGGAGGAAAGCAGTCCCTGATCATCCCTGTGCAGGGAGCACCTGACACCAGGAAGGTGCCTCCGGTGCTCCAGCTGTATATGTTGTTTGACCAGCCACTACGAAATTCCTTCCTTATCAGATCTTTTATGTGCCTCCTCAAATTTAACATTCCTTTTTTTATTTTATTTATTTCTTTTTCCCCCAATTGATTGGTGATGCAACAGCGTTTTTATCTGGGGTTTTGTTCCTGAAATAAAAACAGCGTTTCCTGAGTTTTAAATTGAATCTTCAACGAACCTGGAGCTCCTTGCCACAGAAATGGAAATGCCAGTGTGAGCAGAAGATAAGGTCCATGTGTGAGTCCTCTGTGTGAGTCCACAGCAAATGTTTCTCTGGCACCCACGTTACTCATGCATTGCTCACCCTGGGGCTGGAGGTGTTGGTAACACAACAATGCAGGAAAGACAATCTTATCAAAAGATGACAGTGTAATTTATTTCAAATGGCAGAGACACCTCAGCAGTAACATTTAACACTGACTTGATGAAAGTGCTGCAGTAATTAGTAACAACTCTCACCCAGCCCTGTGCTTTGTCCTGATAGGATGGTCACGTTCTCTGGACTGCCCTTAGTTCAAGCTTTCTAGAACTGAAAATAAGAATATTGGATTTAGGATTGGATCATGCTTTCTCTCAAGTATTGTTGTGTTATGAATGTGAGAGCATCTTTTATTTCCTTATTTAAATTTCTTAACTGTGTGAGTGCCAGAAGCTTATTTTCAGGGTGAACAGAAGTTCTGGACCACTGGATTTAAAATGTGTTATTGACTGGACTTGAATGGTGGCTGGAGGTCCTTACTAATGGAATATTTATTAGTCACAGTTCTTTCACTCATTTATAAATGGCATTTTTGTGAAAAAAATTCTGTGCATTGACAGAAGCAAAAAGGCACATGGGCTCAGGCAGATAATGACAGTCACTGCAGAAATTGAGTAAAATCCTGGGATGAAAAGTTTCACATTGTTTTGATGAATTAAGGACGTGCTGACAACATCTTAATTTGCCTTCAGCAAAAATTAAAATGCTGAGTTCTGCTCACAGCAATTAGGTAGTCCTTCAGCTTCCCACACACGTCCATAAACATAATTCTTCTTTATCCTGGTTTCAGTCCTGCCAGATACTGAGCAGTCTGCATTGGGCTTTTTTCATGGCCTTAAACTGTGTGTTTAGCATAAGACCTGGAAGCTGGTTTAGGTTCATATTTATAAATCTTTGCTTTGTGCTGAGACAGAAAGAATCTGAATGAATTCTTCACCATGTGGATTTGGAAAATGTGATTGAAATGTGCTTTATACACTGCCAGAGTTTGGTTTAAATGTTCAAGACAACACAGAAGGCTGGGTTTGGGGAGGAGGCTCAGAGCCCTGTTTTGTCCCTTTTTAAATAAGAGCATTTATGGTGGTCAGAAATGAATGCAAAAGGAGTTTTGTGATTTGTTTTTTGATTGAACATTGAAAAGAGTTACGTGGTAGCACCCCTAGAACTGATGCAATTGCAGTCCTGGGCTAGCAAGCCAATGCTAGAAGGAATTCTTAATATTTTTGGGAAACATTTTGGTCTCCCTGGAAAGAAACATGAATATATTGACCCTTTCAATGAAATATATCGACCCTTTCAATGGAATATATCAATTTTCACAATTTTTTGGGGGCTGGAAAACTTTTCATCTGGTTATAATTTCCAGGCAGAAGTGGAGATCCAGCAGGAATAGGAAAAGGATTTATACCTGGATGGGGAGGAGAAGGTTCAGGTGCCTGAGCCATTAGATCAAGGATTGCACCAGAGGGGTTTAAACACAGCACCAGCCTCCTTCAGGACAGATTTAACCCAATCCCTTTTCCTGCTTTTTCCCTCTGCTTTGCAAAATGAGTAAAACACTTCACTGGGCCAGCAGGGACGAGGCTGGCTCGGCAACTTGGGGGGAAAATCATCAAAATAAACAGAGCAGAGAGCTGAAAACACATCAGTGCTTTTCATTACCTGGCTGCCAAGGCAGAGTTTCCCCTCGGTTCAGGACATATGTGAGGTGGAACAGCTCAGAGAAGGGACTGGCTGAAGGCCACTCCTTTTATAAAATCCTAAATTCTTTGTAAAATTTTTTGTAAAAGCCTAATTCAGGATGGATTTGTGAACCTACATCTTCCATCTCACAAGCAGAGTCTTCAGTGCTGGTCCCAGAGCACACTCTAATAGAATGTCTTCAGCTTTTTGTAGGATAAATAAGAGATGTAACTAAATAAAATTTGTCTTCTGATCCCACTGCGCAGACAAATGAAAATATAAACCACTTTTTCACAAACTAAGCTTCTAATTTTTTAGCACTATTTAAATTTCCTTTTAAATGAATTGTGCCCTGGAAATCCCTGGAAACACTGGAAAAATGCTGAGGGTGGAGAAGATGCAGGCATCAACCTGCAGCTCTGCCAGGTTTGTTTTTGTTCTGCTTCCTGGGTTCTGTGAGCATCAATGATCTTTGATAGAATTTGGCTGTTCTTTCTACCAAAGCAGGACAAAGGGTTGGTACACAGGGGGCCACTCCAACTTTGTGTCTTCCATGGATTTCCCTGGCTTAAATTCTAGTTGACTCTCTAAGCTACTTTTCCATTTAATTTGAGCAATTGGCGCATCACAGAGGAGCCTGAAGATCTGGGATCTCAGATTTAACCTCTTCCCAAAAATCTGCTGCTCACCAAGCCTGGGAGCAATTGGAGGTGTGACAAGCTGCTCAGGATAAGTTCTCATTGAGAATTTAATATATATTGGTTTGAAAAAGGAGCTCAGACTCCACTGAAGTGGTTTGGGAAAAGCTCCTCAGCAATCCAAGTCACGTCTGGCTCCCAGCCGAGGCTTGTGTGCACATTGCCTTGCTTTATATCACTTTCTTTTATGAGGCTGCAAAAGCTTTTTGCTCTTTAAACAACTTCCCAAAGCTTCTTATCTATCTAGAAAATCAGATTAAAAGGCACTCTTTAGTGTGAGGTAGCTAATTTGTGTTACACATATCTGGCTATAGCGGTGGGAAATGCATTTAGGAATTAACAGTGGTTTTCTCTCTTTCCAGAAAAATGTGTGTGTTAGAGACTTGAATGAAAGGTCCTAACTGTACAGACTGAACAAGAAATATATAAAATCCTTAAACTTTTACTTCTTTCAAGTGATTTTTATCTAAAAATTGTTGATTTCTATACAGTATCCCCTTCAGCAAGCAAAATTTCTCCCAGGCTTAAGCACTTGAGACATCATCTATCAAAAGCTATTTTTTTACCAGATTGGAGTAGTGGCTATTTTTTTGCCAAATAAATAATGTTCACACTGAAATAGTTTGACAACAGAACACTGAGAATAAATAAAGTCTCAGTGGAAGTATTCCACAGAGACCCCTGCATGGATCTTGAAGTTTATTGTGGTTATATTCTCGTCTGAATTGAGTGTGTAAGTTTTGTCATCTTGGCAGAGCTGTTGGCACTCTGATCTCTCCATTACATGGAAGACAGAAATAAGAAATCCATGACAGCCAGAGAGAGCCTTAAGTGGCCGTGCTCTGGCTTTTTTTTTTATTTTTATTTTTCAATATTGGATTTAATTTTCTGCTGTTTGGTGTTGGCCATGTAGGGAACTGGCCAGAGGACTGCTCTGACTAATGCTGACTGTTCCAGGGGACTGCTAAGGGTCATCAGAGCACAGCCTTCATCAGTGTCCCCATCATCCTCACTGGTTATTAACCTGTTTTAAGGCTGCAAGCTCTGCTTCCTAATCCTTGAAGCAGATTTTTGGAAGTGAAATGTCTTCATTTTCATTTTACAATCCTAAAATTTACTCTTTTTTCCTCTGCTGTTTCTTGCTTCTTAATTTAAACTCTGCTTAGACCATAAAACTCCCTCTCATTTCATAGAAAAGCAAATCCACTTCTTTTAGCTACTGCTAAAGAATGAAAAAACCCCACAAATTAATGTGTTTGAATTGGCCAGCACAGGGTCTGACCTCAGTAAATTTACTCTAGATTTAGGTTTAACTTGATTAAATTGTACATCAAAGTTGGCCTAAAGTCCTGTTTCTTTGAACTAAAATTTTCACTCTTTCCCAGAATCCCTATGCATCATTTCAAATACTGCAAAAGCTGCTGTGTAGGCACCAGACAGAGGAAATGAAGTTTTTTTGTCTTTGTCATGCAAGGCACAGAGTGATTCTCTGCTTTTGTACCAAGTTCCCTCGTGCCCCTGGTGCTGGGAGTAATTTCCATGCTCTGATGCTCGTGCCAGGGTACTTTTTTTGGCAAGAGCCAGCTGGGGCACTTTGGGTGTGAATTGCAAGTTCAGTGCTCAAAATAATTCCCAGTTTCTGGTGAGCGTTGTTGGACAGCACTGGATGTGCTAAGAAGCTGGAATCTTTGAAGGGATTTCAAAAGATGACAGAATTTGTAAAGATTTTGTCCTTCCCCTGCTGGGAATTCGTGTTTGCAAATTGCTTTTTTAAATATGAAATGGAAGAGTTTTCCTTAGTTGAAATGACTGATTCTTAAAGGAAATGATCTATAGAACCCAGTGTGATTTATAGCTATGAGAATAATGACAGCTATCTCTGCCTGATACAGTTTCTCTGTTAGAGATGCTAAAAATAATGTTATCTGGGAAAAACTGGATTATCTGCCAACCCAGTAATGCAGCCTGATAAAGTTGCTTGAGTCAATTTACCAGAGTGTTTTCACAGAGATGTTAATGTTGTAGGCAAGGAGGAAACTTCATGGGAAACAAAGATGAAACTTTGGACTTTAAGTCCCCTCTTAGTGACTACTTAGATGAAAACTGCCTCAATTCCCTGTGCTCATTCATCTCTTGAGTTTTACTGACAGCATCAGCTTAACTGTCTGTTTTAATTTTACAAGCATCAGTCTTCAATGTAAGCTTTATAATTCAGCTTTTTATAACTTTAAGTTAACTAAGAGTGGTTCCAAAGCAAGGAAAACATAGAGTACAGCATTTTACATTTACCAAATACTGTCAAGCTACTGTCACCTCTTTCTGGCAATGCACACAATCTCTTTACTAATTTTGTATATATTAAGGGAAGAAGAGATAGCTATTTTGTTAAGCTTCCCACAGCCAGGCTTGGGCAGGAGAAGCTGTTTAGTGTGAAAGCTGGTGGTGTGTGTGTGCTGTGTCTTTACTGAATTTCGGGCTCTTGTCACCCTCAGCTGATTTCTTTCTCCTTTTGTCTGAGCTGCACCTTGAAATGGACCCTGCAGACCCTACCTGCAGGTATAAAAGAATGAAAGAGCTCAGGAATAAAAGAGCTCAGGTTTGTTTAGACTGAAGAGCAAAACACAGCAGATTCTTGACAGCAAATTTCTTTTTCTTCAGGTGATGATTACAGAACTAAATTTCATTTCTATTTGTGACTTTGTCCGGCGTCTACGTGGAGTTTGTGCTAGAAGTTACCAGAGCACAGTGATAACCCACAAGTGTTTTAGCAATGCCTTTCCTCAATAAATCTGAAATAATCTTTCCTCAGTGATTCAGACACACCCTAGCCCTTATCAGAATCAAACCCTTATCAAATCCTAACCCCAACCCTTACCAGACCCTAACCCTTATCAAATCCTAACCCTTACCAAACCCTAACCCTTATCAAATCCTAACCCCAATCCTTACCAGACCCTAACCCTTATCAAATCCCAATCCTTACCAGACCCTAACCCTTATCAAATCCTAATCCTAACCCTTATTAAATCCTATCCCCAACCCTTACCAGATTCTAACCCTTATTAAATCCTAATCCTAACCCTTATCAAATCCTAATCCCAACCCTTACCAGACCCTAACCCTTATCAAATCCCAACCCTTACCAGACCCTAACCCTTATCAAATCCCAACCCTTACCAGACCCTAACCCTTATCAAATCCTAATCCTAACCCTTACCAAACCCTAACCCTTATCAAATCATAACCCCAACCCTTACCAAACCCTAACCTTATCAAATCCCAAACCTTATCAGAATCAAACCCTTATCGAATCCTAACCCCAACCCTTACCAGACCCTGACCCTTACCAGACCCTAACCCTTATCAAATCCTAATCCTAATCCTTATCAAATCCTAATCCCAACCCTTACCAGACCCTAACCCTTATCAAATCCTAACCCTTACCAGACCCTAACCCTTATCAAATCCTAATCCTAACCCTTATCAAATCCTAACCCCAACCCTTACCAGACCCTAACCCTTATCAAATCCCAACCCTTACCAGACCCTAACCCTTATCAAATCCCAACCCTTACCAGACCCTAACCCTTATCAAATCCCAACCCTTACCAGACCCTAACCCTTATCAAATCCCAACCCTTACCAGACCCTAACCCTTATCAAATCCCAACCCTTACCAGACCCTAACTCTTATCCAGTCCTAACCCCAGCCCTCATCAGAGAGCTCCAGGCCTGTGGTGCATTGCTCAGGATGGCCCAGGGAGCCCAGCAGTGCTCAGGGGTTCTGTACAACCTTGAATCATGTTCTGCAGCCAGGCTGATTACTGACACCACGTAAAAAGCCCCAGTTCTGATTCTTCTGCTCCTGAGCACAGACCCTGAGAGAAATGCTGTGTCCTTTAGTCAGAGAATGTGGTTATGTGAAGCATGTCTTTGAGGTAAGGTTTTAAAAATGACTTTGTACATCATTAATTTTACCTTCCTTATAATAAGCTGTGTTCTAGATTAATCTCTAAAGGCCAAATATTATTGCTGTTACATAGATCCAATGTTCTTTTTTATAATTGGAGAGTTTCCTCAAGGAGAAGGCAGCTTTGCAACATTTATATTAGCCTTCCAAAGAAGAAATCTGCCCACTAAGACGACAGTCTTATGAACTTTTAGCTGTGTTCTTTTTATTTTTTTTTTTATTCTTTCCTTTAATTCCATTGTTCCAGTAGAATACAGCTGTTTCAGTGGAAAGTGATGATGTGTCCACAGAACAAGAAATGGTGCTGAAGGTCCCAGCCAGTGGTTTCAGCTAAGGAGGTGGACACAAGCCAGTGGAGGTTTTATGTAACTTCATCTCCTTTTGTACTCAGCACTAATCCCTTTCTTTGTGATGTATGGTATTTCGAAATTTTTTAACATTTCTTTTCCTTCCTGATAAAAATTTAAGGATAAGAGAGTATGACTGCCTGGTTTATTTATTAAATAGTTTATAGAAACCAGAAACAGCAAGCTTTGTCAGTCAGCATGAAATGTTCCAGTTCTGAGAGAACTAATTATTTCTTTTTTATTAACAACTAAGCAGTTTTCCACTCCTGCTTTTCAGGAACACCCAAAACTTGTCCTCAACCTCACCACTGTTTGGGATATACAAAGAAAGTAAGACTGAATCTGGAGCTGGTAAATTTTCCCTTGTAATTTACCCCATGTTTGTAATTTACCCCAGTTCAGCCAAATTCTACTTGTTGTGACACTCATTTGTATCCCAGTTAACTCCAAGAATCTTTTTCAGGATTTATGCTAGTTTTCCTGAGGGAATAAATTGGTCTAATAATACCACAATCACAATGGGAAAAAAAAGTAAAAAAAAAAAAATAAACCCACAAAAAACCCCGGAAAACAAACAAAACCCCCCCAAACACCCAAACAACCTGACAAAAACACAAAAAACACAAAAAACCCAGCAAACAAACAAACAAACCAAACAAAAAAAACCCCAAAACAACCAAAAAAACCCCACCCTGAAACATAACTAGAATATTAAAGTCTAATGTCATCACATTTATGGATTTGAAAGGAAAAGTCACATAGAGATCCCTCCCTCTGAGGGTTCAGATTCTTTGGCTAAGTGCTAATTTTTCGGTTTTAAGATTTTTGTCCAACATGTGGGTAATTTTCTGGCCCATTTGTGAAAATGCAAGGCTTCCCATTACAGATAACCTGGGGTTTTAGAAGCTGTAATTCTGCAAATGCTACGTTTTAATCTGCGTGCCTTTTCCCTGCCAAATCTTTCCTTCACGCCTATGTGGTCTGACTTGATTCCAGAAAAAAAATCAGGATTGTATTACATGTCTCTTTTTCCTCCCCAATTTTGGCCAGGATACCACTGCTTTTCTCCTATTTGGGAGTGTAATAATATCACCCACCACCCTAAGGTATCATGTCATTTGTAATCCTGGAGTATAAATACAGATTCCCTCCTTATCACTCCTAAGAAATTTTTATAAAGAATTGAACCTCCATGGATACAGAAAGAACCCCCTCATCTTTTTAACAGATAGATTTGAGGTGGTTTATCTGAAATGCTAGAATCTGCAAAATTCTTGGGTTTATTATGTATTGCAAAATGATTTTATTTAATCATCTCAAATCAACTGGCATTTGAGCCTTTCCAACTAATTTAGGAGTTCGGTACTGTATTCTGTCAACATTAGGAGCCTTCCCTGAGAAAGCTTCTGTCCAATTTTTCTTCAAAGGAATGCTTTTTGGAAGACTTTGTGATTTTATGCTCGGTGTTTTCCAGCAGACACTCGTTGCACAAGTCTCCTGCTTTGATGGTTAGTGATGCAGGAAATGGTGATGTAGCCTTGAGGCTCAGCCACTTCCTGCTCTTCCAGGATCATGTTTTAAAATGCAACCAGAACTTTCAAATTAGTTTAGTCTAGAAATACTTGAGAAGACTCTCTACTTGCTGATTTGGAGGAATTTGATATGCAATGGAAGTGCAAAAAACATTTCTGTGCTCGTTTACTGGAACAAGGATGGGCTATAACATAATGTCTATCTAGAATCCAAACATTTCAGCTTCTGCTTTTGCAGGCAAGTCATAAATCTGGCTTGTAATAACCACTCCCAGCTGCTCACAACTCCTTCCTTTGCTTGCAGGGTTTGGTTTTGGGGTTCCTTGTGATTCCATTCACTGTTGGGACAAAAAGTAGGATGGATTCAGCTGGAATAAGAATTTACTTAACGTGCAAATGCACATGGTTAGGTACACAATGATCTTTAGGGGTATGAAAGCAGCTGAGTTAACTGAAAATAGTGATTTTATTCTTGGAGAGCACCAATTCTTGGGCTTCTCAAGGAACATCCATTGGTGGAGCGTGTGCCAGGCACAAACTCAACTAGACTGGGAAAAAGTTTCATTGGTCATTGTGGAATAGCTTGTGAATAGCTGATTCATCCTATTCATCCTTACACATAATTAGGTAATATTCACCTAGATTAAACATATTCTTCAAGTTTTTACCCAAGAACGTGAATTATGCTGCAGCAGCACTTTGTATCTGACAAGGGAGCCAGTGCAATTTGTACAGTAATTTGTAATATTTCCATTTTTTTAGAAAAGCTGTCCTTTTAAAGAATTTTCTGATGACCTCCTAAGAGCTTTTTCAATGGGGATGATCACGCTTTTGTATGACCTGCAATGGTGTTTTATTGTGTTTGAGATGGTATCAAATCACTCATTCTTCTCTCAGAGCTGCCACCAAAATTGGGTTTTGATTGAGGATGAGTTACTGTGAGACAGGGATAAAAGGTCAATTGATATGGTCCTGGAATAATTGAGAGCACGTTTCTGAGAGATAAGTAGGCAGTTTTATTTCTTTATTTTGCTGATGCAGGAATAAGGCAGCCGCAATAAATACAGTTGGTGGCCGAAGCAGAATTGTTGGTCAGGGATTTCTTGGTGCTCAACTCACACACATTAAATTGTATCCAGCAGAAGTAGAAACTCTGCAGTCAGCTTAAGCCTTCACTGGATCCCACACTTCCCACTGCTTCCTGCTAATTAAAACCCAGCAAATGCTCACGTTGTGTTTGGTTACACAGATTCTACGAAGCGTTAAAAAAACTTAAAGCATATTAACGGCTTCAAATTTAAAACCCATTAGCCACTGCCCTGTTGACCAGCTAAAGAGAATTTCTCAGCACCCCTCTGGGCCAGTGCCACTTCATTCTGCCATGGAAATACAGAAATGTTTGTTGGCTTGGCTAAAAATGTTTGGGAATGCTGGCGGTATCCTTGAGTGAGATAACGAGGATGGCTGCTAACTAAAGAGGAGCTGGTCCAATTAAAGATATTGCCTCTCTTTTTTTAGAATGCAAAGGAGCATTTTTTTGTCAAAATACTTGTTTAATCTTATCTTTACTGCCAGAAGATTTTGGGGTTTTTTTTATAGTTTTAATTGGTAGAAGTGTACATTTGTGTGTGTGTGTTGTCAGAACCAGGACTGTGAAGAAGCCCCTTCAGAGCTGAATCTTGCTATAAATTGATAAATTTGCATATAACTTTTTATACAAAAAGCTTTTTTTTTCTCAAAATGGTAAGGTTTGTAATTCATTGCCTGAATGTTGACCCAATGCTGTGTGAATTGTGGCTCCATCAAATGAAACAGGACCAGGGAGCATTTTGAAGAGAAATTTTGCAATATCGGAGCATTGCCTGTTTCCAGATAAAACTCAACAGTTTCTGATGAAATTTCTTTGAGATCTGATGAACAGAAGGCTTAAAGTACAATCCATGAAACACATATGCAGTGAGAAAGCTGTTTTGACACGACACCTTTGAGTAAAATCCTTGGAACACCAGCTCCAAATCTGCCTCCCTGGCTTTTGACTTGTACCATTTGAACTTCTCTGTTAACCATCAGTCAATCAAGAAAGCAAAAATATCTGTAGTTTGGACTAAATAATGGATTCCAAATCATCTGAAATTATGAATATTTTATTATTTTCAGTTCATGGATATTTACAGGAAGCTCCAGTAATCAGCATCCACAAAAAGGAGTTATTTGCAGCCATGCTCCGAAAAATCTGAATTCTCTTTATCTGATATAAGATAAAGATTTATAGAATAAACTGATTTATTCTCCTGTCTTTATTTTGTGAGCTTTTGGTCTTCAGTTGAGTCTGCATGTTCTGAGGAAATCCACTGGAGTAGTGCTGAGCTAAGCAGAGAGAATGGTGAATATTCCACCCAAAGAAAAGGAAAAATGAAAGATGTTGGCCATGCACATCCTTATCTTTTCCCATTTTTCTCTTTACATTTCCCTAGATCATAGATGAAGAGGAAACCCAGTTCATGAGCAACTGTCCTGTTGCTGTGACTGAGAGCACACCTCGAAGGAGAACACGAATCCAGGTGTTCTGGACAGCTCCTCCCGCTGGGACAGGCTGTGTGATCCTGAAGTAAGTATTTTATGGCATATTGAAGTAAAATTCATTTAATAAGTCGAATATTTATTGGAACCAATAGAATTCTTAGTGGTTTTTTTCTCCTTGGAGACATTTGACCAAGTTTAGTTCTACCTGCATGGTGAAATGTTAGCAATTTAAAGCCTAAATATTAAAAGGGAGCTCCAAGCCTTCAATAACCATTGAGTCAGCAACCTGAACTTGTAAGCCTTAAGTTTCACATAAAGAAAATAAAAAAAAAAAATAATTTTCAAGACCAGAATTGCATCCCTCTGGTGGGTAAAAAAACATGCTGTTAGTTGAGATGGATTTTAGGAATGTTCTGCAAAGTCATGATTGTTTAAATGGACCTTTATGAGAAAAACCAGATCTATTTGTTTAGATGTGAATGCTTTCATTTTACACCTAGTGATTTTACTATTATTGCACACTCTCAGGTGGAATCATGCTTTTCAAGCTGTAAATAAAGATAACTCTATGTATGTTAACTTTGGTTTTAGAGCCACTCATTGGTCTGCAGAACTAAAAAGTGCCAGAGAAATGTTTCTTGTCTCTTAAGACTTTGTTTGCTGTATTTAATTGGACAGATTGGTCAAATGTTCATGGACATTTGGGGTTTCTTTTCCTGCTTCGAATCCATGCCTGGGAGAAGCCTTAAAAATTGCTAAGATGTGCCCTGCAGCAGACCAAAGAATTTCAGAGAGGCTTTTCAGTGCTGGGGAAAGTGGCTTTGGGCTCTTAAGGAAGGGCTGTCACCAGGGTTGTGCTGAGGGTAGTTCAGACCAATTCAGGAAAATGTTTTATTAGAATAGAAATTGATTTCTGGACAGGCTGTGGAATTGCCACCAGCAAAACTGGCCTGTGGCTGCTTTCCTTTCACCCTGTGCTTCACTTCTCCTGCTGATGGGCAGGAGACAGACACTCTCCTCTTCCACATCTCTGAGGGTTATTTGGACTCAGCTCTGGCTGTGGAACAGTCTCAAACCATCATCAGTGTGCTTCTACTCGCTGCTTCTCGGTTTCAGCAGGATCATTTTAAGAATCCCCTGGTTTAATGTGCACTAAAGCAGCCCAAGAACACACTCACAGTCTTCACAGCACACTCAGAAAAGTGCACATCAGGCTGTAATAAAACCCAAGTTGTGTTATGTTTATAGATGGAATTTTTTGAGAGTTCCTTTGGCAATCCAGAAGATTCCCTGAGTGCTGCTGAGATTTTTATCAGCAAAGCTCCTTGGTCTTCCCCCCAGGACTGACCCCCTCTTAGCTGCACAACCAATATTGCTTGAGGCAATTGCTATTTAAGTAAATTAATAATAAGGTGATGATGCTTCATATGGCTTTTTTAAAGACAAGATTTAAACTTTAATTTATTCAACAACACAAGTTGATGGATTTGTTTTATTTTTCACTACTGTCCTAAATAAAATTGCCATTACAAAAAAAAAAAAAAAAAGCAACAAACAACCAAAAAAACAAAGCAAAGCCACTAAGGTCTATATTTTTCTCACTGAAACTGAAACATCTGTGGCTGAAGTTGGTTCAGGGACCTGCTGGAACTTTTCAGAGAAGGAGTGCAGTAAAGCACCACCAACTTCAGGATCTTGATAAGTGTTTCTTCTCTCTCCTCGCTGCTGGTCAGGTCATGCTGGATGTTCCACATTGATTTTTTTTCTGTGAAGTACTCGAATCCTTGCAGCTCTTACAAAATGGAACAGTCAGAACAGCAGTTCTGATGTTCTGCACATGAAAGTATGAAATTGCCACTGCCTCAAAGAGTGTGCAGAGTGAACCACAGGTTCACTCAGGCTGCTGGGTGTGCGTCAGTAGTGCCAAAAAAACACTGAAGTGCCGATAAGGAGCTGGATTAGCTGACTGCCACCAGCCCTCATAACCCATTTGGGAAAAGAAAAAAGCACCTTGGAAGGGCAGGTTCCAGGAAAATGACAGATTTTGGTGATATGACCACCATATTGATATTATGATATGATATATATCATAATATATTATGATATGATATTATAATATATTTACAGTGTGCTGTGGGTGTCTTTGGTGTGTGTGTGTGTGTGTGCTGCTGAAAAGGGAAAGTTGTTAAGAGCTTTTCAAGAAAGGTTATATATTAATTATATATTATATATTATTTATTGTTACATATATATTATATATTATATATTACATATTATATATTATATATTATATATTATATATTATGTATCATGTATTATTTATTGTATTTTATATACTATATATTATATATTATATATTATACATTATATATAATATATTGTATATTATATATTATATATAATTTATTGCATTTTATATATTACATATCATATATCGTATTTCATAAATCATATACTATATATTATTTATATGTAATATAAAATATGTTATGCATATTATATTATATTATATTATATTATTATATCATTATGTTATATTATATTATATTACATTACATTATATTATATTATATTATATTATATTATATTATATTATATTATATTATATTATATTATATTATATTATATTATATTATATTATATTATATTTATTATGAAGTTTCCTCCCAGTGAATGCTTTGTTGACCTCAGAGGATAAGGAACAGCTCCATGCCCAGGGCTGTTTAAAGAAAGAATGACCATTACTAAGAGTTGCTGATGCCAGAAATAAACCACAAAATGTGGCATTTTTGTGCTGCAGTGCAGCCCTCCATGGCTCCAGGCACAGCAATCACTTCTGACATTAGCAATATTTACATTTTCTCTTTTGCATGTCAAGATTTGATGGCATCTCCATTACAGTTTATAGTCAGCCTTCTTCACAAACCTTCTTTATGGTCCTCTCCCACAGAATAGAATGGAAATTTTGGAAATAATTATTGGAACATTATCATTAGAAATAATTATTTCATAATTATTCTAAATAATAAAAGCAAAAGTCCAAAAGTAGGTACTGTTTTTTAAGAGTTAAGTCCAAACTCATTATGGAAAAACTCTGAAACCTTGAACTTTAAGGGAAACAAACCCTCTGCATTTTTCTTTCTTCTGTATGTGATGGGAGTGAAAATATTTATTTAATTGTCAGTACTTATCTATTTCATTCCTTGCAGACTATGATAAATTTGTTTTAAAATTTCCAAAACAGAATGGCAGCATTTTGAAGCCTGTCCTGGAGCATGAGGTTTTTACTTTTTCCCTATGCCCTGATCTACTGTCTTCAATATAATGAAAAGTTAAACCTAATCACAAGTTAAAAGTAACTGATCCTTAAAAATTGATTGCTGTTTAAGTGCCAAATAATGTGGTTTTTATTCTAGTGGTATAACTAAGCAGAGAGTCTTCCAGGAAGCTTTTCCTGAACTAGTAGTGAGGTTTGGAAAAAGCTGTTTTTCTGCAAATTTTGAAGTCTGGGAGCTTTGGTTTTGCTCAGATTTGGGTAGCAGCCTTCCCTGAGCTTTCTAGGCACAGTGCACATGATCAGTGACAAGCACAAAATGACACAGACAAAGGGGAACGTGGAGCTGTGGGGTTCAGCAAGGGATCCTAAATCATTTGACACGTGTCACGCCTGTGTGAGCAAGGCTTGATTTCTGGGCCACTGCAAAATGCAAAGTTTAGGGGAAAAAACATCTTTAAATTTGAATTATTGTCACTACCTTGCTTCCTAAAACATCTCTTTCTGTGTGAAGACTTAGAACTGTGAGGAGAAAAAAGAAGAAAATTGATTAGCATATGATGTTGTACTGTAATTGCTTAGTTGAGAATAGTTCATGTGTTCATTGCCAACAAGAGATGACAGTGAAACACCCCAAAGGTTTGAATCCTTCTGGACTCTACTGAACAGCCAGCAGGCACTAAATGTGCTTCTGAGCTGAGGCTCCACTTCTCCCCTCATTTAGGCCTGTGCTTGATTCCCACTGAAGACATAAAAGACTTTTATTTTGCTTGGGAGACCCTCAGGCTTTAAACCCTCTTTCCTATTTGTCTGTTTGGACCTTCCAAGTTGCCATTCTTTGCACAGTCTGCTTCTTTCCATGTTCACAGTGAAGTTTCCATGTTCACATTGCAGTTTCCACGCTCACAGTGCAGTTTCCATGTTCACATTGCAGTTTCCACGCTCACAGTGCAGTTTCCATGTTCACATTGCAGTTTCCACGCTCACAGTGCAGTTTCCATGTTCACATTGCAGTTTCCACGCTCACAGTGCAGTTTCCATGTTCACATTGCAGTTTCCACGCTCACAGTGCAGTTTCCATGTTCACATTGCAGTTTCCACGCTCACAGTGCAGTTTCCATGTTCACATTGCAGTTTCCACGCTCACAGTGCAGTTTCCATGTTCACATTGCAGTTTCCACGCTCACAGTGCAGTTTCCATGTTCACATTGCAGTTTCCACGCTCACAGTGCAGTTTCCATGTTCACATTGCAGTTTCCACGCTCACAGTGCAGTTTCCATGTTCACATTGCAGTTTCCACGCTCACAGTGCAGTTTCCATGTTCACATTGCAGTTTCCACGCTCACAGTGCAGTTTCCATGTTCACATTGCAGTTTCCACGCTCACAGTGCAGTTTCCATGTTCACATTGCAGTTTCCACGCTCACAGTGCAGTTTCCATGTTCACATTGCAGTTTCCACGCTCACAGTGCAGTTTCCATGTTCACATTGCAGTTTCCACGCTCACAGTGCAGTTTCCATGTTCACATTGCAGTTTCCACGCTCACAGTGCAGTTTCCATGTTCACATTGCAGTTTCCACGCTCACAGTGCAGTTTCCATGTTCACAGTTCAGTTTCCCTGTTCACAGTGCAGTTTCCATGCTCACAGTTCAGTTTCCATGTTCACAGTTCAGTTTCCATGTTCACAGTTCACCCTTTCTTTCCCTATTTTCGTTCCCTTTTTTCCTTGGGATCGATCCCACTCCAATGTGTCACACGTCAAGATGGGAGGTCCAGGTCACTCCTTCATCTTCTGATAGAAATTTCTGCTTTAAAATTCACCTGTTAAGTTTCTGAGCTCTTCAGAATGCATTTGCTTTCTAGGATCTTTGAAAACCCACTGTTAAAACCTCCTTGAGGAAAGTTTATGCTTATTTTTGCAGTGTGCAATTATACAGAAAATTATTTCACAGGCAATAGGGCAGTGGCAGATCCTGGTGGTGTTTGTATCATCACAATGAAGTAGAGAAATTTTCAGGGTTTGGAACCCTGTCTTGGTCAATCTGTTTTAATATTTTGTTGAAGTGGGTGAAAATTGTTTTAAGAAACACCTTTTTTCTACATATAAAATTTCATGCTTGGTGTAGCATATTCTGCTTTTCATAAAAAGCAGAACAGTACACATGATTGATTGATTGATTGATTAATTTTAATCTGACAGATAATATTCAGAGACTGTGCTTAATTCTATAAAAACCCCTCCAGGTAATGGAAATTTATCTTGTTAAACAAGGGAAGTCTAAAGCATGGATTTCAAATAGTGATTTGTCCCATTGACCAAAAAAAAAAGGGTAATAAATATTTATTGAAAGCTTTTTAGCAGGGATGGAAAATCACCTCTTTTAGCTTACTTTGAGCCCCAGGTTTCTAGATTCATCTGTTTGTTGTGTTCCCCAAGTCAGTGTCTCAGCTGAGTGTGGAGCTGAGCAGGTCTGAATTGGTGGGAAATACACAACAAAAAGTTTCCTGCAAATCCTTTAGAATTCTGATATGGAATACAAGAGCAAAGAAAAATTTTTCAAGTTCTCAGCTTGTCACAAATTAAAATTTCATGGTAGGGAGTATCTTGTTAATATCCAAATTGAGTAAATCTGTCAGCTGGGGTAGATCTCATGAAGAGTGGAGTACTGTGGGATGGTAATTATCTTCTCCTCCTTTAGCATTTGCTACTTTTCACCGAGGCTGAGATTAATTGTTAAATGCAGTAAATGATGGCTACATGCAGATAAGTTATATTCAATTTACCATTTAGAGGGGAAAATGCAGCTTTTGTGATTGGCTCTTGAGCTAATGAGTTCTCAGACAACTCATGTGACTTGTATGGTAAATGTAGCCAAAGTTCCTGCAGTCAAGTTATTTATTTCTGCTATACATATCGTGCTTAAACAACCAACAAATTAAAATCTGCTATCTGTAAAAACTGTTCATTACCATTAGTACTTGCAGAAATGCAGTGTGTTCATCACAGTGTCTCTGCTGTTTGTTTCTGCAAATGTGTTCTGAGCCATCTCTAGGGAAATGTTTTGTAGTTCTTGAGGAAAAGTGTGGAGCTTCTTGTTTTCCTGAATATGGAATTATCCTCATGATTTTAATTACACTGGCTCTTGCTTGCATATAATCAGAGAGCAGAGGAATTTTAAAGAATTGCAGCCATCTAAATAAAAGCTATGGCATGTTTAGTGTGTATCAAGCAAAATATTTTAGATAGTTGTTCTACTGGAGCTAAGCTGTCCTGTCTATGAGGATAAATTCAGTTCTCAATTCAATTCATGGGCCTTGGGTGAAACACTCAGTTTCCAGCCTCCTTGTGGATTCTGACCATCCTCTTCCTCTCCAGCTTCGAAGCTCTGAGGGTGAATGAACTCCAGTTTTTGGATGTTTACCTTTTGATTTCTTGTGACTTCAAGCATTCTGTTGATGCTTCACTTGGCCTGTTGCTCTGAGGAATCCCTGAGTGTTTGCTCTGCTCTGAAATCGGCTGTAGGAGAGACTAAAAGAACCAAATGTCCTAAAACCTCAGGAGTTCATAACCACATCCACATCCTGAAGGTGCCTTGGTGTGCAGCCACATCTCTCCAAACTCATGATGGATACATGAGTTATGGGCCACAAACAGAGCACGAGGCACCTGGATAACAAATCCCAAAATTCACAGCTTTGTAGATTAATGTGTGCCCAAGAAATTAACAGTTTATGAGGAATGCCAAAATGAGGTGCTCAGAACAAAAGTGTGTTTCAGAATTAACCTCTCTTGCTAAAATTGTGACTCCCACAAAAGCAATATTGTATAAATTTGCCTCTAACAGAAAGAAGTTCCAGTTTCCAGACTGCTTTACATGGGTGGAAGTTCTGAAACTCTTGCCAGTCATATGAAAACAACGTCAGATGGATGATCACAGAGTTAGAAAAACAATAAAGAACAAAGAATTATGTACAGTTACAGCTGAAAAATGAGTTTGCTGCTTTTAATGCTTGTCCCAAATCCCTCATCAGTATCAATCAGCTGGCACAGGGAAGAGAAGCTGGACATGGTTTGAATTTATTCAGGTTACTTGACTAAGGTGATGATGTTCTCTAAATAGGTTCTGTGCTCCTCTCTGAAGTTTTCACCACTAAAACATTTCCTTTTTTTTGCTTGGCTCTGCTTACCCCAATAAACAGAATTTTTCTGGATTTTTTGGGATACTTTTTTGAAGCACAGGAGTACACACTCACACCCAGCTGCCAATGAGAAATTCACTATAAAATTGTGCCTCTAAATTTTCCAAATGTAAGAACTAAAGACACAGAAACCCTGCTGGTTTGAATCAGGCATGCCCAGACACTTCATGACACCAGTTTTACCTGTTAATTAGAATATTAATAGTGGAGTAATTGAGCACAGTAGTAAAGCATTTAGTGACAGCTTTCCATTGTCAGTAAATATAACAGCCAAGGAAAAAGAGAAATCAACCTGCCCTCCTTGCCTAGCAAGAGCTCTGTTTATGGGACAACAGAAGATACCAGTTTGAATGTTATAAATAACTTTATTCTTTTTCCTAGTGGAATCAATGAGTCTTCTGCATGCAGAGAAATTTTTACAATTTCTGTACTACTATTTTTCTTTAAAAAAAGCAAAATCTTTATCTTCCAGTTAACTCCCAACATCCTCTAAACTCCATTTTTATAGAGATTATAGCAGCATAGCTTAATATTTCATAGCTCAAATAGAATATTTTATAGAGACACTTGAGGTATTTCTACACAATTAAGAGAGCAAATTAAGATATCTCTGTACATCCCAACAGTCCAGAGAACAAATTCAGCCTCTGAAAGACAGAAAATGTGCAATTTTCCATCTGAGTTCCTTTTGATGTGCCTTCATTTTGCCCCATTCTTCACTTTTAGGAGATGTAAGAGAAATGTGCCCAGCTTTAAATGTCCAGGGGCATAGATTGGAAATGAGCAGATTTGGGTCCAGTCCTGTCCCTCAGCACTGGGATATTATCTACAGCTCAGCTCATTTTTCAATTTTCTGTTTTCTCAAGAGCAGCCAGAGGCCAGTGACTCTTTATAAACCACTGCAGGATAGAAAAACTTGTGTTTCTGTCCTGCTTCCTTAAAAAGAAATTAAAATTTTCTTCGTCCAGCAATTGATTTTTTTTTTTTAACAAATAGGACAAAAATTTAAAATGTTCAATGAAACTAACTCAGAACCCTATATTTTATTTCATAGGTGAAACACCTACAGAGAGTTTACTTGTGTTAGGAAGAAAGAGAAACCTGCATTCTTATCTTCTATATTTATATTATATTTATATTTATATTTATATTTATATTTATATTTATATTTATATTTATATTTATCATATTTATATTTATAATATTTATATTTATATTTATATTTATATTTATATTTATATTTATTATATTAATATTCATATTTACATTTATATTTATACTTATATTTATATTTATATTTATATTATATCAATATTTATATTTATAATATTTATATTTATATTATATTTATATTTATACTTATATTTATATCTATATCTATATCTATATCTATATTTATATTTATATTTATATTTATACTTTATATTTATATTTATATTTATATTTATATTTATATTTATTTTATTTATATCAGCTCTACTTTTAGGTGTAAAAATGTAAATATTTTATCTCAATATATATCTTAGCAGCCCCCTGGATCTACTGACAAATCTACATTTAAAACCAAAAGCCATTCCATTTTCATTTTCTCACAGGTTTAATATTGTTCCTTTCACTTCACAGTGGGAGCATGTGAATTTGGAAAGGGTTATAAAGGGATTTTCTTAGAATTCTGTGTTCTTCTAGATAATCTATTTTATGGTGCAATAATTAAAGTAATCCCATAAAATCTAGTTAGGTTCATTCATGTGGTGTTTTGTTAGTAGAGATGCAAAGCAGCTTAATGGTTTTGCTACTCAAGGATGGATTTATTCCTTGAGGTGAGCAAAGCAATAGGAAAACAATGAGAAAAGCAGAGTAAAGAAAAGGGTGATGGTCTTTCTCCAGCAGCAGGGAGAATGTAGTCGTGGTTTTGTCATGAAAGATAATATTTTATATTAAAAATAAAAATATTATTAAAACTTTTTTACACTCTACCTCAAAAATGCCTACAATAATTTCATATAAAAAAAAAATAAAAATCAGTGTTATGGTAAATTTTGTGGTAATCTGAAGGCATGTGCAGTTACTTTCATCAGTCCATATGATTTATTTTTTTTTTTCAAAAATGTATTTTTGTAAAAGAAGCTGTTTTGTGAAAAAGAAAAAGGATTGTGGATTGGTGTGCAGTGGGGTAGGAATTCAGGCACTGGAAAAGTTCAATGTGCCTTATGACAAGACACTGACATCAGTCACATTTTGGATCATCTTTATGTTTTCTCCAGATTTTGTGGGGAAATACTTCAGTAAAAACTAATTAGTAAGGTTAACAGTGGACACAAACACAGAAAACAGTTGGAATTCACCTGCATCCTGACTTGGCATTTTACAAAACCACATGGGACATTTGAAACTTTCATTTTTTCATTTTTAAATTTCTTTTATTTTTTCATATTTTAAATTTTAATTTTTTTAATATTTTCACATTTTTATATTTTCATATTTTCATTTTAATTTTTAATTTTTAATTTTTTCATCTTTTCATTTTCTCATTTTTTCATTTTTTCCTTTTTTCATTTTTTCATTTCTTTTATATTTTCATATTTTAATTTTTAATTTTTTTTAATATTTTAATATTTTAATATTTTAATTTTAATTTTTAATTCTTAATTTTTTCATCTTTTAATTTTCTCATTTTTTCATTTTTTCATTTTTCTTTTTTTATGTTTTCATATTTTATTTTTTAAATTTTTAAATTTTTTAAATTTTTAAATTTTTTAAATTTTTAAATTTTTCATTTTTTCATTTTTTCATTTTTTCATTTTTTCCTCTTTTCATCTTTTCACCTTTTCATCTTTTCATTATCTCATTTTTCATTCTTTCATTTTTCTTTTTTTATTTTTTCTTTTTTTTTTAAATTTTTAAAATTTTTACATTTCTTATTTTTTAATTTTTTAATTTTTTATTTTTTTCATTTTTTAATTTTTTCATCTTTTCATCTTGTCATTTTTTCATTTGAAACTCTCATTTTTATTTCCTAACCATCATCCACTCTGAGTTCCTCGGTCCTTCCAGGTTCTCAACGCTGCCCTAAGGACGATTTTGTGGCCAAACTGGGCACTTCAAAAAGTCATGAGAAGTAGAAAATGGGGAGCAGTGATTTCTAACATTCCTCCTTTCTGACCCCAAACTTGAAGATAAATTAGGAAGCCATAAAAAGTGATGTCAGAAGGGACTTTTCTGCATTTTCTGGCTGATATTTTACTGGATAATAGGTGTGGCATGATCAAACTTCCCCTGCACCTGTGTATTTACAAATCTAAATAGATGTAGGAAAGATCAAGAAAATGGTTTTTTCCATTGTTTTCCTCATTGACAAAATTTGCATCAGAGGAAGATAAATCCTCAATGAATTATTAATTCTATTTACATATCCTAGAGGAAAATGCAAAAAAAGGATTTAAGACATGTCAGGAGGGAAGTTCCCTGAAGCATCTTACATTGCAATCTTATTTTGTCTGACTTTTTGCTCCCTGCAAGTGGGGAAATAAAACAGCAAACTATGATTTCTTTCTGGCTGAGTCTCTAGGAGAGTCTGCATTTTCATAAATTTCAAATAGTGGGATGGAGGGAAAAAAAATCAACTCTGCAATTTGCTGTTTGTAATGAAAATCATTGTTAATTTAGGAGCCTGACAGCTGGAGGACATTTGCCATTCTGCAGCAGCTGTCAGTAGCACTCTGCTTTATTTTGCAAACAGATGTTTAATTTGACTTCAAGGCCATTGTCATTTTGTGGGGGGAAAACAAAGAGAGAAAAGGAATAGCAATAATACTAATAGTCATGATTTGATTTCCTTTCAAAACATACAGAGAGTCACTATTGATGACATCAGAAGTGGTGTCTTTTTTTTTTACTTAAATGTTTGAAATCAGTTTTTTAATAACTGCCTGAAGTTGTGCATGATAATTCATGTTAAAGAACTGATTTGTCTTGTGTCAGGAGCTGAAGGCTTTATTTTAATGTAATGTGATTCATTTTTAAAATATGTATTTTATTCATGAATCAAAATGTCATACTATTTCTGCAGGTCACAGATAAAGAGATTTTGGTCTCTGTATTGAAACCAACACTGCAGTGGGCCCAAATAAGTTTTTCTTGCTGTAGTGAAGTGTTCTCATTGCACATCAGTGGATGTGAAGGGCAAATTGGTACAGCAGTGATGAAAGGAGGTAGTTAAAAAGATAAGTAGTGTAATGCAGTTAATTCTTAGTTTTAGTAACAAATTATTTTATCCAGTTTATGCCTAGTGATTGAGGCTTTAGCAAAACCTGCTGTTATAAGATTTTGGCAAGATCCTCTGTTATCCAAAACTCCAGATAAAAGAATGAGGATGAGCAGTGAATATTCTCAATCCTACATCACATTGGCAATCCCTGGATGGTACAAAGTCTAAGTTAGCCATAAATGTGGCACTGTTAGTGTTCAGGAACACATAATCATGGAATTATTATATAAAGGTGATTTATTAAAGAGCTCTGGGTGTCAGGGGTACACAAACCCAAATCTGACCCAGTTTGGTTTTGAGCTGAACATATTTTATACTCTAACATTATATAACTTACATATTAATTATTAAACTTACATTGTTCTATTGTATACATTGGTTTTACCCAAGCATGGATTTCTCATGATCCCCCTCAAACCCCTAACATTGTTCCTCATGATTCTTTAAACAATAATTATATCTAATCACATCTAACAGTTATATCATTTATCATATACTGACTCCACAGGTGCAGTTTCACATGATCTTAGCAAGCACAAGGCCTAACATTTCCCAGGGCCTACTCTTAACACTTTTCCCAGGGCTTGCCAAGCCTAAATTTCTTCTTAACTCCCCAAATTTTCTATGATTTTAAAATCTTTTTACTATCAGCACAGCAGGCCACTCGCTTCCTCATGGCACATAAATCAGTATTTCATGACTGTGTTCTGCAAACAAAACCCCAAAGTGTGGCGTGTAACATCAGGAAGGGTCTCAGAACCTGAACACTGTATTTAGCTTCATTCTTCGCTTCATGTGAAGCACCACAAAATCAATTCTGATTTGTTTCCTTACAGGAGCAGCTATTTATATTATTGCAGTTCTTTAGAAATTCTGAAGGGCAGAAAAGGAATTGTTCTTTGCATGAACCGGCTGTGGAATTGATTGTTGTCGTCTTTCTCGTTACCTGGCTTGACAATTTTAAGGCTACTGTGAAAGGATTGAAACACTAAATTCAACCAGTAATTGGGTGGGCCATTCCTTTCTGTTCCTTGCAGTAATTAGGTACCCACTTTTTCCATCATTAGACATCATTAAGTACATCATTAGACATGCATTAAGTATCTCTGCTATCTGAACAGCAGCAGCCCGAACGCTTTTTGCCCTGCTTTCCCCAAGAAATGGATTTGTTGCTCCATCAGTTCACTGCTCCAGCAGAATGTAGTTTGAAGTCTTGCAATGCACCAGAAAAGACATTTGATTCTTTTTTTTTTTTATTTTTTAATGGTTTCTGGGTTTGATTTGCTGCAGAAAGGGCTGGGTTAAAGGCCTGTGTCTGTGGGGGGGACTCAGCTCTGCTCGTTACAGGGATAATGAGCTTGATGCTCTCTCACTGCTGGGTGTGCAGTGTGATAACCCTAATTTGAACCAACTCATTCAAGTCTTACAGATCACCTGTCACATGGGTTCTTGCCATAGATTTCTCTGAAAATGGAATATATACTAGTTTTATATACAGAGAAATAAATTTGTGCTGTCTCACCCTGCAGCTGCCTGGCAGTGGTGGCTGAAGTAGATGTCTCCTATAAAAAACATGTTCCATGTGCACACTGAGGCACCACCATCTCATGATTGCTCATAAAGAAGTTTCCTTGCTCATCAGGTTTAATTTAGACATCAAAAAATTAGTGAAAGGCATTTATCTAATTTCTCTGAATTCATTGTGGACAAAACATTGTCTTCAGTATGGCAAAGAAACACAAATACTTATCATTCTTCCTGCTTTTATGATAGTAATCTGTATTTCTGCCACACAATTCTACTCACAAAATGCTAAATATGTTCAGGCAAGTAAGTAAAATAAAGTAAAATAAAGCTGAACTGAAGAGGAGGCAAATTTGACAGGAACTTGGATATGTGTTGTCTGCATTGTCTTTTTCAGTAAGCAACTTGGCTCAGTGAGAATAAAGTTCCAAGTGCTGTCCTTATAATTTTCTGGTTTTCTAGTGGCCACTCACACCTCATAAGAAATTCAGGCTGCAATTCCCTTCTGATTAAGAGAAACTGAAGTTGGTAATTGATTTCAGGAGAAGGTCAGTCAAGTGTCACTGCAGTGTCAGCCAACAGAAGCACAAGACTGTGGGGCACGTCGAGGTTTTCAAAACATCCTCCCCACCAGTATGTCTGGTAGTTTTTTATTTTTAGTTCTCAAAACATGCAGGTTTTTCCTGTCTCTTTTTCAGTTTGAATGTTTGGGGAGGAACAAATGGCTCCCCACTATGAGAATCAAAGTCACATAGTTATATTTTATTTCTAGATGATCGGGAAATTCATTTTCCTTCTTGCTTCGGTTTCAAAGCCAACATTTGGAAATGTTTGGATGGCACTGCTTGGTTGTCAAACCAAGTTTGACAAATCCTCAAAGCCAGGATGGATTCACCTGTGTCCCATCCAGGTCCCTGAGGGATCACCCTGGCTCTTCTCCAAGTCTGGACAATGGAAAGCTCTATTCCCTCCCGTATCTCTAATCACACTTGCTGTATCTCAATTATCCACATTAAAACATCTCCCTCTTGGAGCTCCTAATGAAGTTAAGAATCTCATTAAGTGCACTTTTGTTCCAAATAAAATGTGGAAGGGCTGAATTCCAGTTCCTTGTCCATGCCCAGCTTCTCAATATAAAGGGTGATTTATCATTCTAATCCCTGTCATTACTGCTTGCTACTGTTCACAATGCTCCTTTAATAGCCTTATTCATGTGCTCTCCTTGTCCTGATGATTGAGGGTGATACAGACTCTGGATCTTTGGTTTAATCCCTGCTCCTCTAAGCAGGGTTGTAATCTCTTCCTCTGTGAAATGCTGACCTTTATCCGGATCAAGGAGACTTCGGGAACCCCACCGAGGCAAAAAGCTTCTTGAGACTGTAGGGTTTCTTTCCTCTCCCTGCTGCTGTGTGTTGTTGTGCAGAAAATGCTTAAAATCACCATGAAAAGGAGTCACAATCTTGCAAGGAGTTTCATTACCCCAGAGTGATTTGGGAGGGGGGGTTAATGTTTATAATTTAAAGTTAATCCCACCCCCAGCGTGGCAATCCACTGCTGCAGCAGAGATATATGCCTGGGCTTGGTTCTCACCCTTCCTGTGCGTGTCTCGGGCAAGTTTTGATCCATTTCCTAATCTGCACCCTTCAACACTGCTATTTCTTTATCCCTGAGAGCGTTTTTCTGATTTTCACGAGTTTAGCAATGCTTTCTCCATCGTTTGCTCGCCCTGCTGTTGCCCAAGCGCAGTCAGTGCCGCTGGTGCTGGCAGCAGACACCAGAAAGTTGTGTGATTTTGGCATTTTTAGGCCTGAAGTGGGAAGACCAAAGGACCTGATGTGTCTCATTAGGGACTTTTAGATTTGGGTTCTTTTTCCCCTTGAACTGAAGACTGATGAGAGGGAGGCAGTTTTCTCTTGTCTGGTCTCAGTTGTTTATTCTTTTCTTATCAGCATTACAAGGTACAAGGAGCTGAGTGCACTAGGATAGAAAAGAGTAAAATGGCCAACAAAGATCTTCTTCAAGGTTTTTTTATATGTCCATTTACCCAATTAACAGATGCCAACTAAATTATTTTTCTTAGTGACCCAATGACCCAACACCTGAGTGCTGCACTGCAGCATTCTCTATCCAATCACTTATTACCACCCAAAAACCTCCAGGAGAAGAACATGAAGAAGAAAGAAGGACAAGAGACAACACCCTAAATCCTCCATCTTATCTCCTGTTCTCTAAACTACCTTAAACTCTAAACCTCAACCCATTCACCCAGTGATTTAAGAAAACTTTCTAATCCACACACTCACACTTTTCCTATCTAACTTTAACATCTGTTCTCATGTATCACCATGAAAACACGCTCATGAATTTCATATTATATGAAATTCAGTGTTTCTTTGGATCCTAGAACTAAATATTAGAAACAAGGGCACACACTCTGTATCTCAGACTCCAACACTGATGTACAGGTACATTGCACTCTCCAAAAACCCGTGGAGAGAAGGCTGCCAACAATATTTGCTACAAATGCCTGCTGTGAGTGATTTTGGCGAGCAGAAGGATTGTCTGAGCTGGAAACTCTGCTCTAACTCTGCTCTTAGCCACAGGCAGGTGTTAAACAATGGGGAGGCAGAGAAGCTTGCTGAAACCAGCCCTAACAATGCAGAATTTCATGGATTAATTCCATCTTCCTTTGATAATTGCTGCATGAGCAGGGTGGTCTTACAGCTATTTCTTAAGTACAATTTGAATTTTCCCCTTCTTCCCAAAATACCGCCCCTTGAGAATGAGGGGAGTGGAAAAATTGCCAATAACAAGGCTGGTATTGGTCCTTTATTTCCTTTTTTTAGTCTGTGCTCCTGCCCTTCATCATCACACCCAGCCTCCCCTGGCCTGATGCGGCTGAATGCTGAGCAGGCTGTGCAGTCCCATTCATTCATGATGCTCAAATTAGTAAGAAAAGTTTTAGTGCTTTGCTCTTGCTGTGGAGTTTCTCTGAATTGCATTTTCTGACAGCACATGTGAAATGTTTTAAAAATCAACCTGAAGAAAGATGCTCTGGTGTGTGTGTGTTTGCACACAAAGTTTTTAGAAGTGAGAATGTTTTATTGTTTTTGGTGGGACTAATCCACAGGAGGAAAGGTTCTCGTCCTGTGCAGGGGTGAAAATGTGGAATTGTGGCAACACTGGTAAAATTCATGTTCATATTGCTGTGTTTTATCCAACATCAAACACCAATTCTGTGTCTTGGCTTCGCTGAAGAACTGACAATTCTCCTCTGATGGCTCCAGCTCCACTCCTTAACCTCAAGAGCTAAAGATACTGCATCCAAAACTTCCTGGGGGAAATACATTCATAACTGTAAGGTCTCTTTGAAGAAGCAGCATTAAGCATTTTAATATTAAATTAAGTTATCTTTGGGTGTTAATTTGTTCCATTAATTGTGGAGTTCACCTTCAGGCTCCTGTCAAATGAAGTGAAGACTTTTTTAGGATTTGGAAACATCAAATACTTTATTCCAGTCTAGATTCCTGCTGCTGACTATCCACTAATCAGTATTTGCTGAATGGATTGACTTTGTTAGGATGTTGCTTTCGAAAAATATTTTTTTTTTCTGTACAAACAAATAATTTACTCATTTAAACATAATTTCAATATATTGTTAGTTAACAAGAATTAAAAAAAATAGTAGGAGAATGACAGCTCTGTTATTTTTTTCTTTTATCTTCAGATTCTTTTACTTCATCCCTTATAAATATTAAACATTTAGAACAATTTTTTTAAAGTTTTGGGATTTTTTTCTGGTGTCATTAACTGGGTGCTCATGGTCATGCTTAGATTTTAATCCTTTTGGGTTTGTTTTTTATTTTTAATATATAAAAAACTTGGTAGTTCTTTTTTTTACAGCCCAACCTGCAGTGGGAGAAGGTGATTCAAGTGGGGAGGGGAATATGAGTAGAATATAATGATTAAAAGCAATGCTGTAAAAGGGAAAAGAGGCTTTTACCGTGGGCTGTGCAATAATGGCAAAATAATAGTAAAAATAATAATAATAATAATAATAATAATAATAATAATAATAATAATATATGATATATGGTATATTATATATGGTA
>NW_005087649.1:1702836-1707103 GCF_000331425.1 Pseudopodoces humilis | reverse complement strand
GGCTTTTACCGTGGGCTGTGCAATAATGGCAAAATAATAGTAAAAATAATAATAATAATAATAATAATAATAATAATAATAATAATAATAATAATATGATATATGGTATATGATATATGATATATGATATATGATATATAACATATAACATATAATACATAATACATAATATATACTATATACTATATAATAAATAATAAATAATATATAATATATAATATATAATATATAATATATAACATATAATATATAATATATAATATATAATATATAATATATAATATATAATGTAATAAAACAACAACAATGATAATAATAATAATATAAAAAATAATAAAAATAATAAAAAATCATAAAAATAATAAAAAATAATAAAAAAGAATAAGAGTGACCTCAGGTCAAGTAGGGAACCTGGGGACAGGTGCAGGGACATATTTGATGGTTTGAGCTGTGGCTTTTGCCTGTGTGGTTTGGTTTTCTTCCCCATCCTGCCATGCCAGATAAAACAGCCTGGCCAAAGGGGCATGGCTGGAACAGCAAATTAAGTATTTATGTTCCCTGAGCAGGTGGGTGAGTATTATACAGGTTGCAGAGACCTTAATCAGAAATAAATTGCAGCTTGATAAGGGTTTTTTGATTTTGCTTTAATTTTCATTTTGTTTTTAGGATTTGTTAGCACACAGGTTAGCTCAGCTATCAGGAAATAGGACTTTGGGCTCACTAGCTCGAAATAAAACCCCTGGAGTCCCCCCTTTGGCAGATTGTTTCCATCTACTCTACAAAAGCACTACTTAGAATAAGGAGATAAATCCACCCTCCAAACACTCAGTCCTACCCAACCTTCTCTGACTCTCCTTTGCAGTGTGATTTATAATGCTTAGCTCTGAAATTCAAGGAGATTGCTGCAAAAAGTGGGGACTATCCAAATCCCTGGTGAAGATACAGCCCATGAACAGCAGTGGGCTTTAAGTGATGTTGCTTTTTTTTGTTTTAGTTTCTTTGCTTTTTTGTTTTTTTTTTTACAAGTAACAGGTGTAGCGCTCCTGTCAGAAATTATCGTGTCAGCACGACTTTTTATCCTGAAGATTCTCATTTAATATTTATGTCCTGTGGCCATTCAAGAAAAGAACAGAGAGATTTTTCTGAGGAAAAATACAAGATAGCAGCGTGTGATACAGCTGTGCTTTGCCCCAGGGCTTTTTGTTGTATTATATTCATATATTGAATATGATGGTCAAATTAGGAAGAAAAGTTTTAGTGCTTTGCTCTTGCTGTGGAGTTTCTCTGAATTGCATTTTCTGACAGCACATGTGAAATGTTTTAAAAATCAACCTGAAGAAAGATGCTCTGGTGTGTGTGTGTTTGCACACAAAGTTTTTAGAAGTGAGAATGTTTTATTGTTTTTGGTGGGACTAATCCACAGGAGGAAAGGTTCTCGTCCTGTGCAGGGGTGTAAATGTGGAATTGTGGCAACACTGGTAAAATTCATGTTCATATTGCTGTGTTTTATCCAACACCAAACACCAAGTGTGGCTGGTTTGTTTAAGCTGTGTTAACAACACACTTAAAAACAAACTGATGAGCAAACAACACAAAATGGCAACGAAAGATGCTTTTTTAAGGCATAAAAATATAATTATTTTTTTATGCATTAAGAAAGAAGCAGTTTGCTCCAAATTTTTTGTCCTAACTGAAAATTGCTTTGAAGAATGTGGTTCTCAGATATACCAGAAATATACAAATAAATATAAATATACAAATATACAGTGTAAAAATTGTTGGACATTGATTGGCTAAAGGGTTGTATAGGCCTCCAGAGGAATTTTGATTTCTTTTTAATAAAAGTCTCTTAAATATTACAAAAATAAGTAATTATTTGCTGGGAGTTTGTGCTTTCCCTGACCTTGTAAGTGCTTGTCAAAAACACAGGGTTGCTTTTTTTTAATAATAACATAGAAGGAAATAAAATGAGAATATCCTAAATAATGCATTTGAATGACAAAACCCTGTAGCATCAACAAAATTACAGCAGATGTAAATTCATGGTTTTCACATCCCTTTCTAGTGTTAAAATAAAGGGTATATTTAGAAATTCCTTCTCTCAAAAAAAAAAAACCAAACCCACAAAAACAACAAGCCCAAAAAAGAAAACAAACTTAACATGCTCTTAATTGTTCTCAGCAGCTTTCTGGGGGGGAGAACAACTTATCATACTGTAATTAAATCAGTGAGGCATGGAATAATTAAAGAAAATAATTTTGATAGCTAGAAGGGCAAGACAAGGTTATCTCACAGGTAATGCAGAGCAGGAAAAATGTCTTATCTGCAACTCAGTAGATTATTATTATTTCTCAACATCCAAGTAAAACTTGGAGTATCTTCAGCAGTTCTGACAAAACCTGTTTTATTCAAATGTAACTCTAATATTGTGCTTAATGGTTTTGATGTAAGCTTAAAAAATGTCATAGGAACAATTCTTACAAATCCTCTTCCTTACTTTTGTCACATCACTACACCCACAGAGGTAATTTAAAATAAAGAGTATTTCTTTTCATGCTAGGATTTGACTAAAGGAGTGAGGGAAACAATCTAAAGCTGTTTCTATGGAAAAAAAAAGAAAAGGAAAAAAGAAAGAACCCCAAACTGACTCTTCTTTTTCTGGTATGAACTGGAGCATTCCCAAGGCTGGCCTGAATTTTTATGGTTTATGACATTTCCTGTTTCTTAATATCCCAAATGCAGTTTCTGTGTGTTTGGCAGAGCTTTTTCCCAGCAGGATGGTGCAGTTGTTGTGGAGCTGGGCTGCAGTTTCATTCTCATGACTGGAATTCTTGCTCATTCCCTGGAATTCTTTCCAGGCAGATTTTCCCCTCTGCCCTCAGATGTCTCCTGTCCAAACCCAGCCAGGACAGGCACATTCCAAAGTGGTGCTGCCAAAGCAAATATGACAGAAGTAACCAGGTATTCTTTCCTTTTCATGTGACAACTGGAAAAACCAGAAATAATGGCACTTTTTGGACAATCCATTTGGTTGGTTTTCCTTATTAAAGCAGGTGCTGTCAGGTGTGGAAATGCCTGTGCCTTACGGTCTTGCTCCTTAGTTTGGTGATGGAAAAGCTTTAGCACAAATCCAGAATCCACAAATCTTCTTGCCTTGAAGAAAATGGGAAACAAACAGGGTTTTCTTGAGTCAAATTTAATTCCTTTTGCCTTTACCCATCATTTTCTGATAGTCAGAGAGAAAAAAGTCAACAAGAATAACAAGAAATTGAAGATCCATTTATATATATTAATGTGGGAGGGAAAGCAATTGGATTGCTCCTTTCCCATGAAGTTCAGACTGCACTGGACCTTTGAAGTGGTGGGAGGATTTATGTAAGTTAAACAGATGTGTACCTTGTGTAAATTCTTAAAAGCTTTCTTGCTTCTCTCTAGAAGTTTGCCATTCCATTTTTAGCTGTTTTTTCGTAAGCCTCGAAGCCAAAAGAAAGAATCCTTAGTCCAGAGGTCAGAACTTCTATAGAGGAATAAAAATAATGTCCAAAAATGAATAAAATAAGGGAAGAATAGTAGCTATAAAAGCTAGAAAACACACTGAGTAGATGTTTTTGTCTGTGTTCAGTCTAGAAGCTGATTATTAAAATCATGTAGAATGATTTATGATTGAGTGTTTGTAGAGCTCTGTGCCTGCTTTTGATATTTATGCAGCCATATAATGTGCCCATCCTGGTGCATTTGGAATCAGTACAAAACCTCCCATTTAAATTGTTGGCTCACCATATAGTTTCAAACACAGCTGAAGAGACAATGACTCAGAAAGCTGTGAAGCTTTTGTTATTAGAAAAGGGAACTGTTCCCTTGACATTTTACAGTGACAAGCTAACTGCAGCAAAAAGAATAATACAAGTGCACTTCAGGCTTCAAACCATCTTTATTTTCTTTTTTTCTTCTAAAAGAACTGGTGGCTGCTTCTCAAATACCCTTAATACCTTTGTTATCTGCAGAACTGAGATCTTCATCCTGCAGCTGATTTTGTGTTTGTTTGGATTGAGATGACAGAATAATTTAGATTGGAAGGGACCTCTGGAAGTCATCTAGTCCATTCTCCTGCTTGAAGCAGGTGTTGAACATCAGTCTGGTTGTTCCCTCAGCAGCTTGCCAAGGCATGGATCTGATCAAGTTTTGGATATTTCCAGAGATGGATGTTGCACAAACTGTCCAGGCAGCCCATTCCAGGGTTAAATCTCTTTGATTCTCCTCACTGTGA
>NW_005087649.1:1670336-1697836 GCF_000331425.1 Pseudopodoces humilis | reverse complement strand
CTTGCTTGGTGACAGTGGATGCAAACCACTCGTGCTGCTCGGGTCGTGTCATGCAGAGAAGTTTCTTTGATGGTTTGAGCAAAAAGCTCAGGAAATACCAAGTTTTCTCTCTGTTCTCACGAGAGGAGCACGGTTGGAGGTGAGGAGTGGAGCATTTGCAGACGTAGCAGAGTTTGGTGAGAATTTTAGGGTGGGCCTGGAAGGACTTGGAGCAGCTCCTTTGGGTGGGTGCATAACTTCTTTAAAATTCTTTGTTTCTTATTTTTCTTTCTGATTCTTCTGCTGTGCTTCTTCTGCACTTCTTTTCACTCCTGGATTTCTCCGCTTCTCTCAGCTGAGCTCCTTGGGGATGTTCCCTCATGGGGATCCCACTTATCTCAGTTCTTTGGGCCAGGACAAAATCTCCAAAGCTCGTTAGGATCTTGTTTCTCGTGTTTATTAGGATGTTATCACAAAACTTGGCAGGTCTCCAAACTTTCTGCACAAGTTTAATTCACCATAACCTGGCACATTTCATTCTGATGGTAAAAAATGGCCCTGAACTACGCAGTTCTTTTATCTTTATACTCATTCTTATCCAATTAACAATAGACTCGTAAATTATTTTTCTTAATGACCCAATGACCCATCACCTGTGAGCTGCACTGTGACATTTTCCATCCAATCACCTCCTACTACCCAAAAACCTCTGAAAGAAGAATATGAAGAAGAAAGAAAAAGGAATAGAAACAAGTCTAAATCCTCCACCTTACCTTCTGCTTTCTAAACTAACTTAAACTCCAAACTTTACCTTTTTCACCCAGTGACTTAAGAAAACTCTCTAATCCACACACTCACACTTGTAGCTTTTCTATCCAACTTTAACAGTTGTTTTCATGTATCACCATGAAAACATGCCCATAAATTTCATGTTGTATGAAATTCAGTGTTCTCCTGGATCTCAGAGCCAAGGGCACACACTCTGTGTCTCAGACTCCAACAGGGTGGGTGGGCCAGGAGGTTTCTCTGCAGAGTTGATGTCTTTAGGGAGGGTTTGGTGGAACAGGCTGTGCTCTGATTGCAAAGGCACCAGGTGCTCCTGTCCTGGGCAGGGCAGGAGGGAGAGAAGCTTTGGAGCACAGGGAACAATCCCTTGTCCTTTGGACTAAAGACTTCCAGGCACTCGGGTTCTTCTCTGTTGATGCCTTCAGTTTCAGCTTTCCTATTTGCAGCCCCTGCACTGCATTGCTGTGTGAGCTGAACTCCACACAAAGTGTTCAAGTTCTCCTCACAGCTCAGGCACACACAACAATCCTTCTCCAGCCCCACAACCAAGGACACCGTGGCAGCTCCGGGCCCAAAAAGCACAAGCAGCAGCGAATTGAGGAGAGCAATCTGGGAGGATGGGACTGCATCACCTGCAGCTGCAATTGGGCAATTAACCCCAATGTGGAAATGGAGCAGAACCTATCAAAGTGTGAAACTCCTGAGCCAGGGCCCATCTTGGGTCCATCTTGGGTGGATCCTCAGCCAGGCTCTTGCCCTGCCCAAGCTGCATCCTTTGAAGGCCTTTATAATAAATCCCCACTTTATTCCTTTAACTCTGCCCTGGGAGCCTCTCTGGGCATCGCTGTGGTGACACATTTTTGTTCTGGAGGGACCATTCTCCTTCAGACAGCTTTGGTGTCACTTGCTGTCCTCTCTCTGGTGAGCTGCTGCCCGTGGCTTGTGGGACAGGGAAGAGGAAGGGCCAAGCTGGAGTTCCCATCCCTGGGGCTGAGTGACAACATCTCTCTGGGTTTTGACAGATATTTATAACATAAATAATAAATAAATCACAATAAATAAACATATATTTAAGGAAGAACTTCTAGAAGTCAAGAAACCAGCTCCTGACATTGCAGCTATGGTGGAGGGAAGGTTTGGGTTTGGTTTTTTCCACTCCTGGGTCTCAATTATGGATTTGCTTTAGTTGTTTCTGAAAACATCAGGACTGCTGCAACTCAGAGCAAAATAAGTGTATTTTGGTCCAAGTTTAGGACTAGGGAAGCGATGAAGTCTCTGTTTGTGGCTCTGCTAGGCCATATCCCTCAGCTATCTATTCTGCTTCCTACATTTTTCTAGCTTTTTTCCCCCTGCTGTTGTTCATTTTTTATTTCTAATCTGTTTTCTACTCTCCCATGATTAGGTTCCTGCATCTGACTGTATACAATTCTCTGCACTGTCCTTTTCAATTTCATTGTTCCACCTCTCACATCTTAAATTTGCATCCCTTTTATTTACTTCATTATTCATTTTTCATCCATTTATTCAGTTTGCAGCTGTTTTTAGTGCTGCTCTCTCCCTTTCCCCTCGCAAAGAAAACCATTCAATATTGTCTCACTCCATCATTCTGAGACATCTCCTCACCTGCTGCAGTCTTTGCCTTGTTACAGACTGTCTGCTCGTGTGAGCAGTTCATTTCCTCACTCTTAAAGATCTGCAGAAGGTTACTTGACACTTAAGCGAATTCATTTTTATTTCCAGGACTGTGGGACTTCTGTGACTCCTTACTTCTGCTCAATTCTCTTTTCAATTCCATCATACTCCCCTAACATCTTTTTCTTTAAACTTCTCCTTTTTTTATTTTTTTTTTTTTGCTCAACAAGACAAGAATCCTTTTGCTTAGCTCTAAAGCTCTGACATGATGAGAAATCTGAGCGAGAAAACTCAGTGAATACAGAAAAATTTACTTCTTCACTGCCTTCAGTAAGGAAAAAAAAAATTGCTTTTAAAACTGAGGGTGACCAGTGAAGCCTTCCCCTGCAGGTTTCTTTTGCAAAAATATTTGACATAGAAACTTAAAATTAAAGGTTGCTCAAACTTCCCGAGATCTTTGGTGAGGAAAAACTCTTCTAAGCCTATTTTGTTTTCAGGGGCTGTTTTATGCTCGATTTCTGTCAGTCACTTTGTTTTTATTACTCTAAAAACCTGTGTTGCTCTAGTGAGAAGCAGCAGGAAAAAAACCTCAGGAGTGGGGACTTCAAAACTCTATTAGAAGTCAGGAATTTGGCTTTGAGGCTGCCTGGATGGTTGTTAATTACTGTGTTTTATTTTTATCCCCCCAAAGGACGCACCAACCACTGGTCTGCCATCATCGGTAGCTCCCACTCCAAGAACTACATCCTCTGGGAGTATGGAGGATATGCCAGCGAAGGAGTCAAACAAGTGGCGGAGCTGGGGTCCCCAGTGAAGATGGAAGAAGAAATTCGGCAGCAGGTAGGTGCATTTCAGCACAAATTTGAAATAAATGCTCCTCCCTTGGCCGGCAGTTTGTTATCAGCCATGCCTGCTCAGGGAATTTTGCTGAATGATCCCCAGCCCAGTGGAGAAAGAGTTCTGTGTGTCCTTCTCCACTTGTTCTCACCCTGGCAAGAGGTTTTTGTCTGGGAAAGGACATGTAAGTTGCATAATTCTACATTTAGAAAATCTCTGTGCCCCCTAAAGCATAAAGCAGAGAGAAACTCACCTTTTCAGGCTTGATTGTGAAGATGTTTTTTTGGAAAGAGAACTTTGAAGACAGCAAGCAGTGCCCCTGCCTTAAAATAGTGAATGGTTATTTATCATTTTGATTGGCTTTGCAGAGTGCTGCATTTTGCTTCCTGATGAATCACCTCATTTTGTGTTATACAAATATCTGAAGTGCTTTGTTTCCCTGTTCATCATTTATTTATGTGGCACAAGCATTCTTTCCTTAATAATCCCTTTTACAAAGAAAATAACCTATTCCTTAATGTTGAACACACGCATGAAACCCTCTGTGCTTTTCTTCACTTTTTCCACATTTCTGTGGATCTTTTCCTGTGTTTGATGCTTCTGAAGATGAAGCCAGCAAAAATAAAAGCAGAGTTCAAGGTGATATTGGTGATTAATCATTCTCCCTTTTGGTAACTGCTGCATGTTAAAGGGACAGTATTTCAAGTAAGTATTTCAAGACCTCCAGGGTAGGTTGTATACAGGGTGACACTGAGATATACAGAAAAAAATTCAGTTTTATTCATATAAACGGTATAAAACAACCCCAAAGACTGTTTTGAGAAAACTTGTGTAGCAAAAGGCTTTGTGTGCTAAATTTAATTTGCTTTTTTGTGATGTTTAAAAGTATATAATCATGGCATGAGAACAGCTGGTGTATCTGACAAGAAATTCCCAAAGCCAAGGAAAAATAAAATAAAACCAGCTTATAACTTAATATATAAAAGGGATAGAAAAGGAATATGAAGGGGAAAAAACAATTTCAGTCTGGGGGTGAAATGTGATCATGGATACATTTTCTCTTTAAAGCATAATAATCCTTGGTATATGTGGAAATGGAAGGTAGGCCTTGATCCTATGCAGAAAAGTGGCTGGATTTTATCCCAGCAATATAATATAAACCCAGATGGATTTAAATTGGAGCAGAGCATTGTGTATACCACATGTAACTTATCATTTTTTTGCTGCTTACTTGGGAAATCAAGATTTTCTTGTAGTAGGCCCAAGTGGAATGAAGAAAATCAGCAATTTTTTATTGAAGAAGGTAATTTCTGTTATGGTCTTGGTGAATACTTTATAAATATGGGTTTGGCACATCTGAACTGGGACTACACAAAGATTAAATCTTCTCCTGGGGCAGCAGGAGCAAGAGGAAGGTGTTGGGTGAGCAGCAAGCAGAGGTGCACTTGTGGAAGGACAGCTGAGTACAGAAAAAAAAATGAAAATCATGCTTCTGCTTTCCAAATCTGCCTCCTTTGTCATTTTGTGCCATATATGTGCAAAAAGGGGATGTGCTTATACACTGGATTGAAATCAGAAGAGATCATGAGTTTTAGGTAGATCATTTAGATTATCGAACAGATAAATGGCTACAATTTCAGGGGCTGCTGAGACTGAGCAGGAAATTAGTGAGATCACAATTAATTGCAGCATTGGGGTGTTTGATTGGGTCAGCCCTGCAGGAATTCCCCTGGTTCTCCTGGGATGATCCAAGTGATCAGCTGGTGTTCTCACTGCATCTTCCCTAGGGCAGCACACCATGTCATCAAATGCCAGAGCATTTTCCTCAAGTTTATTGGACTTTTTTTCTTGTTGAGCTGTGCTTAAGCTGCACTGATATTTCTGAGAGATTTTGAAGTAAAATTCAGCAGCCAAGACAGCAGAGTAATGCCAGGAGCTAATTTGCTGACACTTAAATCAGGCTGGTATTTTTCTTTTTTTTATTTTTTTTTCTTTTTTTTCTTTTTTTAAAAATTATTTTATTTTTAATTAATACTCTGTCCCTTGCAATATCTCTACCTGCCTTGGAATTTGATAAAGTTGTTTCCTTCCCCACGTGTTGCAATGAACCTCAGGATTTATTTGCTCCTTTTCCATTTCTTATTTTACCTTCCTTTCCCCTCACTGCTGCCCTACCATCCTTGTGTTGTGGGCTGATGGGAGGATGCAATTCATAAAAAATTCTCTCTCCAAAGAGCTTTGATGCTTTTGAAAACACAGGAAAGGAAATTTTTAAATTCTGGCGCTCGGACTCAGAGCTTACCCATTGCAGTTAATGCACTTCTTCCATGGGCACACTTGGATTTGGGAATCTGCTGAGTTTTCTAGGCATTTCCTAGGCAGTTTCTTAGGTGAGCACATAAACACATATTTATGTAACCAGCATCTGTCACTGACATTACCCGAGGTTTTATTAAAGGAAAAATAAATCTAATTATTTTTGTGTTTCATTACCAAAAATTGACTGTGTATAAAACAAACAGAGAAACTAAATAAAGGTCTTTCAAGGAGCTTTGTTAAGGAGTGTCTTAATAATTAGGTGTGGTTAAATCCAACATTTTGCTCCCTGTGTGACAGAATGCTGCATCAGCAGCAGCTTTTCCTCCTGACCTGGCACCTTGGGCTGCTCTGCTTTGTGTCCTCACCGCCAAGAGCCCGTCTGGGCTTTTTGCATGGATGATCCTTGTGCAAAGTGTGGACTTGCTCTGTGGTTTGTTTATCTGGGAGGACTGAAAGGAACTAATCAGCCTTTTTGTTAAACTGCTCCTGGCAGCCTGGAAAGGAAAGCCAGGGCACGTAAGGGTTTTGCTAAAACAATCTGTCAAGTGGTGGATGTGTACAATGGGATAATTCATGCCTTGGGCTTGGGGGGTTATAAAATGAGCAAACAAAGGCTGCAAGAGGAATTGTGTGAGGGGAGGAATGTGCACTGACCTCACATACCTCAGCCAGATATATTCACCCTTCCACTTTGTTTTGAGAAATTCCCATTTCTCCCCATCCCATTATTTGATAAACTGGCTCGTAGGAAACCAACGCAGAATTCAAAAGGGAAATTTTGCATTCAAATGGGGATTGCTCTGTTCAAACAAATGAACAAACAAACAAGATGGTTAAAACATGAGTCAGAGGGAGTAAAGTGTAATTCTAAATCTCATATCCTAGGCTGATGAAAAAAAGACTAAAATAGAAACATTGTTTTAAATATCTCTCGCCTTAAGAGAAATTGGTTTTGCCTAATTATTTCTGAATAAATATTCAGTCATTTTGCCAGCAATTCTTTTTTAAACCAAGGTGAGTAACATTCTGTAGCTTGCACCTTTCTCCAGAAAATGCAGCTTGTTGTCTCTGTGTGCTCCCCCTGGACCCAGAGGTGACATTCTCACAGGTTTGGTTTAATGCCCTGTGAAATGTCAGTCAGTCTGGTGACTTTTTAGCTTGTCTTCAGCATCCTCAGATGAAAGCTGAGTGTGCCTTCAGACCTTTCAGAACAGCAAGTTCTGTCTTCCAGGAAGATGCTTGTGAAGTTTTGGACACGGGATAATTTAAATTGTGTGTGTGAATTGAAGGTGAAACCTGAAACAACAAAAAATTTCTATAGAAAAAAAATATGCCATTGTTATGACTCCATGCAAACATTTATCTTCACAAAATAGTCCTGATTTGGATTTTTTTGATAAAATAAAAGAGAGTAAAAATTAAAGCAAATTCATTATTGGATTCATCTCGATTGATTGATTTTTTAAAAAAGTAATTTCAGTATTTAAGTTGATATATATCATTTTATTAAGGCAGTGCTGTATTGTTCCACAGAAGAATGGCATCATTAGATTTTCCTGGCTAAAGCTGGTAAACCACCTGAATTACAGAGAGGAATCTGCAGGATATCGACCACTTTTTTTATTATAACAACTTATTGTGTTTACTAAAACAAGCTCCAAAATTTGCTTTTTGAATCAGCTGCTATTGTGTGCTTAGGGAGGTTAAAATCAGCCTGGGAGGTCCAACTCAGTTGACTTTTGCTTGACAGAGCAGCTGAAAATTCTCCCTGAACACCTCACCTCAGAGACCAGGAAAGCCCTGCCAGCACCTGGGAACTGGGCTGGGAATTGCACTGGGAAAATGGATTTTTGTTGAGATAGCTCAGTCTGTGTTTGTTTAAAGGAACTAAAAAATGAGTGATGACATGGTGGCTTGGCCTTCATTGGAGGAGGAGGAGACTGAAACAAATGAAGGGACTTAGATTATTTTGCCACGAGCTGATGTTGATATTCCTGCTGTGGAAGAACTGGGAAGCAGCAGGAATTGGCCACCTTGGATGTTTCACCTTGGCCTGAGAAAACCTTCATCCCTGCAGAGCCCCTTTCTCCTCAGTCCTCAGGGAGGGCATTTTTGTTCCCATCCAGATTTTCACATTTCCCTGCTGAAAAGACAGGAAAATTACCGTGCCCACAAAGCCTGATATGAAAATCACGCTCTTGCAAGCAGCCCCAAAGCCCTTCAGGTTCCTAAACCCACAGAAATATTCAGTGTTTTTGGACTTGGTGGAGCAGTGAAATAGCAGAACTCAGTCCCAGCATGATTTCCACTTTAGTTACAGCCTGCCAGCATGGTTTTAATGGGGTATTTATTCTAATTCTGGACAGATCAAGCTGCTAGATCGTAAATTGCCTTCTAGACTTCTGTTTGCTCAGTCTGCCTCCTCTGCACTCCGTGCACACACCTCTGCTGTGAATTATGGCACTTTTTAGTGCCTTTTGAAAAGGCTAGATGCTAGATTTATCCTGCTTTCCTTCTGCCAGATTTACCTGATATAATGATTCAAAATCTCTGGCATTTTGGTAATTAGAAATTTTGGAACCCTTGTATACCGTGCTAAATTTCGTAAAGTATTTCTGCCAGAAAGAAATAGTTGTCTACTTATGTCATAAAGAGAAGCTTTATGTGCCAATAAATAACTCATGCAACAGGGCTCAGAACATCTCTTCTAGTGGGGCTTCCATCTTCTAATAAGCTTCAGTTATTATATTTTATATATATATATAAAATATAAAATATAAAATATAACATATAATATATAATATGTTATATATTATATATCATATATCATATATAATATACAATATACAATATATAATGTATAATATATAATACATAATACATAATATACAATATATAATATGCAATATACGATGTACAATATATAATATATAATATATAATATATAATATATAATATATAATATATAATATATAATATATAATATATAATATATAATATATAACATATAACATATAACATATAATACATAGTACATAATATATAATACATAATACATAATATATAATATATAATACATAGTACATAATATACAATATACAATATATAATATATAATATATAATATATTACATTATATAATCATCATATAAATGTTGAACACATTTTGTACAAAATGTCTTTTTTTTATTATTGCGGTCATCTCCCTACTTTGGAACACCAGGCAAAATATAATTTCGAACTTTTATTTAGCCTTTGGTCAAAACTTTAGCAAAATAGTGGCTTTAAATTAAAAAAAAATAGTTAATAATGCCTTTTATTCTTCATTTCTTCCTGCCTTCCCTCATCCCTTGTCAGCTGAAGGGTTTCTTTCTGATAATAAACAGGGAAAGATAACATTTGGAAAATAAATCTTTATTCTTCTCTTTGATTCTTTGTGTTTTTAACAGCCATTGCTATTTGATTAATCAATAAGGCACCTTGATTTTTAAAAACCCCACCTTGTGAGCTCTCATCTTGCTTAATGAATTCCAGAGGCTTCACACCTCTAACTTTTATGGGAGTCTTTGAGGTTTTGCCCTCTGAATAATTGCCTTGTAATTGATATGAAATGATTTGCATAACCAAACACTGACTTACGGTGTCAAGTTAGCTCAACATTTAATTTCTCCTTCATTTCCCTCAATTTGCCTTGCTGCTTATTTTCTTCTAATCATCACAGAGCCTCCATTTCTGATGAAACAGGGAGGAAAACACCTTTTCAGGAAAATCCAATAATCAGGTTCTCTTTGAATAAAAGATCTTCAAACATTTATATTTTTATTTTTTTTTTTTGCAGAAGACCCTTCAAGAATAAAAAAATTAGGCTTTACTCAAAGACCCTCAGTGAATTCTGATTGTAAATTGTGTAGAAATGGGGTCTATCAAAATTCCTACCCTTCTTTCATTCTCACTTGAGAGGAAACAATTGAAAAATTTGTTTCTAGTAGATCCATTCCTTTGGGTGGCAGGCAATAATTTTAGTTCTCCAGCACACAGACATAAAAGTCACAAGGAAATGTCACCTTTTTGGGACAATACAATTGGATTGCTGGACATTATTTGCTAATTTTAGTGTTTTAAAATATCTTGCCTTTTCATTTCCTGCAGTTAGATCTTATCATGCTGCCACAAAATTATTATTACTCTCCTGCAGCAGATTCATCCAGGGGAAAGATGTGATGAAATGACTTTCAAATTGTTTTCCTTCAGTCTGTTATTATTATATTAATAACACTATTATAAAATAATAAATATATAAATAGAATAGATATTCTATAATACAATAAATTATATAATATATAATAAATGTGATAAATATATAAATATATTTAATATATAAATAATAAATATATATTTAATACATATTTGATAGATATTTAACAGATAATATATAAATAATAAATAAAAATAAAAATAAAAATAGAAATAAAAATAAAAATAGAAATAAAAATAAAAATAAAAATAAAAATAAATTAAATATAAATATAAATATAAATATAAATATAAATATAAATATTAAAATAAAAAATAAGAATAAAAATAAAAATAAATTAAATATAAATGTAAATATAAGTATAAATATAAATATAAATATAAATATAAAAATAAAAAATAAGAATAAAAATAGAGATAAAAATAAAAAAATAAAATAAATATAAATATAAATGTAAATATAAATATAAATATAAATATTAAAATAAAAAATAAGAATAAAAATAGAGATAAAAATAAAAATAAAAAATAAAATAAAAATATAAATATAAATAAAAATAACTATAACTATAACTATAACTATAACTATAAATATAAATATAAATATATAATAAAAACTCTATTATAAATAGTACTATTATTACTATAACATTATCAGTCTAGTATTTTTTAAAACATGAGGATTCCAGATGATTCTTCTTGTGCTGCTGATACTGAGGGACAAACCAGCATTTGAAGAAGCAGAAGAAATTTTCTTCTGTCGTTTCTGACAGCAGAAGAAGTTCAGCACTCCAAAGCCAGAGTTTGGTTAGAGGAATTAGCTGTGCAGAAGAGGCAACACCAAAAATGTTTTGTCAGGTGTGCAGAGCAGATGCTTGGACTCCTCCTCCTGTGGGAGACACTGCCCAAACTCCTGTGGAATTCAGGAAATTCTGCTTTTAAAGGGTCAGAGTAGCACTAAAAATTAAATTAGGGAGGGGTAGATTTCTCTCTGAGCTCTTTCCTCTGCAGTGGCTGAAGCTGTGATTAAAATGCAGTGGCTGAGTGGCAGGGGAGATGCTGCAGAGGCCAAGCAAAGCTCTGAACCCTCATTAGCAGCATTTGTCAGGAACCACAGGATCTTCCTTGTTTTCTCTCTTGTTGCATTGTAAATATTGTTCAAAGGAGCAGCATGCAGTAACAGCTGAGGCTGATGAGTCTTACAGCTCATTTGACTTGCAAACACTTAATTATTCAGGCAGATTTTCAACATAAACCAAAATTAAGGGAATAACGCAGAATGCCAAGTTTGCCATTCTGGAATTAACTTTTTTTTGGGGGGTGTTTTCTTAGGAATCTCAGTTCAGATCTCTCACTCTGTATCAAATGTTTATTTCCACCTAAATTTCAGCTGAGCACTTAGAAAAATACCATGTACAAACATCATTCATATGAACATTTCTTAGCCTGTTTCCTTTTCTAAGACAGCTCTTCTCAGAGATCTAGATCACAGAGTTTGACTCAAAATTTATTTACTGCATTTAATATTCAGAGAATAGAAGTGTTCAGGTTTTATGTTACACCTGTGTTAATCTGTAGTGGATCAAGCTGGTTCAAGACACAGAATAGGGAGGATATTCATAAGTATTTAAATGAAGTTTTAACTTTATCTTTTTAACTTTAACTTTTCCTAGATTGCTTTTCTAGCCTGAATCCAAATGTGTTGTAGCTTCTGTCAGTCAAAACCAGAAGCAGGAATACTTATTTTTAGTAGGGGTGAGGGTTAGTGTTTTTGACCAGTCTTTAGCTCAGGAAAGAATAACATGCTTGCAGATTGTGTGTTTATTTGAGGTTCACCAGTCAAATATGGATGGAAAATGAGTTTAGGGACTGGAATATCTGCTGCAAGAAACAGCTTCAAGGGTTAACACAGGATGAAATGTCAGATATTGTAATGAACTGCTGGTTACAAACTCCAAAATCCTTTCATGATGATGCTTCTGGATTCTCCCTCAGTCAGCTCTCTCCTTTAAACTCATCTCATTATTATATTCCTGCTTCAGTCAGTGATATCTCCAAATAAATGCCCTCACTTAGAGCGTGGGGTGTGTTCTGCTATTCCAGGAACATCCTGGGGGAAAAAAAACAATCAAACCACACTTTACTGGAAAGGAAACAAGAGTAGAGAGGTTCCTGTGCCAGTTGTTGCTTGCACTGACACTCATCCCTATTTGATGGCAATATTTTAGCAGATGATACAAAACGTTGGGTTCAAAGTGGGGATGCTGGCAACTGGAAATATTCAGTAGAAAATTTGTTTTTCAAATTAGGATGTGGAAATTTAAGGGAGATTTCAGGCTGTACCACAACAAGGAAGTTGATGCTTTGCCTGGATAAACACTGAATACCTCAAATGTTTATTTTCTTGTGAGTGAGAAGGGGCCACCACGATATCTGGAGTTGTCTCAGGGGTGTTTAAACACCTTAGACCTTACCAATAAAGGAAGTCATCGAGTTTAGAGAAATCAGTTTATACCTCTTAACATGGTTTCCTCTATAAAACACTCCTCAATCTTAGGAAAGGACAAAAAAAATTAGCTAAGAGACTGCATAAATTAGTCTATTTACAAAAATGGAATGCATCTTAAAATTGCCTGTGCTATATTCCCCTGTAAGCTGGCAATACTAATTTAGATGTTGAGGATGCAGTGATTCTCTCCTTCTTTTATAACTGAATTTTTGAATACTTTCAGTGCTTTTTAGTGCATTCAACGCTTTAAAAATATCTTTTTCGAGAATAAGTACCAACACAGAGAACAGATTTGTTTAGAATTTCATTTTTGAATTCTGCTGAAAGGTGGAAAGAAGAAAGAGTTTATTAAGCATTTTGAAATTGTAGACTGAAAGAACATTTGGGCTACACAATTAATGATGTTGTTTTAATTCACAAGCCAGATCAATTATTGATATTATTTGAAGGTCTGGAGGCTGTTTATTAAATATCTGACAGATGCACCTCTAAAGCAAGCAAGAGTCCAGAAAGAGTCAAAAAAAAATAATTTAGGATTATTTAGGATTATTTAGGATGATTTAAGGATGATTAAAGGATGATTTAGAGTGAGCTAGGATGATTTAAGTGATATGAGATGGGATTTAAGTGCTCTTGTTTGGATTCATATTCCTGCTCATGTAGGAATGTTGATGGTGGAGGGATGGGGAAGACAATGGATGATTTCTTGAAGAATTTGGTTTTCAGCATACCTTAACCAGAACTGCAAACTTTCTGTGAGGGTGAGAGGAGTGAAGGCAGGGAAAATGGGCATTCATGGGTTTGCAGAAGGTGGAAGAAAAACCCTTGTGCTTCTAATCCCACTTGACTCATATCCACAGACTGTTTCTTGTTCCTTACATTTATGCTTCAAAACACCAAAACCACAGCATTTCACTGTTCCTCCAAAATAATTAACTCAGTTTGAACACTCACAGCTTTGGTTTCTCACAGCAGTTTTGAGAACATGTGAATTTTCTTTTGCTTTTGTTCCTCCAAAGCTGTGTGCAGTGCATTCTGATGAAAACTTCATGATGTTTCTCGTGCTTTTAAAACAAAAACCAAAGGGAGAAATAGATCTTTGTCATCATCAGCTAAAAGCAATATACACAAAGCAGAATGTGTGTATACAAATGTGTATAATATACAGAGACTTATGTGGACATTTAATATAAATAGTTTAATATTTAGGCATGAGGAAACTGTTTATAATAATTTTCTTATCCATCTAAACTGCACCAAGAGTCTGTAGCTGGACATAAAAATGTAACCAGATCCACTGTGTAAAATCTGCTTGAGCATCACATTTTCCCCTTTTATCAATCACTTGATCAAGAAACAGCCACAAAGAGTTTGCTTTCTCAAACCCAAGATGCACACATCTCCCCAGGCTTTAGATTGAGAAAGGCATCCAAAAATTTGTAAAAATTATTTACCACTGAGGTTTATTGCTATATCTTTTTTTCCTTGGCTTAAAAAAAAAAAAACAAAAACATAATGCTGCAAAGAAATAAAATCTCTTGGTTATTTAAGCTATACCACAAGACTTTGTGCTGAAATTCTCAGGAAACAGCTTGTGTTGATGGAAAAGTTAAAACTGATTTTTTAATTTATTTTTTTTAACATATAGGAATTTGAATCCCACACACAGACCTTCTTAGAGTTGTAGTACGGAGGCTTTTTCATTTTGCAAATGGAAATGCAATTTTTCTACATCTCATATAAATTCACTTTAATAATCACTCCCCTAAAATTAAGGCTTGCTATGTTATTAGTCAAATAAAAAGGTTTCATTTGAGTTATATAGGCAAAGAACTATACCCAAGGTAGACACTTAATAATAAGATTAAAAAACCTGTCAGTAAATTATCTGTCAACTGCCACTTCTGATATTTCCTGTTTCTTTTTCTCTCTCCATAAAAGGTTGGGCAGAATTAGTGCACCTCTCATCCATGTCAATGATATTGCCGCTCCTTAATTCAGCTGGGAGCCTCACAGGTGATTTATTCTGATCACTGGGGCTTCTGTAGATAAATTCAGAGGAGGAAAAAATGGGGAGAGACTTTTTACAAGAACATTTAGTGACAGGAAAAGGGGGAATTGGCTTCAAGCTGAAAGAGAGTGGGTTTGGATTGGATATCAGGAAGAACATTCTCTCTTGTGAGGGTGGTGAGGCACAGGCTGCCCAGAGAAGTTGGTGCTGCTCCATCCCTGGAAGTGTCCTGGGTTAGACAGGGCTCTGAGCAGCCTGGGACAGTGGGAGGTGTCCCTGCCCATGGGAACGAGGTGATATTTAATATCCCTTCTAACTAAGGCATTCTGTGAGGATAAGAGTGCAGAATTCTCTGTCCTGACAGCTCCTGAGTAGAGGCATTTCCCCCGGAATTACTGCACGCAGTATCAGTGCTCTTTAGATTCAGCTGAGAGGCTCCTCATCGCTTGAATCACTTGAATCAATTCTTCACATTTTCACAGCAGGCCCTGGGATTTTACTTGGAAAGTCCTGTGAACTTTTCCCTTGGAGCTGCTGTGTGGGTTTGGGATGCACAGATCTTTTGGGCTGTTTCACCTCAGTCACCTGACAGGACAGAGCTCTAAACCAAAATTACTGAAGGAGCCAAAACCTCCCAGGTTGTGATTTCAGGGTGAAATTTCACGGGAGACAAGTATCCACTTCAGTATGGGATAATGTGTTTTCAGTTAAGCAGGATCAGAGTTTATTCATCTTTCTTTACCTGTTCTTTTGACCAAAACTTAGTGTCTGATTGTTTCATGGGATTGTGTTTGTGCTTTTGCAGTCAGGAGAAATTCCACTCTGCCTCAGCCCCTTTGCAACAGCGCTAAGGAAAGTAGATGGAAAAGTTCATTTTCACCCAACAAAATAAGGAGAAAGCCTGCAGTGTTCCATAGATACAAGTTGTTTTAAATGCTTCTCTTTTCAAAAGTTAATTATGTGATTGCTGCATTACTTAAGAGCTGAGAAGAACATATCTGTAATGAGCAGAATCTGAGTAGATTTTTAATGCATCTCTTTCAGCTCTCCCCGTGGCTAGGAGTGCTTATTGAGATGTTCATTTACAATAGATTACTGGTACTTTTTTAAAGTACTTTCCCACTCTCCATAATTGATGTATTAGTATATCCCCTAAGCACATTTCCCTGCTCGTCTTTACTCCATTAAGATTAAGCAGAATGGTCATTAGATCATAAAGCAATAAAATATTCACTTTGCTACTTACTGCAAAAAAGCTGTCAAATATAAAGATTGACTTTGCCTTCAGGTACATTTTTAATGGTCCTTTAAATACAGCCCTGAACACACAGGAACAGATGAGGAGCTTTCTTCATCAGGGGAAAGTATATCTTAATTAGGTGCCAGGCCCAGAATTTTTTGCTCTGCCCATGCTCTTCTCTGTGTGAGATTTTTATCCATGGTTATATGAATTCATGACACAGTTGCAATGCAGGTTAAAATTAGGGAGGCAATTTAGTCTTTATTGCTTGCTATAGACTTTTTAATAGGTTTTAATTAAAATGTCAAAGATCATATTACACATATATATATATTTCTTGTTCAAATAGCAGTGGAGAATGTGAGCATGCAAAGATTTGAAATAACCTCACTTTCAGTGTGCAAGCATAAATTGGGTTTGCAAAGAGGTGTTCAATCATGACACAAACCCCAAATTTTGTGTTTAGAAGTTCAGGCTTGCAGAAGGGTGTGTGTTTCCTTCACTCACTGTAGCCCCTCATTGCTTTCCTCCAACACTCCCTTCTTCTAAGAGAGAAAAAGAGAATGTTACAAATGGTAAAAGCAATTTTCAAAGGGCACCAAGGGAGGCAGAGGATACTTCTATTTTTTGTAATTGAATGCTAAAAGGTTGTAAAATACAAATAAAAATAAATACAAAATGAATTTAATATTAATATATAAATATAAATATAATATTAATACAAAATAAAAAATACAAATAAAAATTGTGTAAAATACATCAAATACATGCAGCAGCACAACTCAAAGCTGTTCTTGTCAGTCAGGATCATATTTACTACCCACCAAGCTAGATGCAATGTGTAAAAGAAGTATGGTATTAATGACTGAGTAATTATTATCAGGAGAAATTGCAGCCAGATTTATTTTATTGATTATCTCCTGGTTAATATTGTCCTGGCTCCAAAGTCACAGTGTTTCCAGGCATTCAGAAAAGTGTCAATATTCACTGGTTTTGGTTGTTACTGAGTGTGAGGTTTCTCAGTCAATGCTGGTTCTGGGCCACTTTTTTGTCTACCCTGAGATTACTGAAGTAATTAACAATTTGATAACACTCAGAATAAGAATTAAAAGCTTTGGGATATTCTAGCTTATGTTTATTGTTGGTTTTTTTTTTTAATGATGGTGCTAATGTCTGTAATACTTGAGGTCTTCCAAGGGAAAAGAGCCTTTCCCCAGAAGTCTGGTGTGCTATAAAGGCATTCTGTGATTTTATTTTGTTGGAGATTGTCTTGGGAATGGTGATCATGAAATTTGATGCTTGGTTCATGGAGTAAGGAGGGGCTCCAGCAGAATGGCTGCCTTGGACTTGTGAAGGACAGGCCTTGTGTAGGAGACTGGATAAAAGAGTCCTTGTGGAGGCATTCCTGAAGGGCAAAGGAGCCCAGGAAGGCTGGACACTCTTCCAAGAAGGAAATCTCAAAAGGAACAAGAGCAGGCTGTGCTGAAAGATCAGCTGGTGGGGAACACCAGCCTGGCAGGACAGAGAACTTTGTCCAGAACTCAGGAAAAAAAGGAGAGCTTGAGACTTTTAGAAGAAGGGGCAGGCAGTTTGGGAGGACTGCAAGGAAGCTGTGAGGTTATGCAGGGCTTACTGACCTTTAAAACAACAATTTGCCATCAAAGCAACCACTTCCATCAGTGCTTCAGTTTTATCACTGAAGAAATGATCCCAGGTGTTCTGAGCTCTGTCCCCAGCCCCACTGCCTCTCCCAGCCCGCGGTGACGGCGCTCTGCTCTCCTTGATCCCTGTTTTGACACGTCTCTCCAAGGTTTGGGCTGCCCCGTCACTGGCTGGAAACTCAGCCCCTCTGATGCTTGTGGCAAGTGTTATTCCTCCCTTTTATCAGCTTTTCCTTGGTGAAAGCACATCCCTCGCTCATTATGCAAAGCAGATAATTATCTGATTACTTGTGCTCCACTTGGTTTGATTGGATATGTGTCACTCTTGTCAGAGTGATCTTCAGAAGAGGCCAGTTTGCCCTGAAGATGCTCTTCTAGTGTCACCATCAGTCTCCTGGAGACTCTGCTGGCTTCCTTGTGTAGATCCCACTGTCTTTTTGTGGCTTTGGACAACTTTTATAGCATTTTATGGCTTTTTTATGGCACTGGACCACTGCATCCACCTGCCCTAAGCCCATCACTGTGCCCCCAGTCCCCTCCTATCAAAGGTTCTCACAGAACTGCAACAAGTGCCTTGATCCCCTCAGTGGAACTCCACTGGAGAGAAGGGCAGGAATTATATTCACAACAAATAATCAAGATGATTTGACCCTTTGGCACTTGGCTGTGAATGTTTTTGGCAGCCTGGTTCTCATGTTTTTTGTTGTGCAAACTAGAGGAAATCAGTCCTTTACCTGTTCAGTCCCTCCTTTACTTTTCATCTCCCCTCTCTTTCTAATCCTCCTCAATTTGCACTGAAAGCATTTCAGTAAAGATATGTGAACCTCTGAAATTGTATTCTGGGGTCCTCTCAAAGAGCACCCATGATTCAACCTCTCCTGGAGTGTGCCCCATTATTTGGCCAATTCTTTTGTACTTTACTGCAGAACTTCCCTGGGTTTGGAGGGTATATATCCTTTCCTTTAAACAGATACTCACATGAAGTGAAAGAATTCATTTGCAAGCCATTCATTCATCCATAATGTTGCATGAGAAAAAATTTCACCCTGTTTTCTTGTTTCTGTGCAAGGTATAATAAACTAGCTTGTAAGCCCCTCATCAGTTTTTATTTTTGTCTTTATGTCTCTATAACATCTGTTCCAGAAACAGCAGCTTTTTTGTTTCTATTCCAGTTTGTTTTGACAGTTGTATACCGAAAAAAGATACTGTCAAATTTACAAGAAAATGATATGAATTCCTATATACTTCTAATAGGTTTTGAGTGTCCAGAGGGCAACTAAAACCTCTAACTTTTCCCATGTGCTGGTGACTTTAAAAAGAAGCAAAAATGGCAACACAAACACCACCCCCCTCAAAAAAAATTACAGTTGAATGAATGGCTTTTCTTACCTCAGTGCCACAGGTCAGGTTGATAAAGCAGCACAAAAATCTTGTCATTTATATAAAACAATAGAGTTCTGTGATCCTGGAAAATTTTTTAGTAGAGGAAGAGGTTGGGTCTTGTCCACCTAACACAAACTTCCACCTGAGAACAAAATCTGTGGAATATGGGGGACTGAGAGAAGCAATAAACTCTCAATATCTCAATGGTTACAGCTGAAGATCTTTTTGTTTTACAAATCCACTGCTGCTGCTGGCATGGAATAAACTGAATTCTGGTGGATATTTTGAGCTGGACAGCAGTCCTGGTGGCTGCCTCTTCTTTTCCTCTTAGATGAGCTCAGTGCTTTTCCATTTGACCTCATGGAGACCCCAGTTGTTTTAAGGGGTAAAGAAGAAAGGCCTTAAAATATAGAAAAATAAAGGGATATCCAGTTTGGGACTAGGCAGTAGTCTCAGACTTTACTGAGCCACTACTATGTATATATTTTTTGGAAATAAGAGATTTTTCATCCCCTTCTTCTCCTTGTGTTGGGAGAATAAATTAAATATATATATATTAAAAATTATATATATAATATAATATAATATAATATAATATAATATAATATAATATAATACAATATAATACAATACAATACAATATAATATAATACAATACAATATAATATAATATAATACAATATAATATAATATAATATAATATAATATAATATATATTATAATATATATATTATAATATATATATAATATATATTATATTATATTATATCATATTATATTATATAATATAATAATATATAATATTATATAATATAATATTATATAATATTATATTTTACATATATTATACATATATATTATATAAATAAATATTAAAATATATTCATTTAGTGCAAGTTGATTAAGAATATCAAAATGCAGAAGGAGGGGCTGTAATATATTTATTTTTTATACATTTTATTTAACTGATGACATAATTCCCAGATGGCATCTTTGAAAGAAGACTTCTTTTCCCACAGAGATATCCAGGAATATTTTCTATTCACACAAGGTTCATCTAAAGGTTTCAGAGCATGTTCAAACATTTAAGAAAATAAATTTCCCAATACTCAGGCAACTTGGCTATAGAGTTTTTATTGGTGTAGAGTGGTTAAGCACCCTGCATATGCTATAAATCAGAGACTAAAATGGAAATTAAATTTTGGACCAATTTAGGGACAAATAAATTGGTAAAGATTTTCCTGGTTGCTCTGCAGAAATAGTTCATTACCTCCATCAATAAGTATTTTTCACATTTGTGTCTCTCCATTGTGTGTTATCTCCAAGACTGAATTGTGAAAGAGGAGCATTGTGTGCCAGCTTTAAGTAAAAACTAAACCAAAGGATCTTTTCTCTGGCCACTGCCTTTGAGAAGGTTTTTTGACTGTACATGACTTTTGGGGTCTCTTGGGACCAAACTCCAATTATGAGGTGAAAGAGCAAGTTTAATTTGCAGGGGAAGATGCTGCTTAAGGGTTAGTGAGAATATTGGCTAGTCAAACAGGATGGGCAGTGTAGAATATATTTCCTTATTTATTTGTTGTATGAGGACAGTGTAACTTTTCTCTAAAATATCTTTTTTCTGTTTCTCTGTTTCTGCTGCATCTCTTCTGTATTTTTCTTTTTATTCTTGGATTTCTCAGCCTCCTTTGGACTGAATTCTTTTGGGATCCTCCCTCGTGGGGAGCTCTGCTTATCTCAGTTCTTGTGATTGGAAGAAAACTCCCGAGCTCGTTAGAATCTTGTTTCTGGTGTTTATTAACAGGTGATCACAAAACTTAACAGGTCTCTCCTGGCTGGTTACAAGGTTCATCTTTGCAATCTGGTACATTTCTTTCTTCTGATGGTACAAACAAGGCCTTGTGGCTCACTTGGTGTCTGATGCACAAAATGGCCCTGAAATACGCAGTTCTTTTATCTTTATACCTATTTTTACCCAATTAACAGTAGATATGTAAATTATTTTTCTTAGTGACCCAATGACCCAACACCTGTGTGCTGCACTGTGACATTTTCTATCCAATCACTTATTACCACCCAAAAACCCCCAGGAGAAGAACATGAAGAAGAAAGAAGGACAAGAGACAACACCCTAAATCCTCCACCTTGTCTCTTGTTCTCTAAACTACTTTTTCACCCAGTGATTTAAAAAAACTTTCTAATCTACACACTTTTAGCTTTTTCTATCTAACTTTAACATTTGTTCTCATGTATCACCATGAAAACATGCTCATGAATTTCATGTTCTACGAAATTCAGTGTTTTTCTGGATCTTATAACTAAGTATCAGAAACAAGGGCACACACTCTTTATTCCAGACTCCAACAGACACAGAAAGTGGTCTTGGCTTTTGTCTGAGGCAGAAAACAGCCAGGATTCCTCAGTTCTGGCCATGCCACTGCTTCCCTCCCCTCTTGGGAGTCTGTCCTGTGACAGCTGTGACTTCCCTATAAAAATATATATATTATATATATTTTTATATATAATTTTTTCCTTGCTGTGCTGGCAGCCAAGGTTTGTGCTCCTGCAAAGCCTTCTAAAACATTGCAAAGTGCTTTCCATCTTCAGGCAAGGAAAGGTGTGTGGGTCCTCCTGATGCCCCATGCAGGAGTAAAGCAGAGCTGGACCATTCCAGTTTTCCCAAGGGAAAAGGTAAACCACTCCATCTCAGGAGAAAAAAGGAGATTCTGTAGGAATTAATTAAAACCCTATTTAAAATTTTTTGCTCATCTGCCAAGGTGAATGAGGATATTTTGACCTGTCCTTTTTGTGACAGCTCACACTGGATGATGCTGCCTTCATTTCTCCCAGTTTGTGAGGCATGAGGAAATAAGATGGGTTCCAAGAAGAAGGATAATTCTATTTTCTTCACAGTGTGTGAGGGGAGAAAGGCTGTGGATGTGTGCATGAGATCATCACTTTAATAGCAGCCATTTATCTCTGAATGCTCTCTGGAGGTAAACACAATGATCACTTTTAATGTTAAAAGCATAATTCAGCCTGGTTATTTTCCTAATCCTGTTCTTATTGAGGTGGATTGGTTCACCTGATCTATTTAAATGTTGATGAATGCAGAGTATTTTTTTGAAGAATGTCTTTTATATTTGTTTCACCTTGATTAAGGACTCTAGAACAAATTGAAAACAAAAGGGAAAAAACCCAACAAACCAACAAAACCATATGACTCTCCATATTTTGAAGTAAAAACCTGTTTGGGCCAAGTTAAAATACACAGGAAAATAAAAAACAACAACAACAACAACATTCTTCTTTATTCTGCACTTGGGAGGTGCAAAGCTGGCAAAAAGTTATTTTAAAAATGACCAAAGAAAATGCTAAGTCCTCCTCAGGAATGACACAGATCACTGCACTCAGTTTGGATTCTAGAAATAATAGTAATATTAATAATAATAATAATAATAGAAATCATAACAATAGAAATAATTTATACCCACAGTAAAGTGGTTGCTAAGGAAAAGGTAAATTGAACTTTCCACATGGAAGCAAGGAAGGACTCGTACCTGTGGGAGGGTTTTATTAGAAGATGAAGTTAGTTTAGAGATAAAATCATTATAAAATGGAATTATCCTCAAGTCAAGAAAATAGTTTGCAAGGACTTAATCCAGTCTGATATAAGCCCTGATAATAAACTTTTTCTGCAGTTATGATGGCTGTTGGTGGAAGGGAACCACCAGCTTTTGAGTCCATTCCTTCATTTTATATTTGTGAGGGTTTAATACTCCAGCTTTTTTTTCCCATTTCAATGAGATTTTGTCATTTTTTCCCAGCAAAGCAGCAGCAAGAAGTACATCTTGTTTTTTTTTTATCTTTTCCAAGGAATCAAGCTGTTCCCTTCCTTTTCCTTTTTTCTGGGACTCTGCTCAGACCATAAAATGAGAACTGTGCTGTGTTGCAGTGAATTTTGTGTGTGTTGGTCTTTGGGTGTTGATTCACACGATTTCACCCACAGAATTAAACCAGGATCTTCTCAGTATTAAATTAAAGAGTTTCTCTCTTCAGATGTATTGATTAAAGAAATGACTGTTTCAAGGCACATTTGTCCCATAAAGAAGACACTTTCACAGTTTCTTGTCCTAAATTCAGGTAAAATTTCCAGGGTATCCATCAAAATATTCATTCACCTGTGGAAGTTTGGGTTTTCTCATACACTTTTCCCAAAATTTCACCTGTAAATTTTGTAAAACAAGATGAAGTGTTTATCAGAAAATCTTGTAAAACAAGATGAAGTGTTTATCAGAAAACTTTCAGTGAATTTATCATATTATTTCCATAATTATTTATTCCCTAATGTCTTCCTTCTTAGTAAACAGCTCTAAAAGTTTAAGCTGTTAATTTTTTTTCCTCCAAAATAAGAATACTGTTTAAAAATAGAAACTCCCCCCAACCTTGTACATAATTGTCTATTTATCATAGGCTTTTCCTTTAAGTTTTCACATTTGCTTGACTTGAGTTACTGAGTTTAATAATGGTCAAGATGCAAGTATAGACACGTAAAAAAAAGGGATACTTAACATTGAGGAGAAATGTATTGATTTAATTAAATTCCTGTCGTATGCCCTAGGAAGGAATGTCAAATTAAAGCCAGTTATACTGGTGAGATATCTCAGATGTGACACAAATGAAGGATTTATTAATTCCTGAGTTCCTAATTGTTTTATTTGCATCACAGCACACCATAGCTCTTGGATATGGTTCTGCTCTTGCCCTCCTGTAATTTGGATTTGGGAACAGGAGAGAGAAACCCAAGCCTGTCTCATTTATTGCTTGGTTTCTTTTAACAGCCACACATCACCTGCAGGATTTATTTGATGGCCAATGCTTCTGCTTTTTCCTGAAGACTCAGTTTAAAATGCATTTTATTTTATTTTATTTTATTTTATTTTATTTTATTTTATTTTATTTTATTTTATTTTATTTATTTTATTTTATTTTATTTTATTTTACTTTACTTTGTTTTGTTTTGTTTTGTTTTGTTTTATTTTATTTATTTTATTTTATTTTATTTTATTTTATTTTATTTTATTTTATTTTATTTTATTTTGTTTTGTTTTATTTTACTTTATTTTATTTTATTTTGTTTTATTTTGTTTTATTTTATTTTATTTTTTATTTTATTTTATTTTATTTTATTTTATTTTATTTTTAATTTTATTTTATTTTACTTTACTTTATTTTGCTTTATTTTATTTATACATCTTGAGGTCCAGGACATGCTCTTATCCCCCGTGTGGATGTGAAGAATTGGGCACAGATAAAGTGGTTTGTTGAAAGGGTTTATGTGAAATCTTTGGTTCTTGTACTCATTCATCCTAAGTTATTCACAAGATCTCATGTTGGTAAAATAGATTGCTTTTTTCTGTGTTTTTTTTGTGTTTTTTTGTTTGGTTTTTATATTTTTAATTTCCAGTTTTGCTGTTATATTGTACTTTATAAGGTTCTCAAAGGAGCACCTGAAAATGCACCACCACTGGTGTGTGATGGAGCACAAACAGAATCTGTGATCTCAAGCAAGCCCACACACTTCAAATTAAGAGCATAAATATTTTATTTGAAAAATTGACACTTCTGGTGTCAATTTTAATCTATTTCTTTGCTAAAATGAATTTTTTTTATTGTGATGGAAGTAGAAAAATCTAATTCATGCATTGAAATGACCAACAGAAAGAATATGAATGAAAAATGCCCCACCCACCCAATACAACCAGCATTGGGAATCCAAAGATTTAATGTGGGATAGAAGAGGAGCCAAAACATTTTGGCTTCTGGAACAAAATTTATGTTGAGGAAGATGAAATCCCTGTGAGAGATGATGGAAGACAGGTAAGGACAAGCCTGGTTCTGCTAAAGCTGTGAGATTTGTGTCACATTAAAGAGAATTCTGCTGGCAAACAGAGGATTTCCCAGCTTTGTAGAGGGAACTCACTTGGAATGTTGATAGGCAGGATCCCCCCAAGGAAATATCCGGAATCAGAGTCATTTATCAGCCTCTGCCTGCAGTGCTGGTGCTCCAAAATCAACATTTCTCTCTTACCTTGTGTTGGAGTCCGGGATGCAGAGTGTGTGCCCTTGTTTCTGATACTTAGTTATGAGATCCAGAAAAACACTGAATTTCATATAATATGAAATTCATGAGCATGTTTTCATGGTGATACATGAGAACAGATGTTAAAGTTAGATAGGAAAAGTGTAAGTGTGTAAATTAGAAAGTTTTTTTAAATCACTGGGTGAAAAAGTAGTTTAGAGAACAGGAGACAAGGTGGAGGATTTAGGGTGTTGTCTCTTGTCCTTCTTCTTTCTTCTTCATGTTCTTCTCCTGGAGGTTTTTGGGTGGTAATAAGTGATTGGATAGAAAATGTCACAGTGCAGCACACAGGTATTGGGCCATTGGGTCACTAAGAAAAATAATATACGTGTCTGTTGTTAATTGGGTAAAAATAGGTATAAAGATAAAAGAACTGCACATTTCGGGACCATTTTGTGCATCAGACACCAAGTGAGCCACAAGGCCTTGTTTGTACCATCAGAAGAAAGAAATGTACCAGATTGCAAAGATGAACCTTGTAACCAGCCAGGAGAGACCTGTTAAGTTTTGTGATCACCTGTTAATAAACACCAGAAACAAGATTCTAACGAGCTCGGGAGTTTTCTTCCAATCACAAGAACTGAGATAAGCAGAGCTCCCCACGAGGGAGGATCCCAAAAGAATTCAGTCCAAAGGAGGCTGAGAAATCCAAGAATAAAAAGAAAAATACAGAAGAGATGCAGCAGAAACAGAGAAACAGAAAAAAGATATTTTAGAGAAAAGTTACACCTTGGAAGTCATTCTTCCCTTCTTTATCTCATGAGCACATTCTTTCCTAACAACAGTGGGAAACCCAGGAGAAAACAGAATGAAAAGAGTCTTGGTTAGCTCAGTCAAGCAATTTTGGTTTTGTTTTGGGTTTGTTTTTCTTCTTTTTCCTTCTTTTCTTTTTCCTTTCTTCTCTTTGTTTTTTAATCCTTTAGAAGAGAAACAACTTGTCCCATTCCAGACACAACTTTAGGTTAAGAACTCTGCAAACATCAACAGATTTTGGTTTGAATTTCCCATGAGAGCATTTCAGACCTGATAGCCCTGTCAATTTGAAGAAAACAAAATATATTAATTTTTATATATATATATATATATATTTATATATAAATTTAAATCTATTTATTATATATAAATTCATATTTAATTATTTATATATAAATTTATATTTATTTATTTACATATAAATTTATATTTATCTATATATAAATTTATATTTATTTATTTATATACAAATTTTTATTTATTTATTTATATATAAATTTATATATATATAAATGTTTAAATAAAATTTTAAAAGAGCTATATGAATTGGAATAATTTTTATTTTTTTAAATTTCTTGGGTTGTGAGAATCTTGTTGTGTTTAGCTACAGCTGTGTCAACAAGAAAATTTAATATGTTTTCTTCCTTCTTTTCTTTTTCCTTTCTTTTCTTTGTTTTATGTCCTTTAGAAAAGAAACAACTTGTACCGTGCCAGACACAATTTTAGGTTTGATTAATAATGTAATTAATTTTGTTTGTTTGTTTGTTTAATAATGTAATTTAGGGATCCCACAGCTTTATTCCTTCATTATCTTCAGCCATTGTAGGTTTTTCTGGTTTTATCTGATCATGTAAAACAGAAAAAATGTTAATGGTTTGGAATAGAACTCTGCAAACATCAATAGATTTTGGTTTGAATCTCCCATGAGAGCATTTCAGACCTGATAGCCCTGTCAATTTGAAGAAAACAAAATATATTAATTTTTATATATATATATATATTTATTTATAGATATATTTATATTTATCTATTTATATATAAATTTATATTTATTTATTTAGATACAAATTTATATTTATTTATATACAAATTTATATTTATTTATTTATATATAAATTTATATATATAAAATATTTAAATGCAGTTTTAAAAGAGCTATATGAATTGGAATAATTTTTTATTTATTTTTTTTTTAAATTTCTTGGGTTGTGAGAATCTTGTTTTGCTTAGCTACAGCTGTGGCAACAAGAAAATTTAATATATTTTCTTCCTCAAGCCATCAAGTTCTTTTTTCCCTTCTGTGTTGACCTCGTAGCTGTGCCACTCTTGCCACCCCCAGTCAAAGAGGTGAGGCCAAGGCTGAGCCCTGAATTTTTTTGGGATGCAAGGAAAATATGGGAAAAATTCTGTAGCTCCACCTTTGGTTTTCTGCTGCTCACAGGGCGAGCAGGACCTGAGCGTGTGGAGCTGCAGCCACAACACATCAGCCTGTTCTGTGTCCTCTCACATCACACACACAAAAGGGCTTTGCTTTTCCATGGAAAAAATTATCCCTGCATCTATGCCTCCCTTCTAGCTCTCATTCTGACCCCCAGAATTTTTAGCTCCCTGTGAAATTCGACTTTTGTTTAAATGTTAATCACTTTGGAGTGGCTTCGTGCCGCTTTCCAATGCAAAATTGTGTCAATAAAGTGGAAATAAATGTAATATTTTTTCTATTAATAAAACAATATTAATAAAATAAATATTAATAAAATGAAATAAAATTTAAAATAAAATATTATATTTAATAGAATATAAATATAAAATATAAAAAATAAAAATGTAAAATATAAATATATATAATATATATCTAATATATCTAATATATAATAATAAATATCTAATTATAATATAATTGGATAATAAATATAATAATATATATCTAATATATATAATAAATGTATAATAAATATATTATAAATATAATATATAATATATAATATATAATATATA
>NW_005087649.1:1630701-1670219 GCF_000331425.1 Pseudopodoces humilis | reverse complement strand
ATATAATATAATATATAATATATAATATATAATATATAATATATAATAGATAATAGATAATAGATAATATATAATAAATATATTACAAATATATTATAATTAAATATATATATTTATAAATATAAATATATATATTTATATATATAATATATATAAAATTAAATAAAATTAATAAAATAAAATATTAATAGAATTTAATAAAGCAGGATTTATTCTACAGATTGAGGATTGTCTGTGACCTCCTCATTAAGGTGTTTGCTGACAAGGCAGACTAACAGCAGTGGGACATTAATACCACTGGGTGAGGAATTACTTCATTTTAAAAGACTTCAGCAAATTTTCCTGCCTTTATCCATCCCCATTCTGTCTGGCTGCTAGAACCTGTCTGTACCTCAAATACCTCATCTTCCTCCTTGACAGGGAATTTCTAAACACACAGAAATCTGTGGACCTAATTGCTGCTGAATATTTGTTTTTTTCTGAACATGTTTCCCAGGAAACAGCCTGAACCATAAAAATGCTGAACCATAAAAGTGACTGTGAAGTTCAGGTATTTATGCCATCTATGCCTTCACTCCTTTCTTTAGATTTTTGCTATACCCACCTTATTTTTGCAACAATTGGCATTTTGAATGTAAAACTAGTGAGCAGTTAGGTTGAAGTTTAATCACCTGAGTCAGCTCTGGCTTTATCTCAGAGCAGAGCGTGCCTTGATGCTTCAATCTGCATGAAATTGCTTTGCATTATTCACCTGAAACACAACTCTTTTTTTTTCCCTAAAATAGTTAAATAAACAGAAGTGGGAAGTCCTGCAGTGTTTTGGGTGTGTCAGGACAGAGTGTGGATGAATTTGAAAGGCCCAACAGTGATTTTCCCAATGGGATCTCTTGGTGCACATCAGCCTCTGCACCCATCTCGTGTTGGGAGGGTGGGAAATGCACTTAATGCAATCATTTGCCAGAGAATATTGCAAAATTGGCTGAGAGTGAGCAACTTTCAGGCAGTGATGTGCTCATCATGTCACACACTCTGTATTAACAGAGGATGGTAATTTTAGCTACGTTGAAACAGTCTAAGGCCAACCTTAATATTTATGAATTTTGTCAAAAAAGCGAAGAAAGCCTCAATTACAAGAAAAACGTAGCAGAGGATAATAAACCTTTGAGTTAGACACAGCTCTTCCTGATTTAACAAAATCCACTCAGGGAGTTGGAAGAAAAAAGTAGCTGCAAGAATGTGCTAGGTGATAATACTTGAAATTCATATATTATATATTGAGCAGGGGCATGGCCAGGGTTACTCAGGGCAATGCCTGCTGCCTTTTATTTTCCTCAAAAGCTGCTTCTTTTATTTCAAAAAGAGTTCTCAGGTGCTTTACACAATTAATTTTTTTCTGTTTTTTTGGCTAGAATTAGTATTATTGTCTTTTTTTGTATGACTGATTCTTCACTTCAGCAAATCACAGCACAGCTGTTAACACTGGCTGTGAGGTGAAATGTGAGGGCTCAGCATTGAGTGCCTTTTCTTAAAATATAAATGTTAAAATAATAAACAAAGAAACAAATAAATAAAATTTAATATATATATATACATAAATTTATTTATTTTTATGCATAATGAAGCTGCTTTCTCTTCAGAAATATTTACACTTTTCGATTTCTTAACTTAAAATATTTCTTCAGAGTAATTCACAGGGAAGCCTTTTATTTTCTTCAAAAGCTGCTTCTTTTATTTCAAAAATAATTCTCAGGTGCTTTACAAAATCAGGTTTTTTCTGTTTTTCTGGCTAGAATTAGTGTTATTGTCCTTTTTTTGTATGACTGATTCTTCACTTCAGCAAATCACAGCACAGCTGTTAACACTGGCTGTGAGGTGAAATGTGAGGACTCAGCATGGAGTGCCTTTTTTTAAAATATAAATGTTAAAATAATACAAAAATAAACAAACAAACAAATAAACAAAAATTAAATATACATATTTATTTATTTTATTTATATATATATATATTTATATAAATATGTATATATTTATTTTTATGCATAATGAAGCTGCTTTTTCTTCAGAAATATTTACACTTTTCCATTTCTTAACTTAAAATATTCAGAGTAATTCACAGGGGAACAATGTGAAATCTTTGGTCACAGAACTTCACTGTGCCATGTAATTTAGGGATCCCACAGCTTTATTCCTTTATTGTCTATTGTAGGTTTTTCTGGTTTTATCTGATCATGTAAAATGGAAAAAAAATGTTAATGGTTTGGAATAGAACTGCTTGGAATAAATAGAATTTTATTTATTGAATGCCTTAATTCTGTTTTCATAATTTAACTATCTTCCAAACCTATTTATTGCTTTGTATATTCCACAACAAATTAATGTTGTCCCTTAATCATATAGTTCTAATATAGTTTTAATGAGAAAACAAAAGGAAGAAACCAAACATTCAGCATCATGAAAATAGTTTCAAAATCAATTTGTAAGATGAGGGGAAAATGTGGTTTAACAGAACTAGAAATTTCCACTTTCTGAGTGTTCATTTTTTTGATTACACATTTATATTTGCAGTTATTGCGTTACAAATAAAAGGAAGTGGATTTTTCTTTAAAAAAAAAAATGAAAGAAAATTTTAGAAGTCACCCAACTTTTGAGATTTTGAGCAAGACCTTGAAAGCTGTAATAGCTGCAAGATTTTCAACTGGGTATCACCTCCTATCTGTCCACGTTTTGCAGCCTTTAAACAAGTCTATAAACCCAAGACTGATCCCTGCGTTCTTCACAAGGTATTTTAGGGTAAAATATGACCAGGAATCAGCTTGGCCTCTTGCTGGCTCCAATATTTAATATATATATTTATGTATTTATCCATCTTCAGTGCACTGTGGTCCCTTCCTTAAGCTGTTGGATTTTAAATTCCCCACGGCACGTGCTGGGTTCTGCACCTCTCAGTTACAGAGACCATGGGAGCACAAACTCAGCTTCTCAGAGGACCTGGAGGCTTCTTTTGCTCTGTCACAAGCACTCATTCCTCTTCAGCAGGGCTCTTGAACCATCACACTGTGGTTAAAATATCTGAAAAGCCTGGATGTTCATTTTTAGATTGGTTTCCTAAGAAACTGCGCTTTACGTGACTGTGCTGCTCATCTCTCAGCTGCAAATCCAAAAACTACTGAGCAAAGGGGAGAAAGTGAAAACAAATTTGTGTTAGATGGAGATAAATCAGGGAAGATTGTCAGGAGGTTAGAGGGAAAGATGCAGATGAAATACCTTCCTCTGAGAGAAGGGCACCACGCAGAGGGATGCTCCTTTTTTAGGCTCTCCACTTGGTGAGGCAAACTTTGAGCTTGCCTTCTTGCTGGAGTCATGTTCAGCCACTTATTATGCTAATATTTCCTATCAGAACAATATAAAACACTTTCCTGAAGTGCCACTGAAGGATTCCTGCTTTTTCCCCCCTCGTATTTCGAAGTGGAGCTTGAGCCATTAGAACATCTTCCACTGCTCTCGATTTTCTGTATAAATAAAGGCGGGATCTCACGCTGAACTTTGCTGAAATGCAGAAGCAGCTGCTGCCCTTGCAGTCTGCCAGCTCAGGATGAATCCCCATCATGGAATGGGTTTGGAAAGAGGGACTGAGGTAAAATAAACCCATCTCCCAGCCAAACCAAAGGGGCCTCAGACTTTTATTTGGGTAATGAAACTCGAATCTTTGAAAAAGGAAAATGCGTCAGCTTTTGCTGGTTTCTGTCTTTCTGTTGAAGGATGGGCCTGGTACAGATGATGATCCTCTCATGAAATGGGTATTGGGTTCATGTCAGAGATCCACTGACATATGGATTCCTCAATTGCCTGAAAACCAGTTTAAAAAAGGAGTTGGTTTATTAAAGCCAGTGACTTTTGGTTTATTAAGCCGGTGACTTTTGGTTTATTAAGCCAGTGACTTTTGGTTTATTAAGCCAGTGACTGCCTGGCTTCATTAATTTTCCATGCATCACCAGCAAAACTTTTCCCAATTTCCTGAAGAATTATGGGTCTCCAAAAATGCAGAATGGCAGAATTATGGACCCCAAATGTTAATGTCATAGCTCAGCTTTTATTATCTTGTGCTTCAGGCAACAACTTTGAGTTTCTTTGGGCAGCACTTTCAGGTCATCTTATAATTCCCAGATTCATCAGTAATATTTCTCAATATTTAAGTCTCCCCAGTGACTGGATTGTGGCTGTCCTATAGATGGTTGAGTTTGGGGATCAAAGTTTCAGTGCAAAAATATAACTCTGGTGAGTTACTGATTTAAACCAGTCCAGGATTTGCTTTGGTGGTTTAGTCTAAAATGTTGCTGGTCATTAGAATAAGCCTGTTAATTTCTTTACTGAAATCTCATTTTCTCAGCTTTTTTAATTTTCCTTTCTTGGTCATTAATGTGGAACCTTGGGTTTGTTGCTGCTTTCCATTCTGCACGCTGGGCGTGCCTAAAATTGTGTCACTCCTGGTGTTGGGTCTGCCCCTCGTCATTTTTAATGAAATAAACAAATATCTTGTCCCGCCATCCTTATGGCCAATATTTAAATCAGAGATTCCCAAAAAAGGGATGTCAAATATTTTATTTTCCTAGCATCATCACGTTGTACAAGCTTTAAAATTTTGGTTTTAAGTGATCATTTCTTAACCTAATCATGCCCTAGAGAGCCCATGACGCTTTCAAACACCAGGTTTTCCTGTGCACCATTTAATACTCATGAGGTCTCTACCAATCCTATTTATTTTCCTTTAAAAAATTATTTAAAATTTTTAAAACAATTTCAATTTAAATTATAAATTAAAAAATTTATTCTCCTTTAAAAAATATTTCTTCCTTCACTCTTTTACGTGCTCCAGTATCCACAGGAATAACAACTATCTTGTTCCTGGTTTTATCTATTGTATTTTATATTAATTGCCCCATTTTGTTCTAGAAACACAGTGAAACTTCATTTCTTTATGAAATAATTGACAAAAGCTCTATTGCTGTCTTCATAATTCTCCTTTTGGAGTACATATATATATAAATACACACACACACATACATATATATAAATATATATACACATATATAAATATATGACAATCATATGATTAATTTAATCTAAGACCATATTTACAGGCTGTGCTGTCTACCAGAATAAAGGTGTTTTTTTCTCTGAGTGTTTTACTAAAGGTGGGATTCATCCTGATTCTCTAGAAAAGACAGCAGAGACTTTATCAAACAGGATTATTGACTACCTGTAAATGCAGCTTTTATGCACATTTATGCCTTTCCAAAACACTTATTTAGCATTGGCACTCTTTATATTCTAGAAAAAACATTTATTTTTGTTATTTGAAGGCCTGTTAAGATTAACCCAAGTGCCAAAAATTACTTTTTTTTTTTTATTAGGGTGCTGGGGATTGCCAGACTGATTCTCAATGCATTGAGAATTCACATTTTTTACTCAGTTTTCTTGCAAAACCACTTATGGAAATAAATATTCACAGCCTGCATTGCTTTCTCAGTTCCTTCCAAGCAGGTCTGAGCAGGAAATCCAAAGAGACAAGGATAATCTGGAGGTAGGGAAGAGAACAGGAAGGAGCAGTGCTAAGAAACCCAAGTTTGCTTTCTCTAATTAAGTTGTGGTCAAAAAATTAAATACCCTGGTTTTGTTTCCCTCCTGCAAGGGAAGAAATCATTGCAGATTAATTACTTGAAGACCTTAATGCAGTCATAAATGATATTATTGCAGCCATACATGGCAAGAAATGATCAAACTGGTGTAAAAGTTGCAATGTGATTAATTTGATGTAGTAGGAATCCTTTCTTTTTAATTTTGCCCTTTTTTTATTGTTTTGTTTTGTTTTTTTAATGTAGCCTGAAATTTTGCCATATGTATCTTGTTTTCTTACTTTAACTACAATTATTTAGGTTGGAAAAAACTTTAAGGTTGAGTCCAACCCTGTGGTTCCTTATTTCTTCATTTGTCATTAATCAATCTGGTCGATTAAATAATTGTGAAATAAATAGTCAAAACTCTTTTAAGGCTTAACCAAATTATATTTCTAAGAGTGTCAGTAAGTAGAAATCACTAAATTAATAAAATTTAAAGCTTTAATTGCAATAAACTGGAAGAAAAAACTGCTGATAATTCTGGTTTTGGGGTGCTTGTTACATGCTGAGGAATCCACTGTTAATTAAAAATCTGGGTAAAATATCCTTAATTAAATATTAGGAAAACAATGCAGTTGGATGCTTCTGGTAGATGAGGCTTACTGGTAAAATGATTAATATATTAAGATATATTTAGGAAAAACTTGAAGATGCCAACTTATGCTGTAAAGATGGAGGTTTATTATCTTAGTCCTAGTGAGGCTTTATTTTTTATTATTTTATATTATTTTTTATTATTTATATTTTATTTTGCTGAAGCAAAGGAACACATTCTCATTATTCTCCAAATTTGATGCAATATTTTTAAACATCATGAAGAAAATAAAACAAGGAAAATCTGTCGGAAGTAAGAGAGAGGAAAATCTGGCAGGTGTAGATCTGACAGTTCAGGCCATTTCATCTTGTCACACAATTGCAATGTTTAAATTAATAAAAGCCCATCAAAACTAATTTACACATTTATTATAACACATCAGAGACAACGCTCCTAAGGACAGAACTTTTATTGTTATGGGATTTTTTCAAGCAATTACTTGTCTTTTAATTTTAATTTTAATTTTTATTTTTATTTTATTTTTATTTTTGTTTTTGTTTTTGTTTTTGTTTTTGTTTTATTTTTATTTTTATTTTTATTTTTATTTTTATTTTTATTTTTACTTTTTATTTTTATTTGTTTAATTTTAATTTTAATTTTATTTTAATTTTTTATTTTAATAGGTACAGTTTCCTGTTTTTAAAATTAAAAACCAGCCGAGTGAGCAAAGGCTCTGTTTGTAACTAGGTGAAAAATCCATTTTCAGACCATAGCCAGGAGAGTGTTCTGCATTGTCAACAGCTTCCTTTCAGTGAATGATAGCCCTAATCCTTGAGGTAAAGAAGATTTCTCCTTAGCCTGAGTGCAGGAAGCTTATTTGGAGAGCTTTATCCCATCAGAGCTATCTGGACTGAGCTGTTTTTCCCCTGTATCCTATTGTAGTCTATGAACACCAAGGAAGTTTCTCCGAATTTCTGTGAAGAAAAGTGGCAGCAGTGGCATAAAGCAGCTCAAATGTGCCTAAAGATTTTGGCAGAACAAAGAAATATTAAACCCCGCATGATAATGAATATTTGGCATCCCTGCCTGGCAGTTTAGGGGGGCTGGAGCCTGATGGACAACTCAGGGAGGTTCCCATTCCTTTGCTCTGTTCTCAGCTCTGCCTCCCAAAATCTCAGCAACTCATTTGAATTCCTATTGATTTAATCCTGCTGTCTGCAGCTCAGCCAGGAGATTTTGCCAGTGCTCCCTCTGGGGAGGGGATCCTAGGGGAGGAGGATTACTTCAGAAGGAACAAAAGAGGACAAACGGGAGCCCAGTGGCACAAAACAGCGACTGCCTGGGTAGATGTGACCCCCTGGCTCCACCTGCCAGGGCAGGGGAAACTCAGCAGAGTCAATTGGCAGAGCTAATTCAGCATTTTCAAACAGAAAGGGCTGCTCCACAAGGACTCTGAGCAGAGGTGTGGGTGCTGGGTCATCCTGCCCCATCACACAGTCTACAGCTGCAGTCCCCACCCCAGCACTTCCCCAAAAAGGAACTTGCCCTGGTGGTTGGTCTCTAAAACCAGCTCTGATAGGGACTACCCAAATTTCCTGCTCCCTGCTCAGCATCAAAAAGTTACTTGTGACCTTTTTTTTTTTATTATTATTTTTAGGATATTTTAGGAGAACTCTGCACGTGGCATGCAGCAGCTCTCATCAGGAATGGAGGGGCATGAGGATGATGGAGGTTCTGGGGTTTCATAACCTAGAGGAGCTAAAAACCTTTTACAGTCAAATATTCCACCTTGAGATCCTGTGGAGGGTGCCCACAGGGGACATTGCCTATTGCTGCCTGTGTTCCTCTGCTCGTCTTTAACCAGAAAAAATAGAAATACAAAGCAAAATCTTGTTTTATCCTCGTGTGAGGAAAAAAATCTTGCAGTTTTATTCCATCAAAATGAATTTTTGCTCAAACCCAAACCTTGAGTTTTCACAGGCGACACGATAAATTATGAAAATCTGGTATTTCTGGGGGGCAGGTTCTTTGAGGTGTGCTTGTTTCAGAAGAGGTACCCTGTGCCAGGTCCCAGATGGCACTGAGAGATTTCCTTGAGGTGACCACAGAGCTCTCACAGGGACTCTCTGGACTTTATTCTGAGTGTGGTTTGTGTGTGGATCTGCCCTCCTGAGTTAGCTGGGGATAACCAAACAATGCTTCCACCTTCACATGAGCTCTGAAAACACCTTCTTTATCATTCTTTTTAAACAGGGCAATCTGCACAGAGCAGCCCTGCACAAACCATGCAAAACATTCAAACCAAGCAGCTTCATAAGGGAACAAAGATTCCTGACGGTATCTAATCCACTAGACATAATTATAGAGTACAAACACCCAGATGTGAAACCCTTCAAAGGGGCTGCATGCTGCTGCTGTGCCCAAACCCATCTTGTCTGCACTCCCACGTGGGTTCCAGCTCCAGCTGCAGGAGCAGAGTGTTTCACAGCCACAGAGGTTAATGCAGATTTTCTTGATGACTCCTCATGTTCTGTCACATTTTCTCATGCTGCTCCCAAGAAGACAATGCATCTTCATTCCTGTCACAGGGCAGGTGCCAGCTGAATGGGAATAGAGCTTGTGCTTACCTGTTGATACCTCGTTGGGAATAGAGCATTTGTGAAATTCCTCTTGGCTGTCAGACGAGGGGAGGCATTCTCCTCCTCTCCTCTCAATTCACTTTTCAATCTCGGTAGCTTATTGGAATGACAGGGTATCAAAACGTCTGGAAAGCTAAAACCATCCATCAAGCACCTGTGTATTGCAGAGGTCTGACAGTACCAACAGAATAGATGGGTCTTATATAATCTCTGTCTCCTGAAAAGAATAAAAGGAAAATTTTATAGGCTTGACCTGTGATCTCAGGGAAATAGTCTGAGTTTTGTCTGGGTGGCTTGGCAGAACTGGGTGCACTGAACACTGTTCTGCTTGGTACTTAATAAGCAGGAGTGCCCCATGTAGAGGAGTAGCTGTGAACATTCAGTTAAACAAGAAGGAAATCTTCAGAGCAGCGGTCCCATTTCTTAGAGCTGGATTTCATTCCAGCTGATGCTGATCTTGTTTCAGGAATTTGAGTTTCATTACCTTAAAAACGCCTCTGAGGCGCTGATAAGCTGGGCATCCAAAAGAACCCAGATAACTTCCATCACCTCTGAGCTTTCACTGGGACTCAGGAGAGCTCCCCTTGTGTCCCATTTTCTAACTGAAGTGAATAATTTGCTGCTTCTTTACCTCCATCCACCAGCTCCAAACCTCCAGCCAACACGATATATACGTGTGCAGCCCGCTGAATTCCTGGGGTGCTGCCCAGAAACCCCCTTGGAGAAGGTTGGAAAAATGGATCCCAGCATCCATGGACTCAAAGGAACTTCTTGTCTCTGCTGCCTGCCTCTTTTCTACCACTTTCCTGCAGTGAGTGCAGTGGCAGGTGGAATTCTGAGCTTGCACTCTGGGGATAGAGATGGGGTTTTTAGGAGGACCAAGGTGTTCAAGCAGATTTTTATCTCACACAGCTCAGCTTCTCCTGCTGGGGGAGCGACCAGCTCGCTGTGAAAATCATTCCAATATTGATTCAGTGTCAGGGTAGCTGGGAATTCAGAGCTGCAAGTGGTAAAGAACAGCTCACCCCAAATAAAAACATCCTAGGAGAAAGAAGGGAGTGCTGAAAATGTGTAAAAGATCTGTGTGCACGTGGAAATTTGCAGGAGTAACACACTTGTCTATCAAAGATCCAAAGAAACATTTGTGGCTGTGAGCAAAGAACTTTGGGGACCTGCTGAATTATGCATTCTCTGGTTAAATTGCTTCCTAGTGCTAGAGTTTGGCTCACAGAAGATGCAAATATGCAGCATCTATGTAAACTTTGCCATGGAGGAAGAATGATATAAATGTGCAGGACATGCTGGAAATCAATATTTCCTCGTGCAGTGTAAAAATTAAACTGAGCCAGTTAATCAAAATAGATTTTTCTACTTACAGCTAAGAGTGCTTGTTGCTAAGTTTGTTGTAGAGCCATATTTAAGAAGTTATATCATGAGTAAGTTGAGGGAAATTATGCTATAAAGAGTTTACTGTGCAGAGCAGAAATCTCAAAGAGATGGAAAAAGCTATTAGTAAAAAATGTTTCTTAATTGCTTCACCACAGAGCATAAAAGCATTATTTTCAAAAGAAGAAGCCTGGGAGAATTTTTCTGTCTGATCTTTTGCCCTGGAGATGTTTTGTGCAGCCTGGCTCTGTTTCTTATCTGATTGCTGTTCACCACCAGCCCTGGGGGTCCAGCACCAGTTCTGGGAAGATGCTCTCAGCAGCTCTGTTTTCCTCAAGTTATGTTTTTTCCTACCAGCATCGCTGCTGAAATAATATTTGGAAAGTCAGGAACAAATTAAGGGTGTGTAGTAAAATCAAAAGTAACAATTTCTCCTCCCAGACAATTAAAACATCATAAATAATCATGTAAGGATTTACTTAGGCTGGAAAACACTGGCACCTCATCATAATCTGTTTGTTTGTTCCAGTTGCCACAAGCATTCAGGGACTGGTATTAATTAAAGCACTTCTAAATGGGATATTTCTACTGAGTTCAGTACTAATAGGCTTATTTTTCTGCATTGCTGTTCCATTCATCTAATATTTGCCTCGCCTTTTGCAAGTTAATTTCATGTATATAACTCCCTTATTAAATATAACTCCTTCAGTGATTTGCAGAGCAGTATAAACAATTTATGCTCATTGTGTGTGTTTGCTGCCTTAAAGCGTGGCACATAAACCTGTTAGGAAAATGGGAGTATCAGTTTTTGGTGATATATAAATTATAAATTATATATAATATATATATATTATATATATATATATATATTATATATTATATATATTATTATATATATTATTATATATTATAATACATCAAGTTACAGAGGGGTTTCTTGAGATCTCAGAATTCACTTTGCAACGTTGTTTATATCTATTACAAAAATAGAAAGGAAAAAAAAAAGGAAAGAGAAGTTTTCTTCAGAAGATGCCATTATTGATAAACACAGGTTTCTTTGTCCCACCAAATTCATAAATGATCTGGGCTTGAGGTTTCCCTGGGTTCTCAGTTAAACTGGGCTGTTTCCTAATGCTAAACAAATGCTGTTCTTGACTGCTTCATGCCTCTGAAAGGACAATGAGAAATGAGGAAGGGAATGGGAGAGGCTGTAAATGCTTTATTTTGCAGAGCCACATGCTGATTTACTAATATTTTAAATAGCTGCTCCCCTAACCAGCAATTGTTTTCAAGTACTTCTGATCCTCGTTGTGCACTCAGAGTTATTTAATCTTTGTTTTCACTTTGCAGAGGGGAGGTTGGAGGGAGGTTCTGCTTGTAGAGCCTGGAGCTATCTCAATAAATGAATTTAACAGCGCCAATATAAAACCAGCTTGTTGCAAGCAGGCAGAACTCTCAGAGCCAGGGATGGATTTCTGTGGTTTCTAAACCAGCAAAGTCTGTTCCAGCAAACAGGGAAGGCAGATTGCAGCTGCTGCAGGATTTTCTTACAGCACAGGAGGAACTTCTCTGTCCCTAGGAACACACAGGAGAAGCAAAAAGCCTTTCATTTGCTCAGGGTTTATGGCTTCATAATTCGAGGACACACTGTGATTTACTACTTTGTTACTTCATAGCACACTAACTTGTGTTTCTACAATATTGGTGAACTCCAAGCTCTTCAGTTGTGGTGGAGGAGCTGAACTGACCTGTACTGTGAAGAATCAAAACCATAGTTTTGATCATCATTTAGTGAGCATCATTTTTTCCCCAGTATTGGAAAGATTTAAAGAAGCAGGAGAAGATTGGTAATTACATTTTATATCTTTTCAATTCAGAAGTATCATCCTTTGTATCAGGCATTTCCTACATCTGTATGTTTAGAATTAGAGAGCATAAGCTCTGATCTTACAAAACAAAGAGTTTTTTAACACTTAATATTATTCAGTGATAAGTCTCTGTCCCTTCCATCTCTAAGGAAATAATACAGAATTTCATTATGTTCATGACTTGACAAAGATCTACTTGTGGATCAATATTTCAGGATCAGGATCTCCAGTCTGATCTCTTGTCTGGCAGACTTTCTGATTCACATCTTAACATTTGGAGTTCAGGGAGGAAACATCCACCTCTAATGAGCAAACTAATGGTGATTTAGAAAGGTTTTGAAAGGATTTTGAAGTGAAAAAAAGAACCTGTGGCAGACAAGAGTCTGAGTTAAAGGAATACTAAATCTTTAAGTATTTTACAACAAGATTTAAAGGAAAAAGTGTATTTTGGGTTTTTTTTTCCCAATGGTTTATGATTATGACTATCATTTTGGAGCCAAATCTATAGAGACACTATGAAAAAATGTTGTCAGGATGTTGTCTTTACCTTTCAAAAATGAAATACCTGGTAACAAAACTGGATGAAAAGCTGGGTGGGTCATATAGCAGGCACATGCCTTTTATTAGCAAATAAATACAGATCTAGCTAGAAAGATGCACTCCCATGGTGTCCTAAACTTCTAATTTTGAAAAAAAGACCAAAATATCGCTTGAGGCTTATTCAGACTGTTGGTATCATGACTTCATGTCATCATGTCCAGCAGTAGTAGCCTTTATTTATTAAAAATTGTGTTAATATGTGAGATGAAGTAAAGTATTTCTCATTTTTCAAGTAACACTGAAGTGTTCACAGCAAGGAGAAGTAATAAAAAGTAATTTATTGCACAAATGCCACCCCAGAAGAACTTCAGATGAAAAATGGACCTTGTTTTTATATATATAAAAGAATTCTCATCATAACTGCACATAAAAAAAGTTATATTGGCTCACATGGCCCTTACTGTTTCCTAGTAAAACCTTAACTTGCTGGTCATTCTAGACTCAGTAGTTGCTCTCTCAACTGCTCTTTTGTTTCTTGACATAAAATCTTCAAAACAGGAAAATCAACTGCACCAATCTCCTTTTCTTTTCATTATATTTTTTCAGTATTCCTCGAGCTCTGCCTTATTGATTAGCTGCTAGTCACAAAGACTCAAAATGAAGAATGAAGAGAAAACCTGTTGGAATAGCCAATATCTTCACAGAGTCAGGGTTGTTTTCTTTAATATTTATTGAGCTTTGCATAATCTTGCATTATTTAGAATCTGCATTGCACACAATTTTCTTAAAATAAGCGATGAGATGATTGCTCCATACACAGATAGGCCTAAACTAAATACCTGCATTTCTTTGGATTCCCAATCCTGAGAATACACTTGTGTTGTTCACAATTCTGCTTTTAGCTTGCAATTTGCATAGAAGTGTTTCCAGAGCTGGCAGAGCCTGCCTCTGCTATAGATCTTTCTTGTGCTCCCTGTTTTATACGCCCACTGAGATCCTGTACTGCAATTACTGCCATATGGGAAAGAAAGTTTAATTTTACAGTGGAAATCCAGCCTTGGGTAATCACATTTTCTGTCTAGGAGCAGACATGCTCTACGAGCAAAATCATCCTATTAGATCCATCAAGCAAATCTCAGATAAGTAGCAGAGGCTGTGATTTCTCTGAGATTATCTCCAGAAACACTAATGTTATTCCTGAGATTCCCTCACATGGATGTGGCATTTGGAATTCACAATCCTTTCCTGCCTTGCCACCAAAGAATTGGAAGAAGAAGGGGAAGGGGAGTACAGTGGGCATTTTAGACCTTCTTGTCTATCTGATCTATTAAGTTTCAACATTTCCATTCTGGGTGACACAGGGGTCAGGTCTGGTGCAGCTGACAGCGATGCCCAGAGAGGCTCCCTGGGACAGGGGCTGGGCAGAGTTAAAGGAATAAAGTGGGGATTTAATCAAAACCCTTCAGAGGATGCAGCTTGGGCAGGGCAAGAGCCTGGCTGAGGATCCACCCAAGATGGACCCAAGATGGGCCCTGGCTCAGGAGTTTCACACTTTGATAGGTTCTGCTCCATTTCCACATTGGGGTTAATTGCCCAATTGCAGCTGCAGGTGATGCAGTCCCATCCTCCCAGATTGCTCTCCTCAATTCGCTGCTGCTTGTGCTTTTTGGGCCCGGAGCTGCCACGGTGTCCTTGGTTGTGGGGCTGGAGAAGGATTGTTGTGTGTGCCTGAGCTGTGAGGAGAACTTGAACACTTTGTGTGGAGTTCAGCTCACACAGCAATGCAGTGCAGGGGCTGGAAACAGGAAAGCTGAAACCTAAAGCAGCAATAGCTCCTCAAACTCAGCGTGGCAGCTGGTGACAGGTACAGTCCAACAGCCATATGTTTCTTGCCTAATTACAGGAAGAGTTGCCCACGTGCCTGAAGTTATTCAGAGGAGCCACGGGGGTGCTGAGCAGCGCAGGAGGGAGCTGCTGGTGGAGCAGGGACAGCAGAGCTTTAGTTGGTGCTGCGAGGCTGGCACGAGCACCCAGGGAGGGCTGCAAAGCCCCTCCTGCAGAACTGGGGAGTTTTCCACAGGAGTTAATGCCCAACAGCTCTGCCTGGCTGGGATTTTCCTCTCTGGTGTGCCCTCACACTCACTGTGCCTGCTCTTGCCACGGAGCTGGGGGGAAGTCATTTCCCACAGCTGAGAGCAGAGGGAGCGTCCCCAGAGATGCCCCAGCCCTTGATGCTCGCTGGAAAACGCGTGCCACCGATCCAAGATCAACCACCAAACACACACCAGCATCTTAAAGCAATCCCTCAGAGCCAAACTCCTCCCCAGGGGAGCCAGGGCCTTTAAAACAGTTCTTTCTTCTTATATAATTATATATCTAGCCATAAACTTTCTCACATAGTTGCAAGGAGCATCGTCTTTCCTTTAGCTGGAGTTTTATACCTCAGGCAAACAGCAGGTCCTACACCCATGCAGGAATGATTTAAAATGATTTATTTTTCTTTTAAAAGCTTTTTAATTATTTATTACTTACATTATGAGCGCTTACAGCAGGTTATGTTGCCAACACAGAGGATATCAAAAGAGGCCTGAGGTCCTCTGCAGACATAAGCTTTGCTTTAACACAGGCAAAAACAGAGAGCAAATCCGAGTGGTGGATGTTTGGGAAGTATTTCACTGAACTTTTCACTCCAAAGCCACAAGCCCCAAATCTCTGTGGAGCCAGGAGTGGTCTTATCCTGGAGGAGTTTCCAAAATCAGCTGTTTTTTGAGGAAATGGGCAGCCTGCCTGCAGGGCTGGTGCTGCAGGTCGCTGTGGGGATGTCCTGCAGGGCAGCTCACCCTGTCCTGCTGGCTCAGCATCAGCCTTTGGTCTTAAGGATGCTCATGGTGGTTTGGAAAAAAAATATAAAAAAAAGAGAAAAGGAAAAAGATATTGCAGGCTGTGAAACGAGAGACTTTTGGTGTAGCTTGAAAAATGAGCTTTAAATGCTCTTAGTGCAACTCAGAAAAGTAGTTTTGAGTTTCGTGTATTTATTCAAACCCATAGAGAGGCAAAGGTAAGGGTGAGAGATGTTTATTTAAGCCTCTCAGACACCTGAAGGGCATCATCAAAGCTGGATAATGTGGGCTTTATTTGCATTATTGAAGAAAATAAATAATTTCTTTTCATAATTTTGGAAAGGTGTGTCCAGTACCTGTATGGTGCCACCACATAACAGGCTCCTCCATAGGATTCATTCATATTTGAAAGGAGCAAGGACAGATTGAGGAAATCTAAAGTTAGAATATTTTTCTCTCCTTATAAGAAAGTACATGGAAAGATCATGGAAAATCATGTAAGAAAGATCATGGAAAATGGAGGGGTATGACTTTTCTGTGAGGAAAACTCTGTAAGTTTTTAAATTATCTTGTGTTGTCTGAAAGGAATAAAACATTGCAGCTTGGTCCTTAGAGCTTCTCATCTTCCTTTTCTTTAATTTTCTGCTTCATGTAGGTATTTAGCCACCCATCACACACAGAGACAGCTACATAAACATTTAATACTGCAATTTGAATGTATTTCATTACTTAATAGGACAGATGCCAAAAAAGCTCATCAGCTTTCCTAAGCTAAAGCTGTGCAATTTCCAATAGACAAAGATGGCACAGAAAAGGTTTTTATCACCCAAAAATAATAGAGAAATATAGAATCTGCTACTATTTTGCAAACATTTTGTTTTTAAATAAAATAAATTATCTGACTTGCCAGACACCATGCTACCTACCAGCAGCTGATTTCCACACAAATGAAACTCAGTTCTCTTAATTCCTTTCCTCAGAGTGTGTTTCCCATTTATGATTTAGACTTCTGGATCAATGTTTACACATTGCAGCCCAGTTCTTTTGGAAATCATTAAAAACTGTTAAAACCTGTAAATATGTGGCATTGTAGACACAGGAAGCTGAGTGGGAGAGCTGCAAAGTACTTGCTGAACAAAGCAATGTTTTCATTGAAAATCAGACAGTTTTATGCCATTTCTGATCACAATGCCTCCTGTTTCTAAATTATTTTGAGCTTGTTTTTTTTCCCCATTTAAAAATCGATTTTGTGAATGGCACTGAGACTCTCAGCACCTTGGATTTGGGACAAAGTGCCACAGGATGGAGCTGCCTCTGCCTTGAGATGGAGAGGCCTTTCCTGGCTTTTTCTGGAGGAGGATTCTGGGATCCAGTGAATAAATCCAGATTTATTCTGCTGGGTTCATGGGCTGGGCTGGGAGGGAGCACTGGGAGTCAAAATTGTGAGTTGGAGGGTTGAGCTGACACCTGCTACGTTGAGGGGCCAATTCTTCTCCAAACCCAAACCTCCCACGCTCAGAACTGTAACATACAGGAAATTAAAATCTCTGGTGCCAAAGGTCCAGCATTGCCAGGGATCAGACATTTTAAAAATACTTGTGTTCGTGCTATACTCAAGTTTTCCCTGTTGCTTGTTTTGAAAGGAGCTGGGTATTTTTTTTTTCCCCATACTGCATTAGGTAATGCTCTGTGTGAATAACAAGGGTGAAGTGTGGTCTTTAAAGTTTTAGGACTCATTTTCTCCCACTATTTTTGCTCTTTATTACATTTTAGCTCTAGAGATTTATGCTGTAGACTAAAAAGCCCTACAGGAGACTGAATCATGCATGAACTTTATACAACTTTCTGTTTGAACCTGAGAGGTTTTTTTTGTCTTTCTCATCAGAATGATCAGTGTTTTACTGAAATGTTGGCAGGAAGGGAGCAGAAATTGTGCCAGCTGATGCTAACATTTCAACAACAGCAGGAGAAGGAAAAAAAAAGGCAATAAAAGACTAGCTGGAGAGTACACTGTTTTTCTGGAGTTATGTCTTTTCTCAGAGTGCTCTGTTCTCCTTGAGCTGAGGCTGCTTCCAGACATTTCTTAATGTGTGAGCACAGCCAGGCTTGAAACTCTTTTAGGCTTCAGCTCCCGCCTGCTCCATTTATCTCCAGCCTGACAAGGCAGCAAGGTGAGCACTGTGTGAAGCCACAAGAAGAGAACTCATGAGATGAATTGTGGCTTTTCCCTCCGTTCTTTACTCCTGTTTTTCTGTAACCATGTAGAGCAGGTGCTGTAACTTGCTTGATGGAGTCAGTAGCTCCCAGCATATGAGGATGATGATGTTGGTTACAGTTTGTTTTGTGACAAATATTTATCTTAGTGCAGCTTTATCATCTGTCCCTGCAGCTCATAAATGCAATAATACAGATATTAATAGGATGTTCATGACTTGCAATGAGCAGGCCAATGGTTCAGCCCAAGGAGAGCTATGCAGAGGCTGAGGATTTTACTGGTGATGCTGATTCCCTCACCAAAGTAAGAATATAATCCCTGTGTGCCTTCCCCCTTGATAAAACCTCCCTGCTTTTGTTTCCTTCATTTGCCATGCAGTCTGGTACCTCCTGAGCATGTTCAGAGTTATATCTTGAAATAAGATCTCTCCAAAAAAGCCCAGCCTCCTTAAAAGAAGAAAATGTTGGCTGGTGGAATTTGACAAAGATAATTCCTGCCTTGTCTATTACAACAATATATCTTTACAAGTGGTCTTGAGTCTTAGTGCAGCGTTTCCCAGTCATTGAATTTCTGCTCTCCAGATAAATGAAGTTATTATTTTTGGTTTGGTCTTGCCCTGATGTGCAATTCTGTGCTATTCCAAGTAAATCTGACCCGTTCATATTTAGCTGGTGCAGACTAAAGCCTGAATTTTTTATGGATATTGGACTTTTATAATGAACTTTTTAATTTTTATACATTGACTGGTGTGTAATGATATGTGAATGTGGGCAAAAACCTTACAGTTAGGAAATCAGGATATAAACAATGCTTGCTTTACCTGCCTGATCCCAAATAAACTTAAAAAAAGTTTTATTCCTGCTAAGTGTAAATTTGCTTACATCTCCTGCTCTCTGTTGTTCCAGTGGGGAGCTACAAAAAAAAAATATTTTTTGTGTTCTTGGCAATGAAAATTTAAAATGTTAAAGATGTCAGTGCCAGATTTTATTTAAAGCTATTTAGAATTCACCACTTACCCCCACTGACGTTTCAACAGGTTTAGTTTGAATAAATTGGGTTGTAACATCTAAATTTTTTCATGCTCTGTCTGAAAGGTTTTTCTCACAAAATCCTTTTGAACAGACATGTTTAAGCTCTAATGTTTTCTTTCAACAAGAACTGAGCAAACCACTAGCAGAATGGAAGTGAAAAGCCAGCACGACACATTTGGATAAATAATGAAATGCAATTCTCAGGGAGTTTAAGTGAATCAAAATGAAATCTGAATGAAAGAAAAAAAAGGATGGCAGTCCATGGAAACACTAACTGAGGTAAATTAAATGTACAGCATGCTAAGGGGACTCATAAGGAATTTTACAAACAAGTAAATACATAGGAAAAAAATTGTAAATATATGTTTCTGTAAGAGAGACCTCTGAATATTACTAGACAGTTAAGCTGAAATGGATCCAAGTTTCTTCCTTGGTTTTCCCTGCAGGCAGGATAAAGACAATGTATTCTTGGCAAGCATTTTATGTGAAACTTTATTATATTAAGTATTACATCCTGGAGATTAGACTGATTGGTGTGTCTAAATTACAATTAGTCATTGTCCCTGAATTATAACTGAGAAAAGCTGTGAATGGAGTCACAAGGATGCTTAAAAAATGGGTAAGAGGAGCCATTGCCTTTCTGGAAGAAAAACATTGAAAGGGTCAGATTTATACATGATGTAAGACATTGTTTATTTGATAGTTTGCTTTTTGTTAATATGAGAAATTACTCATCATTAATTAATTCATAGATAATATCTAAGAAAGCCCACAAGCAATGTTAGAAATGAGTGGTGGGGCTTGGCAAACCTTGCATCCCTGTGGTGGAAACGTGGAATTCATTGCCATGATCCTTGCTAAGCCCCTTCTAAAGAAATTACCTCAAACCCTGTGACAAATGTTTATTTTTATACACACATTTGGCCCAGCAAAACAGCCCAGACTAAAAGAAGAGTACTGAGATTTGAACCCTAATTGCCTGGGCTTATGAAGAAAAATTGTCTCCTAGAGGCTGCCTAATTATCCTCCCTGGGTTTGTTATGTGTTTTTGTGAAGGAGCAGGCTCTCGTCACACAGGGCTGGATATATTGGAATTTCTCTTCCAGTCATCTTGGCAGTAATTACTCTGGTGGTAATTGGTGACAAGTCAAATGACTGAAATTTCCCTGCTTTTTTGGGATCAGCAGGAAGCTGCTGGAACATGGGCAGTCTCTCCTTATGCTTTTCTTTTTTTCCTGAAGCCACATCTAACACACAAGAGCTGCTTATCTGTGCACACTTACTGTCTTTTCTTCTCTTGCTGCATTTCAGCTTTATGGCTTATGTCCATCTTTTCTGTAAGACTCCTACAATTTTCAACTTCCTTTTAAAATATCTTTATTCAAATGCAGATTTTGTCTTTGTAGCCAGGACCATGCTGAAAGCATCTTTGAAGAAATGCTAATAGGAGTGCTGTGGTAAGGCACAGCTTCTTAGTTATACCTTCCTCCTTAAGAACACTTCTTTGAAATCTAGACTAAAAAAAAAATAAATAAAATAAACCATTTTGCTCTTATCAACATTGCTTTAATGTGCTCAGAATAAGTTGCCTGCATAAACCAGAAAATTGATAGGTGATAGCAAGCTGCTCCTTTTCTGTGCTGAATGTGGGTGGGTCTGCTTTAGTGCAGCCCAGAAGGGGATTTTGAAAGAAAAATCTTTATGTTCCTTTTCCTCCTCTTTATAATTTGGCTGATTAGCCTCCTGCATTTCCTGAAGTGGCACACCAGCCCTGAGCATGTGATAAACAGTGCTAAAACCTGATTTATCATCTGCAAGGTAGAGGTGCAGGATACTGCATCAAAGGAATGGCTTGGCTGGGAAATGCTATTGGGGTGGATTGAAATCCAATACACAAAAGTTTCTTTTTTTTTTTTTCTCCAGAAAAAGGAAAAGAGGGTGCAAAACCTGTAAGTGACACTCTTGGGTGAAATTAGAGGGAACCTAAAAAATTGCAGATCATGAAAGACTCTGCCTCTCCCAAGGTGGGGAGGAAACTTTCTTCAGTGAGAAAAGATCAGCTGAAAGGAAAAATGTCACATGCAAGCCTGCTCAGGAGTTCCTGGGATTTGCTGCATTTGCCACGTTAAATGAGCACACTCAACAATTGCAGGAGAGCTTGAAGGTTGTAGAAAATTCCTAATAACTTTATTATTCTCTCTTAAAAGCAGGTAGAGTCCTTTAACTGCATTCGGTATCATTTTTCGTGAGGACCCACTAGAGTTAAAGAAATATATTTCTCGAGATAGCTCAGTCATCCCAAATCATTTCTGTCTGATGTTCAAGCCTTTGATAGCATACTTTGAGTTTGAATTGAATTCTGGAGAGACACTGAGCATGTTAATTAGATTCTCTTTGTGCCTTAAGAGGGAGGAAAAGCAGAAGGGATAATTCTTAACACTTCTGTTGAGCAGTGCTTGCAGTGCAAATTCCTCTTTGCTACAATATTACATGGAATTAGAGCTAGACATTTCTAGAACTGACATGTTCACTCTACCATCTGAATTTGCTGAAGGTGCATGTGGCCTTTGGATAAAATGCATTGAGTACAGAGCAGGTTTTTTAAATTAAATTTAAAAAAAAATATTAGCCTGAGTGTCTTATTTAAATGTTAATGTGTCTGGGTGCTACACCACTGTTCAATAACACTGAAACTGCAGGGGAACTCGACAGGGACAAAGGCACTGAAGCCATCAACTAAAGATGGGAAAATATTGGTGTTAGCTGATCCTTGTTTGCACAGCCAGGACTTTCTTCCACTCAGTTTATACAAACGGGGCAACATCTGTCAGAGTCTGAGGCACAGAGAGTGTGCCCTTGTCTCTGATGTCCAGGAAAACACTGAATTTCATATAATACCATGAAAACCACTGTTAAATAGAAATCTAGAAGTGTGAGTGTGTAAATTAGAGAGTTTTCTTATGTCACTGGGTGAAAAAGTTAAAGTTTGGAGTTTAAACCAGTTTAGAGAACAGAAGACAAGATGGAGGATTTAGGGTGTTGTCTCTTGTCCTTCTTCTTTCTTCTTCATCTTCTTCTCCTGGAGGTTTTTGGGTAGCAATGAGTGATTGGATAGAGAATGCTGCAGTGCAGCACTCAGGTGTTGGGTCATTGGGTCACTAAGGAAAATAATTTATGTGTCTATTGCTAATTGAGTGAAAATAAGTATAAAGATAAAAGAGCTGCATGTTTCAAGGCCACTTTGTGCCTTTTGAGCCAATTTGAGCTAGGTGACAGTGGGCTGAACTTGAGCAGAAAGTCCTGGGAAGACCTGCCAAGTCTTTTGATAATATATTAATAAACAGGAGAAACAAGAGCCTAACGAGCCTTTGGAGAATCCTTGCTGACACAGAACTGAGATAAGGGGAACTCTCCATGAGGGATATCCCAAAAGAACTCGGCCCCGGAAATCCCGAGATCCAGCAACAAACAACAGCATCAGTGGGCTCGGGAGGATGAGGAGGGGAGGCCGAGGGCTCTGTCTGCCTTTCTGCCAGGCACTGGGGCAGGAGGGCAGGGCTGAGTGCCGGGAGGAATCCCCCAAGGGCACTGGGATGGGCTTTGGGGCAGCGCCGGGGCATCAGCAGCCGCGCTTGAGGGGATGAGGACAAACCCTTCCTTCCGCCAAGGAAAAGAGCAAAGACCTCCCTGCATCTTCCTGCTGATGCTCCCAGCTCTGCTGCCAAGGGGAGAAGTGAGGTGGAACAAAACAAATCTCCTCATTACTGATCCAAAGGAAAATGAGGTAGGGCCTGTGAAAGGAACAGAAGCGGTGTTTATGGTCGTGCGTGCCAACGAGCTCGACTCGTAACACACTGAGCTATCAGAAAAGCACAGAAGAAGGCACAGAAAGCACAAGGGAGGAAATGGAGAGCAGGTTGTAACCTCTGGAACCTGCCCACTCTGGCTGTGTTGGGAGCCAGGGGCTGGGTGAAGGAGGTGGAACGGGTTTCCTGCAGAACCTCCTTCCCCTACCGCACCAGGAGAGGGATCCAGGCAATTATCACCACCAGAAACGTTGTGGATCTGCAGGAAAAAAGGGATCTGACAGCTGTGAGAAGAGCTGGCAGTGGGAACACTCAGAAAAAAATTAGGCCCCAGATGAAAGAGAATTGAGGTCAAAACAGGAACAGATGTGCTCTAAAAATAGAAGGACGAGACAGATTCAAAGGTCCTTGCAAGTAGACAGATATTTACCAGGAGGGAGAGACATCTTATTAAAGGAGAGATGGAAAAGCAGTGATAATATAAAAGGAAAAAATTGCAGCACAAATTAAGAAGCCTCTTCTTTTAATTTAAATTATTCTTTTTTAGCTCCAACTAAATAACCCCTTGGCTCCTCAACCTGCATTATTACTCAGAAAAGTAATATGTAAGGGGGGCACCAGTGTAGATGCTATTGAGCACCTCTGCAAACTTGAGATAATGACATTAAGGGAATTAATGGAGTTAAAGTGCAGCCTACATTTAGTTCTAATTAGACAAAAAGATAGCAGCCAAATTGCCACTAAAGTTTAGACAGACAATTCAAACAAATCATGGAAACTGTGGAAATGTATAACTGCTGGTACAACTTGGTGCAATTATAACTCCTCTATAACTTAGTATAATTCCCTGCAATCTCTCTAATTCTCCATTTTGCTGTTTGTTGCAAATAATTTGATATATTCTGGGGAGCCAGACCTCAGGCACCCCAGCACTGGAGCCCCCAGCAGGTCCCTGGCATTTTCCATGTGTCACCTCTGGGAGCAGGAAGTTGTTCCTGGAAAAAGGACAGGGTATGAAAGTGAAGTTTCCTTCCAAGAGCAGCAGAAAGAAGGAACCATAACCAACACTTCAGCCTTTCCATCCCACAAAGACAAAATCAGGAAAATCATCAATTCTGGACATTTCCCTTTGGGTGACCGAGTGGAGCAAGTGCACTCACCAGCCTGGCTGTGTAAATTCCAAGTACACAATATCCCAGATATCTGATTTTTCTTGTTTCCCTCAAGCTGTTATTTAAAAACATGAGTTGCAGCCCCAAGATTATTCCTCCAGTGGGACATGAGGGCACCAGCCTGACCTTGGGAATAGGTGGTGGCTGCTTGTGGAGGAGCAGCAGTTTGAAATGATGCTTTGCAGACATGCTTTGCACAGGTAAATATTCTGTAACAGCAAGAAGAACATCTTTTTTCCTCTGTCTTAATGAGCATTAATGAGCAAAAATTTCATTTTATTGTTCCTTGTCACTATCATTACTATTTTTATGCCATTTTCTAAGAGCCAGGTGACAGTAGTCTTACATGATTTTTTTATACTCTCTTTCCATTATATTCTCATGTTTACAGCAGACTTTCTCCTGTTCCTCCCTCTAGCAGTTTTGTTATTATTCTGCCTTTAAATTCCTTCAAGTGATTTTCAGTAAGCTGGTTGTATGGTCTTTCATCAGGTACAAAGAGAACGCTTGGAAGACTCTATCTACAAGTAAAAATAACATTTTGTTTTTTATGGCAGTCCTCTAAAAAAAAAATTAAAAATATATATTAAAATAATATATATATTATATATTATATATTTTATATTATGTATTATGTATTATATATTATATATTATATATTATATATTATATATTATATATTACATATTATATATTATCTATTATCTATTATCTATTATCTATTATCTATTATCCATTATCTATTATATATATTATATATTATATTATATATATTATATATTATCTATTATATATTATCTATTATATATTATATATTATATATTATATATATTATATATATTTTTTATATATTATATATATTATAAATATTTATATATTTTATGTATTATATATTATATACATATTTATATATTATATAAATAAATAAAAAGTTTATATATATATATATATATATATATAGTACATTGGTCCCAATAAACAAAATTACATTGGTAATTATCTCACCCAAATTGTTGGTCTAGATATATGTTCTTCACTTTAGATGGGAAGTTTTTCCTTATTAATTTCTCTTTATTTGTGGCAATTCATTAGCAGCCAATCCATAACCAGCCTTATCCATTTCACGGACCTCATTTCAAGGGGTAGACCACAGGAAAGGCAATTTATGACTTATCTCTGCCCTCCTGCCTGAATTTGTAATCCCCTTTTTACTTCTTTCTGATCCCACATGTCATTTTCCCTGTATTAATGATTCCACAGCCTCTTTTGGCTGTTTATACAGGAAAAAAAAAGTGTGTGGGTGTAATTACAGTCCTCAAAAGTAGCTAGTGTAAAAATTTGGGTTCTTGGGGGTTTTTTCCAGGTTTTTTATTTCCTGTAAGAGGCCAAACCTGTCCATGCACAATACATTGATGACAGAGAGGGAAGGCAGGAGTTAACACATAAATTCCTGTGATAGGAGTAGGGTAAAGACAATTAGCTTCCAGAAAAGGGATGGAGAAGAAAAAATAATAATAATAAAAAAAATGTAAGAAGTGCAGCCTTGGTGCTTCCCACCTCTGCTTTGCAAGGCAAGGTGATAGAGACAAATAACAAATATATATACAAATATACAAATATACAAATATACAAATATACAAATATACAAATATACAAATATACAAATATACAAATATAAGGTGTGGTTTTGGGCAGAGGAGGGTGTGATAAAGCTGGTGAGGAGAGGCAGAGAGCAGAGCCTGGCTTCTCTTCAGCAGGCTGACACAGAGAAAAGGTAAAAATGGTACCAAGGAGGAAAAATGAAACTTTGGCAAGGTTTTAATAAGAGCAGAACAGAGGCCTTTGCTCAGGAGTTGTCCAAAAAGATGTTAAACATGGGTAAGGAAAACTCAAAAGTAAAATTTAACCCTGGTAAAGCACTTGTGTGCAGGGGAGGGGACCAAGAAATGATTGCTAGGTGTCAAAAGGGTGCTGAGGGCCATTACAGAGCATGAAAATATCTATGTATGCATTTGTACCTACACTAAAATTCCTGTATTTGCCTCTTGGTCAAATATGCCAAGGTAACAGGATAAAGCACACACTCACAGGGTATCCCTGAGTTGAAAGCTGCATTATGGTCCCATTATTAATTCACAATATTGACTGTCTGCAAATATTTCAGTGACAAAACTTTCCATAATCATATTTGTGCCTTGCTAGTCTGGGACTTTTTATTTAGTTAGGGCGAAGTCATTGACTCAGGACTCTTGCTGCCTCTGTTCCCTCGCCCATTCTACCCGAATTAAACAAATTTCTGAAAGATCTGCTGGATGAGTGAGTCCACTAACAAAGGTAGCTAACAACCTCAGGGCTGGGCAAACAGCCTGGGGCTCAGGTGAGCTCCCCTTGCAGACAGAAACAAAACCTGTAGGTTGGGAACAAACACCTGCTGAGCTGCCTTAACCCTTTGCTGCTGCCTGAGTTTTGGGTCCTAAACTCTGTGGTGTGAATGATCCAATGCTGGGGCCAACCTCTGAGCACAGCCCAAAAACCACCTCGGGGAAGAATCATATCTATTATGATTTATATTCATTTTTTGTTCAGCTGGGCTGTAATTAACATTTTCAGTGTGCCTAGCCAGTGCAATTCCTCATGTGGAGAGTGTTTGTGCCTACCTATTCCTTAAAAAAGGAATATTTTCAGGAATGTTTCAGCCTTTGGAGGAAGGTCACTGCTGAAGATTCCTTGTCTAAGTCTTAATGATATTTTTTGGGAGTGGATTCATCCTGCATCCACTCTGCAAGCAGCCTCTAGAGCTCGATGTATTTAATTTGGAGTGTTAGGAGAAAATTCCAATGGGTTTGTGGAAATTTTCAGTGGATTTCAGAAACACCTGAAGTGTAAGGAAAGGGGGTAAGGAAAGTGTAAGGAAAGGGAGTAAGTGTAAGGAAAGGAAAGGCATGCCATACCTAGGACTTCTATCCACAGACAATATCTAAGTGAGAAAACTCATCTTAAAAGAGAGTTAATTTCTAGAGAAGCATCAGAGATTCATAGTTCACACATTATACTGCTATAACAGTTTCACAGATGTATTTGTAGTTTTCAGTCTTTTTGCCATCCATCCACTGTGCAAGTTTTTATTACAAAGTTCTTTCAAAATTAAATTGCTTTCCGAAATATGGTCGGGGTCCTGGACTTGTTCTCAATTATTGATTTCTGTGTCAATATGTGCTAACTGTAGAGAAAAGGCTTTGTCTTTCCATTGCCTCACATGTCTTTAATTCCTGTATTCCCCTAAGTAAAACTATCCCTGACTCAGAGCAATCTGATTTTTTTCCTAGATTATGGCCCTGATTTGGCTGAGCTATAATCCTTGTTAGTTCAGCTAACTCGATATCTAACAAGAAATTTGTGAGTGTTTCTGTTAATAAGAAGCAGATTTTGCACAGGTTTGCTCAGACCTTTAACTGAGAGAAGAGAAACGATGAGCAAAATGCATTCTTAATTCTTCAATCAGAAGATTGGACTCTGAGCTCCCCAGGGAAGCAGACTCACTGAGTGAAGCTGTCAGATGTTTACAGCTCAGCTCTTGAGAGCAGAGGCATATATAATTGAAATTATGTTTCAAGGGGATCTGTCAAAGTATTTTTGGCATATGGAATAACATTCACTTAGTGAACGATTTGGAACCGCTGTCTCCTTCTTCCCATTAAGCATCCAGATGTTCCAAGTGTTTATGTTCTTATTTGCAGGGCAGAGAAACACCATTGCCACTGCAGAATAAGGCATGGAAATGGCAATGGGAAATGGAAATGGGAAATGGCAATGGGAAATGGAAATAGGAAATGGAAATGGGAAATGGAAATGGGAAATGGAAATGGGAAATGGAAATGGGAAATGGAAATGGAAATGGGAAATGGAAATGGGAAATGGGAAATGGGAAATGGAAATAGAAATTGGAAATGGAAATGGGAAATGGGAATGGGAATGGGAAATAGGAAATGGGAAATGGGAAATGGGAAATGGGAAATGGGAAATGGAAATAGAAATGGAAATGGAAAATGGAAATGGAAAATGGGAAATGGGAAATGGGACGTGGAAATGGGAAATGGAAATGGAAAATGGGAAATGGAAATGGGAAATGGGAAATGAGAAATGGGAAATGGAAATGGAAAATGGAAATGGAAATGGAAATGGAAATGCAAATAGAAATGGAAATGGGAAATGGAAAATGGGAAATGGGAAATGGGAAATGGAAATAGAAATGGGAAATGCAAATAGAAATGGAAATGGAAATGGGAAATGGAAATGGGAAATGGAAATGGGGCAGATATTTGCTGCCTTTGTGCTGATTATTTGCTGTTTGGGGTGGGATGGCAATGCAAATATTTGCAAGGGAGATACACTTTCTATAAAATTTCTAAATTTTTCCCTATTAAATTCTCACCATGATCTGGCTTGCCATAACATTTGATTTCCACATAGGAAGTAAAATGGCCTGTGTAAAGGGTACAGAAATGACACAGAAATGCTACAACATGGGACTGGTAATTAAATGACAACTCTGTTATTGGGGTGATGGATATCTGAGGAAACTGAAATAAAACAGCAAATGCCACTGACAGGCCTAGATCCAGCTGGAATCCAGCCAAGGCAGCAGTGCTGGGAAATGCTGGAAGTGGTGCATCATCAGCTGGGAGATGAGAAATGAGAACTATTTGAACAATTTGAGAAATGAGTTCTACCTCCTCAAATTCCTAACCCACCTCCACAGCTTTACAGGGAATGCCCAGGGCAGCCTTTCAGAGGAGATGCCAAAGTTGAAAAAATTCTGGTGATACACTCTTCTCTGCCTTGCAAGAGTCATCCTGCCTCTGAAAGTTAAAATGGGAAAACTGAATTGCATAAGGAGAACATTAAATCCCCAGCTCAGCTGGCCACCCTCTGGGAATGGTGTCAGTGGCAGAGGAACAGTGAGAATCAAACTTTAGGACTGGCAGGTCCCCTTCTTTCACATGCAAAAAAATCATGACATAATCAATTATAATGCAAGATGAAATAATATAATCCATAATAACATTATAATGCAATATAATATGATGTAATAGCTGCTGAATGTATTTTATATTTAGGCCTAGAAATGTCAGTAACTTGGATCTGTAGAGGGAAGAGTTTCTGGAGTCAGAATTCTGTCTCTGTGTTTTCCAGAGCTCAGTGGAGCACAAGACTTAGAGGGTTTTGGCACCCAGATGGCAACAGAAGGCTTGATGCAAGGGAGTTTTAAATACATGGAATAAATACAGCTGAAGTAATCTGACAGGGAAGCAGGAGGCCCCAATTCCATATCTGTTGTTCTTATCTCACCTGCAGAAACCCTTCACTGCACAGTCCCTACCATAACAATTAACTTGACATTTTATATCCTTATAGAGCAAAAAATATATATAAAATATAAATAAAAATATAAAATATATATACAGCTGATTTCCTGTTTAATATCTGTTTTCACAGCCCAAAGAATCTTCCAAACCCTCGATTTTGAACAAAAATAATCATAACCTAAATACTTCAAGTTCTAGTAAAACTTCCCCATCAGAGATATTCTCATGTTTAATACAGTAGATTCTAATGGTAGAAATTTGCACCTTAATTCAGAGCTGAATTTATCTCACAACAGCTTTCAGACCTTGGACATTCTTTGGGCTTTATTTTTTTTTTTTGCCCAGATTGGATAAGCCATGTTTTTGGGCTTTATTTCATGTCCAGAAACCCACTATCTGCACTGTGCAGAAATGTTAAACCAGCATTGATCCCAGCTCCAAGGGAACTGTTCCATGTGTCAGGATGTGCAAAGGACAGATTTCCATCGGTCTCCTGCTCCTCCCATGGAATCCCATGGGAGCCTGAGAGTGTCTCCAGAGGCTTTGTCCTTGGGCAAAGCTGGGAACAGGCATGCCAGAGCTTTCAGAAAGGCAGCAATCAGCTCTGCCAGGAAGATCTCCAGGGGTTTGTGTCCTGGCACGGTCCCAAACGTGCCCAAACACACTCCTTGCATGAAGAAGAGGAGCTGCTGCCATCCTGTCTCTGCTGCTGGTGGGGACTTGCAGTCTCCAGGCTCTCCTCAGCTCCAATTTCTCCAGGCTCTTGCTTGTCCCAAAGGTGGGAGCAGCAAGGGCTGCCCAGGCCAGGAGCAGGAGGGTGGATGAGTGTTTCTGCAGGGTGGTGACTGCCACAAAACCCCGGGGAGAGGAAAGCAGCTCTGTGCTGCTGCTGGATCTCAGCCACTCCTGAGATGCTCCAGGAAGGCCGAGGAAGGAGCCAGGATGTGGCTGGGACTGCAGCTGGCCACGGTTCCTTTGGATGCTTGACAACTGGAAACAGCCCAGAGTAGCTCCTTCTCTTCTCCTCCTCCTCCTCCTTTAATTTTCTGGTCAAAGCTATTTAGCACACTTGTATTTGATCTGAATTTCTTAGAGGAGTATAACAATCAAACCAGCATATCCAGTATTACCAACTGAAGAAGAAGATTGTTGGTTGAAGAAATAAATGAGTTTTCTAAGGGAAGTTCTCTTTCTCAAAGGAAAATGTCAATGCCAATCCCTGTAGTCCTCATGAATTCAGGGAAGAACAATGCTAATGGGAAAATAGTGTTTTCTCCTTACTAATGAGCAGATGTAGCATAGAAATCTGACTGATATTTTAGTTTGGATTAGTTGTATAAAACCAAGCACTAAGACAAACATTCCAGTCCTCACTGATTAAATTTCACCACTAAGAAGTGCCCAGTGAATCTTTTCTGCCTGGTAAATAGGGGCAATATATCCTGTCAGATCTGAGCTTCACACTGATCTCAGCTGAAGAGTCTGGCCAGGAAAAGTATTTCAGGTGCTGCTTTTTTTTCTAGATTTAAACTTTGAACCACATAAGTGAAAGTGCAAGACTTCTAAAAAAATAAATATATATACATATCTATATAATATATATAGAGAGACTTATGTGTAACTAGAAAACAGAAAATAATATAAGAAATAGTTTTCACATGTATGAGAATATAAGAATAGTTTTCAGATGCAGTGCTGGGAACATTTAAGATGTATTAGAAGTAGCACAAAATGAAAGCTGCTGATTTTGCTCTGTGCTAGAATATTTTTTTACCAAGTTTCTGCAGAAGGGTTTTACTGCAGCCAGTTACACCAGGAATTCAGAAATTCTAACTTATTGTAACTCAGCTATTTCATGCTTAAGTGGTTCCTGGAGCAGCAGGGAGATTTTTATAAATACATGGTGGGGCAGATATTGTAGTGATATCTACCTGGGGAAAATGGATTCCCTGTTTGGCTCCCCACCTCTGCCTGCTCGAGATAATCACAGGAAAAGTGAGTGGCACTGAAATGCCATTAAGTCTGGTGCTGCCACACTCTGGGGATCTTTATCTCCTGCTACATTTATTTTTTTTAACTCTATAAACTCAGAATAAAATCGGGAGTGCGCTGTCTACAGCAGTTTGGAAATAATCTGCATTTCTTGTGCTCCACAAAGAAATGTGAGAGTGGTCCATGGCAGATCCTCTGGTCAGAATAATGATGTGATGCAGTCTGGTTGTGCTTAAGTACTGAGAAATAAACATGTCCTTTTTATCCCCTCTGCTTCCCCACCCCTGCTATGAGGTTCAGGATTCAGGGCACTCACACGTCCAGCTTTATATATTATGTGTATATATATATATATATATATATATACATATAAATATATATTTAAAATATATATACATATGTAAAAATAAATGTATAAATAAATAAACAAATTTTATATATATATATATATATATATAAAGGTTGGCATAAACTTATACAAAAGTGAATGCAGGAAACCATCAAAAAATAAGATTCCTCTGAGTCTTAATCTTATTTTTTCCTCTCTCTCTTTAGTGGACACCTACAAAAGACAAAAATCTCTTTGAGATGCTCTTGATGCAAAGTCAGCTTTTCACTCCTCCCCTCCTTCCATTCCTTCCATTCCTTCCATTCACCTCATTTTTATTTATTTTTTTCCTCTCTCTTTTAAAGAGGTGGGAGAAGTAAAAGCCCCTTTGGAGAGTTTAAAATACTTGGGGTGACAAAACAGAAAAAACCCGAAGCTGGCAAATCTTTCTTAGCCCTTGAGTAACTGGAAAAAGAACAAAACAACTCCTGCTCCAAAATTTTGGAGGGCATCTCTCCAAACCTCCAGCACAGAGGTTTTCATGTCAGAGAACATTCTGGGGATTGGAAAGGTGGGCTCTGCAGTCTGGGAAATGTGGATTTTTGCTCCGTCATCTCTTCTTTGCTTCCAGGTTACTTTCAGAGATGCTTGTTTAGGAGTTGTCTTTAAGCAAGTTAATGGAGGTGGTAAAAAGCCTTACTTCTGGGGAAGATTAATTATTTGAATGCATTTCTACTAAATTTGGGTCAAATGCCAGTCTCATTGATAGCTCTTTATGACATATAAATGAAATTTGGGGTATTTTTGGCCCATGAGGAGACATGCTTTGATTAATTAGTGGTGAGTGGGCTCACTACTCCTCCTTAACTCCAATAAATAAAAAACAATGAAACAATAAATAGTCATGACTCAAACCTGGCTACCCTGACACACATAATTCCTTTTCTTGCTGCTTTTATGTGCTAATGTCAGCACCATGTTTCACAATTCCATCTTTCTGCCTTGGTATCGCCACCATCCATATTCTGCTCGATCCCCTGATCCTCAGATTCTTAATGAGCAAATTATACTCTTGCTTAAATTATAAAATGACTTAAAATGCACAGAAAGATGGGTTTGTGATAAGGTTTCAAACAAAGAATTTGGGCTCTGAGGAGAAGGGGTGTATTGCAACCTGCTCACAGGGCCACACTCTTGAAAAACTGAATAAAACTTTCAGGACCAGGTCACAAGTTGAAAAGTTCAGCAGTGCTGGCAGAAAAATTAAATCCTATTTTTGTTTATGTCAGTGACAAGCAGAGGATGTGTTTGGCCTTTTAAATAGATTTAAGCTTCTTGAATCACAGAAATAGCATTTGATGAGACAAGGAGAGAAATAAAGAAGATAAGGTCAAGAAGGATTGCACTTTATTCTTTCAAAGTGAATTAAACTGTTTTAATTTACAAAAAGATGGAAGCAATTGTTTGTTCATTTAGATAATGAAATTAAAACTCCTAATGAAAATCTTGAACATATTTGCTGAACATGTTTAATATTTTCCCAGCAGAAATGACAGGAATTTCCAAATGTTTCTTTAAATGTATTTTTGACAGGTTTATTTTCCTTAGTTCTCTTAGTATTTCATTGTTAACTCTTCCTTTATTAGTTTTTTTTTTCTTTTTATGTAATTCATTAAATTGAGATATTCTGAACAAACTACTGTACCCTGCCACACAGGATCTTAATTAAAGAAAGAAGTCTTGTTCTCTTTGCAAACTTTCAAGATATCTTCCTAAAAGAAAGAAGAGTTTTTAATGCTCTTGGCTGTGAACATAAAACTGTCAGAAAAACCTTTTTATTTTCAAATTAATTGGAAAAAGGCAAAGCATAACCCCCCACACATTTAAAAATATTTTATCAAGCTTTATCAACTCTTATTGATTTTGTAAGCTTTTAGGTGGTACATTTAATTCTGAATTATGACTAGTATTGCCCTAAACCTTTGAATTCCATCTTGTAAATCACAGTGCCATTAAATAACAAAAACTAATAATATTGAGTCTTCACCCTCTTAAAACAAAACAATAAAAAAACCCAAAACTTGACAGTATTGAGGGCCAAAAGCTGACAGCAATCAAGATTTGTCTTCATTCATAACATTTGTCTGCATTAACAACTAATGCTATCAAAATGATTCCTTGGAAAACAGGAAAGGAGTAGCCCAAATGAGCAATTAGAAGACCAATAAAATTATATTTCTTTCATATCTTTATGGGCTCATTTTCAGGCTGCAGATACACTTGTTTGGCTGGCAAACATTTCCTGTTAAAATTCTGAACTCGATGAGCTATTTATTAAACTCATTCCTTCTAGCTGGCATCATGATTATGCAAGGGATTATTGTCTTTTCATTTATTTTCCTGGAATGATTAGCTTGTGATGCCATAAAACTCATTTATGAGAGTGACTGATATTTATAATGTTTTAATTAAATTTGGATTGGGAAGCAAATGGGAGAATGTACATTCAATGTATACAGGTTGTGTCAGACTTGTTTGACGGCTCTTGTCTTTTTATTAGCTTAGAATAATTAGTTGGGGTATTTATGTACTAATATTACCTAATTAACTCAGCAGAGAGGTAATTAATTTGGTTAATGGCTGTCCAAGAAAAAGAATAGTGTTGTAGTATAGTGAGATGCTTTAATTCTTTAATTTCACTAGATTCTTCTTGGCTAAATGATTTTTCAAATAGGTATTGCTACTTAAAAGGATTTAGAGAATATTCTGGTTCATTGGTAAAATTTTTGCATTTTACCCATGAAGAAACCATGATGAAATCATGATTATCTTCCTTTTCGAAGGGGTTGTTGGGTAAGGTGTGCTCCATCCATCAACAGCAATTGCATTTATTCTGTTGCTTTTAAATTCCAAATCCATATATTTTTAAAAAAAAAAAATCCTTTATTGCAACACTGCAACATCAGTGAATAACATTTTGGGTGAGAATGTTGGGAAAATGCAGATATTTAACCAAAACAAACAAAAATATTCAGCACAATGACTTCCCAAACTTTGTGTGGTTCTCCCCATTCATTCCTTTCCTATAGATTTGGCCTTTCTCCTCCTGAATGATTTCATGTGGAGTCCTGTGGAATCCTGTGGCAGGATTTAAAGGTTTAAAATAATTCAGGTGGCCTTTCTGTGAATTTTGAACCCCAGCACCATGAGCTTTATGTCCTTTAATTCTTGGGAAGGTGATTTCCATCCAATGGCTGAAATTAAAGGCCTTGCAGGATGGTGATTTGGGGTGGGGATTCTCCCACTTCATTTGTTCTTATTTAAAGAGCTTTAATTTCTTTTCCTCTGCTAAATTATGTAAAAATTCATGTCAGATAGGTTCTGTGCAGTAAGATTTACTCATTAGCCAAGTCATAGCAGTAGGTAGGAGACTTTTGGAGGAAATGGCATGGAAAAAAAGGGAAAGGTTGGGAAAAGCAGCACACCCAAATGCCTTAAAGAACTTAAATTAACATCTAAATTAACACTGAACTCCGAGAAGTGGAAAGGATATGGGCACCTCTGGCTGCCAAGGACAGCTGGTCAGGCTGGGGGAGGGAAGGAATATATCCACACAAATGGTTTATTGGTCTCACAGGCCAAAGGGTCAGCCCAGAAACCTGGAGATTGCCCAATTAGACCTGAGCAGCTCCTTACAAAGCTTTAAAAGATTATTTTTTTTTTCCCTGTCCTTTCTAGGCCTGTCATTGGGAAAGTTTCTGTGTAAAGGAACTCTCAACTCCACACTTTTAATCACTCCCATAACCTCTCTTTCCTCACAGATGCTTTATTTTTATTTACCCTGGTGAATGATTCCCAGCAGAGGTCATCTGGCTCTTTGCAGCTGTTTTAAACCCCATCCTGGAAGCAAATCCTGTGCCAATGTTGATCCTTGATAGTTTGTCATCATCAGAAAACCTTCTCCTGCCTTTTTATTTGTAGCTAGCCAGTTCCAAATGATTATTATCCACCACAATAATTCATGCACCATCATGTCTCAGTGCCTTAATTAAAAAAGTGATGACTTAAATTCATCAGTGCTCCTGCCAGTCCCTGAAATGCCCTCTCACTTTTGTCATTACTTAACCCAGAAGCTCCTTGCTTGATTCATAAACCTGCTGCTAATCTAAAGACCTGCAAGTGAGAAAGTTACATTTTTAATTTATTTGGAGGTGGAGAGGTTGTTTCAGAGTGGCAAGGTTAATAATTAGGGTTTTCTTACTTGAGACAGTGGGATCTTGTTTGTTTTGGTGGGGTTTTGGTGGGGCTTTTTGCATATCAGAGTTTAGAACTAGCTGCTATTTGAAGTATTTTCACTTTTAAGGTGTAAAAAACAGGAACCAATTAATTCCATAGCATTTCTGCAAAGAAATTTGATAAATCTAGTGCCCTAAATCTTTCATTTTGACGGTCTTTTTACCTTATCTGGATATTTTTGAATTTAAAAAAAAAATTCTCTTCCTCACACTTTTTCCACTTTTTAATTTATTTTTTTTAATGTAGAACCCAGTGCTAGCATTTGTCCACATAGTGAGGTGACAAATTCTGTAATTTCCTTTTTCCTGCTTGCTATTTACCAGATTATACACAAAAATCTGAATTAGTAATCTTCATGGCTCAATTTTGTTAAGAAGTTGCAGTTTCCTAAACCATTTCCAGAATTATTTTTCTGGGGTCCCATTCTTTGTGCATTCCTTGGTTCCTAAAATCCAGGAATTATATTTTAACATATTTATAAACCTCTGCAGTGAATGATTCAAACTCAACAAGTGATCCTTGCAGTACAGCTGTTCTGTTCTTGACTTTCTGCAGCCAAAATTCGAATTTTGCATGATATGAAAACTCTTTACCAAGATTTCCCTGTATTTTTCTCCCAACTTGCCTCTATCCTGATCCACAGAGGGAGGGAATCTGCACACCAGAGCAAGTTGTCTGTGCCAGCAAATTAGAATCTTCCCTAGAATGGAGCTTGAGAACACAACCTTTTTATGTATTAATTTTAATAATAGTGTGATCAAAGACAGCATGTATTATTGATAATTTGCCAAAGTGCAAGTGTCTCTCGCACCAATTTTTAAGGAATTTCCATTTTCTCTTGTTACTAGGGAAATACCACTACCCCTGCTTTATTACCTAGATAAATATTTCATTATTTAGTGCATGTTTTGCACTGAAACTGGAGTAGGATCCTCAATAAGTGGCAGCTCCAGGCATGGGTGGTATCTCAAAACCTTTTTATTTTTCCATCCACGCTTTTCAGAAGTCTTCGTCAGCGAGGTCACGGAAGAATAACACACCTTAGAAATAAATTATCCAGCATCAGAAAGGCTAGAAATAAGAATATAAGACAGAAATAAGCTAGAATATAAGCTAGAAATAAGATATAAGACAGATTTAGATATCCACATACAAAATAATGGTCCTATCTCTTTGTGGCCTTTAAAAAAAGCTTTTCTTCAGCTGTGCCAGGGGAGCATCATTCCATGGGTTCCAAAATTGGGAGCCTGAGCAGTCTCCTTGTGTGCAGAGCCACGGGGCACGAGTGAGGAGCAGCCTGGTGGTTTTCCCTCACTCCTGCTGGCCTTGCAGTGGGCTGGGGGCTGCATTTTGAATTTTTAAATAGCAGTGGTCGACACCTCCTTTAAATGCTTCCAGTAGCACCAGCCCATGAACACAGTGACTAACGGGGCCTGGCAATTTCACTTTTGCTGCACTTTCTGCTTTGACAGGCCTTGACATCCTGCCAATTCAGTTGGAAGCAGGCTTTATATCCCTTTTGCCCCACTGGCTTTCCAGATTCTCTCTTTTTTCTTAATTTCTTTTCCTAACCACACATTTGTTTCTCTCCCAGCTCTGATTTCTCTGGGGTGGTGGCCACAATCACCCCTTCCCCACAGCCTGTGCTGGCCCTGCAGTTAAATCATTAAGATAAATTCTGAAAAAACAGGAGAGAGTGAGGCATAATTACAGCATTAAATGATCTTTTACCTCGGTGATTTTTTAATGAAAACGTCTGGCCTGAGCCTTGCATGAAATTGTTTGGTACTTCTAAATATTAAGAGTAAAGCTGAGCATTAACAGTGCGACCGTGTCCCCCTCCCTTGTGACAATTAATTAATTGTAACAATTAATTAATTAATTGTAAAATAATGTGGCATTTCTGTGTGCCCTCAGCCCATTTAGATGACACACGGACTCCCAGAGATGAACAGCAGAGATTTATCCTTTTTTCTGATTCCAGGCATGGTGTGGATATAAACCAGGCAAAACTTATTTGTTGAAGAAACCCACGTTTTATCAAGAAAATAAAGGGAAAGTCACTAATCCATCGTATCTCCTTTTCAAGCTTAAGCCCATGAGCGTCTATAAATATTTCTAATTATTACTGGGAGGATAATAAGGTTTCTGAAGTCGGTCAGAGCACTTAAACTCCTGAGTCCCAGCTCAAATGGGCAGCTATCAGCAATTGGAGCTCTTCACAAATGAAGATTCACAAATTCTCTGCTCTAAAATGAGTTGCTGATGTCAACTTATTTTTAAATAGTCGAGTATGCACAATGCAAATCTCATTATCTCTTCTGTTCTGCTTTCTGGGACTACAAAGGCTCCCCTGGCACTGGGGGTTGAGTTATTTCTTTGCTCTGAATGGTGCTGCCAGCTCTGGGCTGGTGATGTACTGGGTATTAGAGAAATGATGCCACCTTTTCATGTTCTCCAGCTTGTTGATGGCTGTTTTATCTCTTTATTGTTGTCTTACAGTCACCCACTGGCTGGCAGAACATTTGTGAGAAATACAGAAGTATTATTTCTCAGGGTAAATGGATAGCTCAGGGTTATTTGGGGTTTTTTTGTGTGAGTTGCTTTTTGGTGGCTTTTGTGGTTTCTTGGTTTTTTTTTTTGTTCTTTTTTGTGTGTAGAGGTTTTGTGTTGCTTGGTTGTTTTTTTTTTTTAGTTTTTTGGAGTTTTTTTTGTCCACATGCTTCAGTACCTCATTGTTAAGCAGCAGTTAAAGATTTAAGATAGCATAGTAGGAAAAATACCAAAGGAACCAACATAAGCTCCCCCTCCCCACAGATTGCACTAATTTCTGAGCTTTCATGGTTTCTTTTAAATCAACAGAATGATCTTTACTTGTGTCAGAGGCACAGTTCCCATAGAAAATATGGGTATTTTCTAGAGGAAGATCATGAAGTGAGAGCAGAATCCACAACAGTTGATCCCAGCATGAGTGATCAATGCTAAAACTTTGAATTTGAATGAAAAACTTTGAATTTTCCTCTGACAACCAAATACCTTCTCAGGTCTTCTGTGGTGAAAGCATGAAAAACATTCTGAGGAAACATTGTGGAACCTATAGAGCAAATGGCTGCTTCTTGTGGAAAAACCAGTTTTAGAGTAAAAAACATGTCTGAAATATTGGTACTCCATAATCATTATGTTGTGAAATAGCCTAAAAACTGCCATCTGGCACAGAAAATAATGAATAGAAACAATATGTTGGTAGTGAGGAAATTTATCAGCATCACTCTGGTGAGATGGCTGGAAGTGGCTTCCCATTTGCTATGGTTTCTAAAAATTACCTACTTTCTAGTATCAGGGATAAAAGGACACAGAAACAAACTAATAGGAGTTCTAAGAGGATTTTTTGTAATATTTGTAATTTCTCAGAAGAAATCTGCTGGGAGTGCTGTGATAATTTAGGATTTCCCATCCCTGAGGGACACCCACACCACGTCTGTGCTCATCCCTCACTGCTGCCAGCAGATTCTCATCCCCACAGGAGATTCTCCAAAGCATCCAAAGGATCCATTCATCCAAAGGATGGATGCAGGATGAGAATTCCTTTGGGTAGGCACAAGAGAGATTGAAATAACATTCCATCACGTGGAGATGTGCAACACAAGTCAGTCAATCATTTATTGGCTGGGTCATCTCCACTCTATTAATCAACATTTAAATCTGCAGGATGGTCTGGCCTTCAAACACAGGGAAACTGAACCTGAATTTCACATATTTATATTTATATTTATATTTATATTTATATTTATATTTATATTTATATTTATATTTATATTTATATTTATAT
>NW_005087649.1:1618406-1630575 GCF_000331425.1 Pseudopodoces humilis | reverse complement strand
ATTTCTATTTCTATTTCTATTTCTATTTCTATTTCTATTTCTATTTCTATTTCTATTTCTATTTCTATTTATATTTATATTTATATTTATATTTATATTTATATTTATATTTATATTTATTTTTCTCTGGTGTTGCAGCTCTGCTCTGGTTTGGGAGTTCTTTTTCATGTTACTCTGGATCAGCAGAGAACTTTAAAGCTCTTGGATTTTGAAATCTGAGGCTTTTCTGAGAAATGTGTATTGGTTACTCGTTCACATTAAAGTTCAAGCAGAGTTTTATAGGGAGTAATAACAGAAATTACATTGAGGTAGAATGAAGAGTTCCAAATATTTTATGGACCTGAGCTCTGGTAGATTCAATTCCAGTTTCATTTCAATGAGTTTTCTGGCCCATTGGAGCTGTAATTTGTTGGGTGTGATTAATACTCATACAATTTTTATACAAAGACCAAATATATAATAAATTGAACTAAAAATTCATAATTAGCTGCACTGAAATGACAGCTCAAAACCTCTAATTATAAAACAAAGCCATTTAACATCTTTTGTTGTTAAATTTTATGTGAACAGAACCAGCTGTCCTGGGGTACCTACAATTTATGTCTTATTCTCAAGATGACAAATTTCTATATAATTGAATTTAGTTTGCTAGAAATATTTGATCTTTCAGTTTTTTCTCAATGTAAATAAATTCAGATAAAAGCCAGCTGACAATGGCCATTCATGGATCTTCTGGAATTCATTCCACTAAGAACCATTGCAGATTTGAAGCTGGTAAAAAAACCAAAGATTTTTTTTCTGTACAAACCTCTGCCTGTAGCTGGAGTAACAGTTAATTCTGATTAAAGATAATTAAAGAAGGAGTTACACTTGATTGATTTTTCCAGCTGGGTTTTATATTTGGGTCGTCTGAGGACCAGAGTTAACAAAGCTCATTCACAGCTCTTCAATATATTGAAAATATTCCCAGATTGCACACCAAATGAAACCAGATTGTTGGTGAAAGTTCCTCCATGCATTGTTCCTGAGATCCAATGAAGATCTCTTTGTTGTGGCAGAGAACAAAGATGCTTTGTAACTGTACTGTTACAATAATAATAATAATATTAATAACAATAATAATAACAACAACAATAATAATAAATAATAATATTAATATCACTATCATTATTAATATTGATATTAATATTAATACTAATATTAATACTAACAACTTAATAATATTAGTATTCATATTAATATTATTATTGTTATTATTGTTATTATTGTTATTACTATTACTATTGCTATTATTATTATTACTATTACTATTACTATTATTATTATTACTATTACAATTACTATTGTATATAAATGTAAATGTATATATTGTAAAATGTAAAATGTATATATTTTATTATTATAATATTTTTATTATTATTATAGTTAATAATATTATATATATTATATAGTTAATAATGTTATTACTATTATTACTATTGTTATTACTATTATTATTACTATTAGTAATAATAGTAATAATAGTAATAATAGTAATAATAATAGTAATAGTAATATTGATAATGATGATAATGATGATGATAATAATAATAATAATAATAATAATAATAATAATAATAATAATAATAATAAATCAGGCTACCTGTAACCTTTGTCCATCCTGCCTATCCATGTGGTATGGGAATAAGGCATTCAGAGACACTAGAGTTAAAAATTCAGAAACTAGAATTTTAACTGGAGTTAAAAAGCACCAGAAGAATTATTTTCAGTCCCACGCAAGGCAAGATGTTGTCTTCAATCGAATGGAAATCGATTTTTTGATGGAATTGCTTTGCATGCTAAATGGAATCCTAGAGGAGGCTGACAGAAACATATTCCAGTTAACATTTGATAACAACTGTAAATGAAATATTTAATTATGAGCATAAGACACCAGCTATGTCTGTAACCTTTTTGCAGCTGCGTTGATGTCACTTTTCCTGCCGTTGACAAGAAAATTAATTGTGTTGCTGAGGTGTGAATTTAAGGCCGTTGAGTGTCCTTTGTTTTTCAGCAGCACTGGTTTATATTCAGCTGTTGAGTACATGAGATTTGCTGCAGTTCTGAGCAATGCCTCCCATTATTTCCTCCTGTGGCACAAGGTTTCTGGTTGCTGGCGAAGTTGGTGTCCCCCAGTTCCCCTGGGATCGTGGCAAAAGAGCTTTCCAGCCTCTCAGCCCACTGCCCTGGAGCGTGGGGTTGTCTCTCCTGGGGCACAGGACTTGGTATTTCCATTTTTTGGGCTTTGCAGAGCCCATTTCTCCAGCCTGTGCTCCCCAGCCAGGGGCTGTCCCTCCCTGTCCTTCCTGCTGTTACCATTCAGGAACACACATAATGATGGAATGATTATATGAAGGTGTTTTATTAAAGAGCTCTGGGTGTCAGGGGTACACAGACCCAAATCTGACCCAGTTTGGTTTTGAGCTGAACATATTTTATACTCTATCATTATATAACTTACATATTAATTATTAAACTTACATTGTTCTATTGTATACATTGTTTTTACCCAAGCATGGATTTCTCATGATCCCCCTCAAACCCTTAACATTGTTCCTCATGTTCTTTAAACAATAATTATATCTAATATTATATCTAATAATAATTATATCTAATATACAATAATTATATCTAACAATTGTATCATGATCATATATTGATTACACAGGTGCAGTTTGACCTGATCTTTAGCAAGTACAAGGTCTAACATTTCCCAGGGCCTACTTTTCCTGGGCTTGCCAAACCTAACTTTCTTTCTAAGTCCCCAAATTTTAAGACCTAAGATCTTAAATTTTAAGGTCTAAGATTTTAAGACCTTTTACTATCAGAGGGCTGTGACATCAGGGATGGGCCAGCCACTCCTGTGCCCGTCAGGATTACACTTTCCAAGCACCCAATATCCCTTTCCCCAGCCATGTAATGCCATTAGAGTAAACAAGATTTGTAAAGGACAGAAAAGGATTTACTCTTACCTTTTAGAAAGTGGTTGTGGTGGGAGAAAAGCATCTGAATGCCTCTGTGAATGCTGCTGCAGTTTGAGCCGGGCAATGTCCTGATGTCAGCTCCACAGCTCAGGTTCAGAATTAACTGTCAGCTGCATCTTCCTTCACTAAAATGTCCTTGCTTTGGTCTTGACTGACTTATTTTTCATCATGTCTAAGGCTGTTTGTACCTCAAAGCCCGAAGGTGATATTAAAAATATTAATTATATTAAAAATAGGATCATTTCCACAGAAAACCAGTCTGAAAATACACCAGGTGATGTATAAAACTTTGGTTTTTCCTTGTTGAAGATTTTTTTTTTAATTATGTTTTTTAATTGTTCCGCTTTGACCTTGCACTCTCCAGAGCATCCAAAAGAGGCTTTTCTGTTTTATTGCTCATTCCACAAAGAAAGACACTCAAAACAAACATGATTGCAGTTTATAAAGGTCATTTTTAATTCAGGAAGAGAGGGGCTGCTCCTACACGAGAACAATTTACATTTACAAGAAATGTAAATTTTATTTCAAAAAGCCTCGTGTACCAGAAACCAGGGAGGGCACTCCCAGAAGTGAGAAGATAGTGTTGGGGTTTTTTTGGGTGTTCATTCCAGATGTTTCCAGACATGAGGACACATCCATTAAAGGTTTTTCACCCTCTTTTTGTGGCGAGGCTCACGGGAGCTCCGTGTAGGAACACCGGGCAAAAAAACGATCCTCGACCCGTCTGCTCCCTGCAGATGGAATATTCTCAATTTTTCAAGTACAACTGGCAAAAAAAAAGGGCCATCAGAATCCCCAAGGCCCAATTACTTTATATCCATATATCCAGTGTCTCTCAGGTGAGCTAATGGAAGCTGTTACTGACAAAGAGCTGAGAAATCGGCGATAACTCCGGGCAAAATCTGTCAAACCCGGTCATTTCTTGAGCTTGCTCAAGGAGCTCTGGCACCCTCAGAGTGGGCAGAGCCACGTGGGGGATTAAGGGACTGTACAAACCCTAGATTTTAGCAAATAATAGAATTCCACCCACAGAATGGAACAGGGAAACCTCTCACACCTCTGAGTTTACTGCAACAGCTGAAAGTTTTTTGTCATTATTTGGATTTATAAATATTTTTCAGAGTGCTGTCTGTGGCTGGTGTCTCACTCCATAGTCCAAAGCATCTTCCTTTGGTTATTTTCGCTGTTGGAAAGCAGCCTTAGTTCATTGGGGTGTTCCTGGAATGCTGCAACAAACAATAAGGGATTGTAATGGAGCAGTCTAATATAATGTAACAACAAAATAAACACTATAAAAATCAACATTACAGTTAAGTGACTGCTGCACTTAAACCCAGCAATAACTGAACCCTAAGGTCACCGGCAATTCTGAAGGAAAAATGCCCTGAAATGAAGCAATGACTAAAAATAACCTTAAAAAAATCCCTGTAAAACTTGATCTGGGTTGAGTACAGTTCAAATCAACCTCAAAACCTTCCTACTCTTTCAGTGTTTGGTTACAGTTTTGAGTGTGCAAAGAACATTCCAGACAGAAAGAAGAACAAATGTGGTAAAAAAGGACTTTGGGGGATGTTTGCAGTTTTTCACTCTTAGACCTACCAAGGCTCAACATCCCTGAGCTTCATTATGGTCAGAGGAATTGTGCAGTCACAGCAGCTGCCAACAAGTCAGATATTTTCTAATTCAACATATGGCTGATGGTTTATTTTTTCTGCTCCTTTGTTTTTTTAATTATGTTTGTTTTCGTCCTTTTTTTCTTTTTTTAATTGGGAGGTTTATTTCGTTTGTATGTATGGCTCGTTGCTAATGCATTTAAATCTTTAGTGCATCATCTGGGAAAAACAGAATATGAAAAGCTATGTAAATCTGTTTATAAACATGTTACTGAGCACAGCTCTTTGCCAAGGGGAAAGCATCCAAGATGTTTTAATTGACAGCCCAACTGGAGCACGCACACATCTCGTTTGTGGACACCTCCAGCCATGAGCTGCCGTTTATCCTCACGTCCCTGCCTGATAAATTGATAAATTTATCTGATAAATTGGGACACATGTGGGTGGTAGGGGCACTGAGCTGAGCAGGGAAAGGGTGCTGATGAGCAGAGTGCACAGCAATATCCAGTGTTTGTTTTCAGGAGCCTCATCAGTCACAGAGCAGAGAAAAGAGCAAGTTCTGTTGTGTTACTCTGGGAATGACCAGCTGTGGGAAAAAAACAAAAGAATTTTCAGTGTGTTTTTTAAAAAGTCAGAATAAAGAAGTATCAGGTTGAAGAGTTCAGCTATTTTATTTTTCTCAGACTAAAAGGGTTGAAAGCTTTTTACCTTTCTGCAGAGAGCAGAATGTTTTTTGAGTCAAATGAGGGAACTGCACATTTAAAAACTGTCAACAAAACATCGTTGAGCATGCACACATTTGTTAGGATCTATGAATGTAACTCATTTCCTATTCAACATTCAACCTGATTTTTTTCTTTTGGGGCAATTTTGCATTTAAATGTGATAAATTCTGGTGTCTGGGCCAACAGGGTAAAACAGTTTTATTTGTTCGTGGCAGAGGGATGCAGTACAAAATTTTCCAACATGAAAATTGTGAAATTCTGTTTGCGCTAAGATTTTTACTCATAGGAAATCTGTGTTCCCAACCTCAGAGTTCACACATCTTTTTATTTAACTAGTTCATTCTCTGAGGGACAGATTTTCAACTAGACTTCCATATGCATACATATAACCTGACCATACAAATAACACTATTTACATAAACTCCCCATTACTGCAAACACGGCAAGGAAATTTGCTCTGTGGGGTTAAGTACTGAAAGTACTATTTTTCATCAGCAGAAGTCAAGAACAATTTTTATTTTTACAAGTAGAGGTTATTCAAAAGCCCCAGTCAGAAATGAGCTTGGCATCATTTGGATAAAGACATGTGAAATTTGGCTGGGGACTTGCTTGGCACTCATTTTGTAAGGCAGAGCCACAGGCTCCTCCAAAACCCCACAGAGCTTCCAAACCACTCTGACACCTTCTCCTTGTGCATGGCTCTAATTGTGTGTCTCCTCACTATTTACATGCACAAAGAGGCAGAAGTGGAGCTTGCTTTTCAGTCATGCATAATATGGATAATCATCCTGCCTCCCACATCTCTTCTGCATGCTATTTAAATGAGACTATTGCCTACTTTTTAGTCAATTTTAAGCCAAAAATATCTAGTGGCTTAATAACAGCTGTTTCTCTTTAAAATGCACTTAGAAATCCTGTTTAAGGTGCTAATTTGCTTAAGGGATGGAGCCAAAATACATTTTCTGTTTAATAAGAGCTTCTTTTTGCATTTTAATCTCCTCATCAACAGTAATAGGCTATGGATATATAGAGGCAGAGTAGTGTTTTTTTGAGAGGGGGCATTCCTAAGCACTTGATTTTACATGGTTTTGTAAAATGTGTGAAGCATTTTAAGATACTCCTCCAACTCAGAGCTGCCTGAAATAAACAGGCAGCCCAAGACAGCCACATCAGTGTCCAGCAGCACAATATTTGTATTTCCAGTGAACTGGAATATTCATTCAGCTTCTGCAGGGCTGTTTTTTGTCGGGGCTTTTTTTGTTTGGGTGTTTGTTTTCCAAAAAAAAAAAAAGTGAGACAGTAATGGCTGTCTTCAACTCCCAGAAAAAATTGGCCAGGGAAATGGAAGAGCCTCAAATTCAGGCAAGGCTCCCAGTGTTGCAAGAAGCCCACGGTTCTGGGCAGATGCCACATCCAACAGGCAGTTCGGAGAGCCAGGGAATCAACCTCATTCCAACTCCAGGGCAGGGAGCCAAACAATCCTAAAAGTCTTGAGTGAGGAGCTGAGTCCCTGTTAGTGTGCTCCTGGATTTGTCAGGCCTTTAAGCAGCAGCCATGAGCAAATTAAATGAGATCCCAGGCTCCCAAGCAGCTTGCTAGATGGGAAAGCGAGTGTACTTCCAGCAGAAAGCTGCCCAAGTTTGGAAGGGGTTCATCAAAACAAATGTGTGTTGCTACAATCTCTTTTGGTCTCAGCAAATTAGCATTGTTTCCCTGGAAAATTGTCATCCAGCTGTAATGATGTTAACTCTTGCTTTACCCAGTGTCTTGGACATTTTTCCAAATTTCCTGCTCTGCTATGAACCCCACTCAACGAGGAATAACAGGTTTCACTGTGAAAGGATATATAATATATAATAACATATTTCCTTTAGCTTTAAGGTACTGCCTGAATCAAAACATGTTCTTCTTCTGTCTCCTCTCCTTGTGCTCCTGTCTGCCTCAGCCTTCATGATTCTGGGGTGGGAACTTGTCACTCCTGACAGCAGCGGGTGCTTGTGGCTTTAGACAACCAAAATGGCAAAATCTTGTGTTTATTGTGCAAGTGGCTGGCTCTTCCTGCCAGGCCCAGTGTTCTGGTGTTTTACAGCACAAGGTCTGCTTTGATGGGCTAGCCTGGCTGAAAATCCCTCTGTCCACACAGGGAACTGCTGAGCAGTGACTGAGGAATGTGGGGGAATAAGGCACGGAGAGATGTTTCCTCTGCAAGAGGTTTGGGCACACCCTGCGCTGCTTGAAACGACCTGAGATGACTCCAAACCCACAGGAATTTAACCAGGGACTTAGTCAGGGCCTAAGGATGACCCAAAGCCAGGTTCTGTGAGGTGAGGCCTGTGAGTCTCTCCCCTGCTCGTTGGTGGTCACAGCCTGGTGCACGAATCCCCAAACTGGCTTCAAACTTGGTTGCCCGTGGCAGCAAAGAGATGTGCACAAACTAATTTATCCTGCAGAAAGAAAGCATCACCTGCCCCTCAGCTTAAATCCTCTTGGACCCTCAACAGGGACAAAGCAAGGCAATTAGGAAGGAACTTCTGTTGCCATACCTACAAAGCCATTAATTCCTAAATAGTTTCACATATAGAAACCTTCTTTCATTTCTGCTGTACCGAGTATTATTGATTTTTGCTGTTGCAGCAGTGCCTTAAAGACCTGGCCAGGGCCTCTAGGTATAGATGTGTTATGTTTTTTATAGGCATGCAAGACAGAGATAATCCATGCCCTAGGCAGCTATCAAGTCGAAAAGCAGCAGGATGTTAAAAATATATGGGGTGTAATGAGATAGGTAAACCTGCACACAAACCAGTGGACAAGAATAATGCTGAAATAGGAAGATGAAGTTGCTCTTTCTCTCATGTGAGAGATTTCTCATATTTCTCTCATTGTCACACCACGTGTGACAATTAATTAGTGTTAATCACTGCAGTATTATGGGATAAAGCAGTGATTTTAGTGCTTAGGATGTGACTGTTTCATTAACAAAAGACTCTTGTTCTTGCATCAGGCATTGTAGACCCACCAAACACCATCTTGTTAATGTAACCACTCTGGTGTGTTTTCATCATGTTTTGGGATATTAATTAGCTGAGGCAAGGGAGCAGGGATAGCATTGTTAATGCTACTGGAAGTATCTAAAACAAAAAGCAGAAAGTGTCATTTTACTCTGCTCTGCAGCACGTATTCCAAACAGAAAGGACTGCTGACAGAACTGCTTGGAATGAGGCTCCACAGACAAAGGCAGTGCAATTTGTCGGGGTTAATTCCAGCTAACAACATTGTTTTGATAACCACTACATGTGCCATGTTTATACAAGCCTCCCAGCTCAGATCCACTCCTCCTGGAAATCCCTGCTCCAGTCGTCTTTGTTCAGCAGCAGAGAGAGATCTGCACCCTTTAAACTTCGGTTCTTACTCTGCCTCAGAGCGCTGGCACGTGCATTTTATGAATTTTTTGCATCTCATTTATTCAATTAGTGTAATTAGTGGATATTTTTTCTTTGTCTTCCTTTTTCCTGCAGTGCTGTCATGACTCAGTCACTTGGGAGCCCTGAGGGTGTCTGAGCTCCATGACAGCACAACCATGGAGGGGTCAAGGCAATCAGGGAGCTGGATCAGTGGTGCCATCCTCCTGTCTTGGAGTGCCAGCCCAGGAAAATGCTCCCAGGAGTGATAAGAGCCCATTTCTAAGCCTCAGTTATCAGTCTTGTGCCTCCTGTGAATGTATCTTTGCATCTCCATTGCATGCACTGGTTATCTGTGGGTTTAGGGTGTGCAGAAGTCAGATCAGGACCTGCAGATCTGAGCTGTGCACACACAAGCTGCGGCTTTGCATTTTAGAGTAGAGAATCTCCATGTTCACTCATTCATTGTGTTCATTGAGTAAATCTCCTTTTTATTTCTGTAAAAAAATCGTGCCTAGCCCTTCTTCTGTCTCAACACAAAGACTCACCTTCCAGTTTTCATGCACTCTCCCATAGCAAAAAAAGGAATTTCTTATAAAAGTTCAGCTTGTAAAAAAAACAAACCAAACTTGCTATAATAAATAAAGAAAGGCAAATATTTGAATGAAGACATTTATGCAGTGCTTATGTGAAGTGTAGTGGAAAGGAAGCCAATCATTTTCTATTCATTATTGTTTGAAATAGCATCATGTGTGTGTAAACAGAGCCCTATTTATACAAACAATTCAATAAAAGCCCTCAGATACGCTATAATTCCTGATAAAATTACGTGTTTATGCTACAAAGTAGATTGGCTGAACGCATGTTGGAAATTACAGCAGTTTAACTGCAGGTTTAAATGTGTTATTGAAAAGTTTATTTTATGTTTTATATATAAAACAGCTGAATTATAACAGCAGCACTAACTTTTAAATACTATTAATGGCTACTGCTCTGTTATTTCATTAAACAGAGATCTGCTTCTTCTAAAATCATCTCTCAAGCTGTTAGGATGGTTATTTTCTTTTTAAGGCAATGTGTTAGAGGTACTGTGCTGCACATTATTCAGCACAAGAGCAGCTGTAATTCAAGAGTCACTTCTCCATTCCCCAGACAATATGAACTTTATGACAAGAACTTTGCCTCACAGATATGTGAGTATAATGAATAAATGACAAGTTCTTGCCAGATAACAATATTATATTCTTTATTGTGCTTGGGCCCTCGCTTACAAAACAGCCAAGAAATGTCAAACACTTTGATAAATAAGCTCTGACTGAATTTCAGTTCTCTGGAATCCTGCACACATTGATGAGAACAAGCCCTTTCCCTCCAGGAGATAAAATGCAGCTCACCCCTGAGGCAGAGGTTGCAGAAGCAATGTGTGGATGAGAAGATAAGCCTGCAGAAGGTGTTAACAGATTCCATTAATTTAATTTATCAGTGGCCATTGCTGAGGGGAGATGGTCCTGCAGGTGCCCAGCTAGATGGAAATCAGTGGGATGAATTCAGTAGGGGATTATTTCAGGCACTTTGTTTAACAAGGACTCCTGAAGTTCTAATGTATTCCAGGAGAAATGGTGCTCCAAAGATGAATAATCAATTGATTATTTTCACTGAAGTTGTTTTGAGAAAAGCTATCTCCCACTAGAATGGAAAATCTCATCTTCCAGCATTGCAGGCTAGTAACAATCTTGGTCTTCCTTCAATCATACCTTAATAACAGCAGCAATAGCTTGTGCTGATTTTAAAACTAGCTTTTCCAAGGCCAAATTCCTTCTCAGGCTTTTCAGTTTCACAGCCTGGAATAAAAGCCCAAATTTTTGAAAAAAACCCAATAAATACTGGAGGTTCTACAAACAAGATGGACCACTTGCTTCTCCAGAGAGCAAAGGTGCATCCAGGGGCTTTTTATGCTAAAATACAAGCAAATGTAAATTTCTAAGTGAATATAACAGTGATTCCTGTTAGATGTGTCCTCTGAGACTTTATTTGTCTTCTGTCAGATCTGGAAGTTAGACTGATAGATGAAAGCATGTCCCACTGCAGCTGGATCTCCAGTTGAGAGGCTGAAGACTGTTGTGCCTTTTTCCCAATCCCTTTCTTTTTTTGACTCACAGAAATCCCTAGCAATATATTTCCAGGTATCACTTTGAACCAAATGGATCCACTATTTTTCTGCTTTTTAAAGCTTCCTGAGACAGATGTCAGCAGTAACGTCAATCCTTCCCTGAATCTTTCCTTTTTCTTCTTTTCCTCTCTGAATCAAGGTGAAATCATTTTTGAATTATTATGAATTATTTTTGAATTATTAATATATTATTTTAATATATATTAATTTCGAAATGCTGCTCAGAGCATCCAGATGTGGCCTAATAAAAGGGAGAAAAGATGTGATCTTCAAGAGTCTGCCGTAATTCCTTTAACCTGCTTACAAATCTGTTTCCATCTCATACATTTACCTAGATGGTTCTTCGATCTTGAAACACCTCAGGTGACCATGGTGTGGATGGAACCTGACCATCTAAAAGCACAAAAGTTGCAAACACTTGTGAGCTGCTTAATACATTTTATTTTGTTAGGCTTGGAGCCCAAAATGCTCCAGGAACTTTCCAAACACAGAGATGGGTTCTGCCTTTGGCTTTGTGTCGCTACTAACAGAAAATTCCATTTTGTTGATGTGTTTGTCTCTCTTAAAACAACCCTGCATTATGGTATTCATCATAAATCCACGTGACTGAAATTCTCTGTTCACTGCAACACAAACAAAGCTCTTTTTTCACCTTCAGTGGCATAAAAAATCTGTGAACATGGCCATGAAAACTTGCTGAATGTCCTTTTTTTTTTTTTTGCCTAGCACATTAATGAAATAGAATGAGAAATCATGATGCTTGGAATTTATTTTTTTAATGATTATGCTTCAGATAATTAATTCATAAGTCATTTCTAGGCCCTAGAGGTTCCCGTGACGCATCAGGGTGAATGTTGTTGTTAAGATAATGGAATTAAGTGGAATGTGGGTGGTACAGATTCTGAAATGCTGGCACTGTGCATCTGTAAAGCCTTCTGTGGGCTGCAGAATGATGGGGCTCCTAAATACCTAATATTTATGGATATCCTAAATATCTCTCCCCATCTTTGCCTAGGTAAGCAAACAGATGCAAACCCAAAAAGTCAAGTCCCTCATGGCAGCTGCTTTGCTGTTGTTTGCTCATTAGCCTAAAACTTCTGCTCCTTCCTTTTGTCCCCTCCTCTCTGTTCTCTTGAAGATGAATGCTGTGAGGAGCAGAAAAAGACTTTCAGAATGACAAAAGTAGTTGGAAAATAATAAAAATAAAAATAAAAATAAAAATAAAAATAAAAATAAAAAT
>NW_005087649.1:1596506-1618217 GCF_000331425.1 Pseudopodoces humilis | reverse complement strand
AAAATAAAAATAAAAATAAAAATAATAACAATAATATGAAGAGCTGAATGTCCAATACTAATACTAATACTAATACTATTACTAATACTAATATCAACACAATATTAATATTAATATTAATAATGACAATAATGATAATAATAATGATAATAATAAAATAATAATAAAATAATAAAATAATAAAATAATAATACTACTACTAATAATAGTAATAATAATAATAGTAATAGTGATAATAATAATAATAATAATAATAATTTACAGCCCACTATGAAGTTACCCTTGCGCTGCACTGTTTTTGTTTGGCAGATGCACAGAATCAAAAGAAACAGTGACCACAGATTTTGTTTGGCTGCTTTTCAATTCTGCATATCCAATTAAAAAAGAAAAAGATGCAAAAATGAACGATACCTTGTTCTCAGTTCAGCCATATTAACAGTGGCCAGCAGCATAGAAACTGAGAGCAATGATCTGATCTGGAGCTGGTGGACAATTTTATCCTTTGTGGTCATAAAGTTTCCATGTCATGAAAATGTTTAATGGATTTGCATCAATATTTTTAATATCTGATGCTTCATGTAAGTGTGAAAGAAACAAAATACAGTGCATTGCCAGGATATTTTTTTCATGAAGTATTTCCTAAAATCAGCTCAACAGAAAATGGATAAACCTTTACCTTCCACATTCACCAATTCTTGCATTTCCATTGCCCAGAGTGCATTTTTGCAATGGATTGTGATATTTTTTTGTTTTTACTGATTGCAATCTCTCCCTGGAGAAATACCAGCTTACCTGTGTGCTCAATATTTCCCCAGATGCAGACATAAATGTGCTCCTGCAGACAAATTGCATACATATATCAGAGGCCAAAAAAAGGACCTTCTCCTAAGATCCAATGCCTAGTCTTTAATTTAGGTGAGCATTTGATTCAGGACTTGTCTTTGCAGCTGAAATTGAAAACCAGGAAAGCAGTCTCTCAGGCTTTTGGAAGAGAGACAAAAACAATCTTATCTTTGTCCCATCCCTGTGGGTCTTTTTAGCAAGAATCTCCCTGGAATGCTCAGCTAGGACACACTTCAAGGAAATGCTGCCCTTTATCACCACACTGAAATGTAAAACATTTGGGAAGTGTGGTGATATTTTCACCAGGAATGTTATTGTAGGAAATTCTTTTGTTAAGGAATTGTGAATTAACCTGTTTTACCTGCTCAGATGCTGAAGTTTCATTTATTTGAACACTTTAAAGCAGCTATTAAGAAAACTATAGGACCACTCACCTAAAATTAAATAATATAATTAAAAAGTAAATCACTGCTGACACCAAAGTGTATTTTAAAGCAGCTGCAGTCAATAGGATGGTCGGATTTTAGTTCACAAAAATGAAAGGCACGCACCCACATGGGACCAATAATGCTGGGCCATTTATTGCAGAAGAGTTGTGCAGAACAAAGCAGGAGAAATGTGGACCTGAAAGCAGAAAAAGGAACTGTAAATGTTTAAGGCTTTTTGTGAGCTCTTGTGGAGCCATAGGAAGCGATGATTAAGAGAAGTTTTTGATACAGTTGGGTCTGGTCAGGAAGAGAGAAGCATTCAGAGCAGTTTAAAGATCCCTGCCCCTGGAAAATGTACAAAGAACTACATGTAAAACAGGTGGCAAATAAAAAAAATCCTAATTACTTCAGAAGTCTGATGTAATCTTATAAAGTGTTAAATTCAGATTCACCTGGTCATGCTTACAGCAAGTAGTACCTTCATCAAAAAGAGTTGTAATTTTGTATAATTCAGTTATTTCAGAACTAAACTAACATTATTCATGAACAATATCTGGCCTTTCAAATGCTCTTGCCTGTTGTATTCTGAGCAATTCTGACTCAGAAAATGAATAATTGATAAGATGCAAGTCTGTGAGCAATTGGGATCTTTTCAGTTCTTTGAGTGAGGAGGAGATTTGCTTTCATTTCTAAAACGAGCAGAACATTTTGGAGAAACTGAAGCTGGCTGGTTCAGAGCATTAAACCTTGGCTCAGTAGAAGGGGGTTTTGCTCCCAGAGTTTTCACAAGCATTTTTCTGATGGGAGGAAAGAGATAATGCTTAAAATTTCAGGTAATTCTAAAGTTTGAACACTGAGTGTGTTTAATTAACTAATCAGCTGGGTGGTGGGGGAGAAAACCACGTGAGACAGCAGGAACTGCTCATCAGCAGAGAATACTGGATCTGAGTTCCCAGCCTTTGAAGATATTTTCTAGATTTTCCTGACCATCACAGCAGATCTTAATGGACACCCTTCTGTTTTCTTTTTTTTTTCTTAATGATTGTAGGATTTCTTCCTAGATCATAGTCTGTGCTCCCTTTTATTTCATTTGCAGAGTTCATGTGACATGTAATGTCCTCTGTTTGGATTTTAGAGCAGCCAATAGCTCTGTAGGAGGTCTATTGGTGTGCAGAAAACTTTGTTTTGATGTTATGACTGTCAAGACCAAATGGAGAGGCAAAAGGTCACTTGTCTTTAGGGTAGAGATGGATGAGGGTGAATTAATGGTTGGAAAGAATTTTTTTTTGAAGGTTGATTTTGTTAATTTATTTTTTTATTTTTTTTCAAGCATAGATTATAGTGCAATGAATCAAGGACAGGATGAGAGATAGCAGGTGTCCAGTTTTTGGATGGTTCTGGGGGAAAAGGAATTGTTTAAAATTTTCCTGTCCCTTCCTTAGACAAGTGTCCTCCTTTGTAAGCCAGGTGCATATCAAAGGAGATGCATTTGCTCTTCAAAGCTGTGTCTGCTCAGGGTCTGGTTTGCAGTGTGCCTTTTAGGTTGCTTTTACATGGATTTTGGCTTTGAGAAAAGCATGGCTGGAGCCATAAATTATCCTTATTTGTTTGCTGGTTTACAGAAAATTAATGTAGTTAATTGTTCCTCAGACAACTTAATTGTGCTTGCCGGATTAATCAGGGTTTTACCCACAAATTCAAACTGATTGTGGGTGGTGCCATGTTTGCATGGAGCTGCTTTGGTTTGCAGAAAGTGGAGCAACAAATCACCCAGTGGAGGAGAAAGTTTGGTGTCCCCACCTTTCCCTGGTGTCACTTCCTCAGGGTTTTTACATCAGAGCAGGGACAGTGCCATTGTCAGGCTCATTTTGGCAAGTTCTGCAGTGTCATCACGGAGCTGAGGCCAGTGCTGGAGCCTTCAGACAGACAGACAGACAGACATTTGTCAGGCTGCCTGGAAAAAACTCCTTTCTGAACTGCAAGGGGTGTGTTTGCTCTGCCAGCTTTTCTGTAGTTCCTGCCCACGATGGTGCCAACAGGAGAGCTCCTGAACTCCGTCATTTAAAAGCATTTTAATATTCTTTAAGGCAAGGTGCCATGAAAACACAAAGTGCTATTAATTGGCTCAAAAGACTTGAGAGAGTGAAGCAGTAATTGCATATTTAATAGACTCCCACATTTTGCTGTGGGGCAACAACTCAGCAATTCTGCTGCGAGCGAACGTTTCCATCCCTTTATTTCAGTGTGCAATTTCAGTGCCAGGAGGAGGGAAAGCCCTGGGAATTTTGGGTGCTTTCCCATTAGAAACGTGAGTGCTGGAAACATTCATTCTGATTAGCCACAGGGTGATGGGTTCTTAAAGTCACTCCAGTGAATAGAGTCCAAGCTTGGTAATAAGACATTTACCAGGCTTTGCTGCTCCAACCATTAACCCCTTTGGAAATTTGCCCTTCAATAAAGTGGCTGTTCTAATCTCTTTAGGGATTAATAAAAAATAAAACAACCTAATTTTATTTTAAGGGATAGCAAAGGATTTTAATGAAGCCTGGAGTTAGGGTTTCAGTGGGGACCAGCCTGGCCTGTGTTTTTTGGTACAAATAAACTGGTGAATGATGGTGGTGCTCAGTGTTCTTCTGGAAATCCCTCAGCAGGAGCCTGGTGTGAGAGAGGATTTGAGGGAGAGGAAGTAAAAGATGAAGGAAAAGAAATGTCTGTACACAGTGCCCCTGATTTAAGAGAACTGAGCACAATTCTAACACTGGCCAATCCTGATCACAGAGTTACTAGAAAAGAGTTTATTAGAGACCTAAAGGAATACAAATGAAATGATCACAACAGAAATATGTCCTTTACTATGGGAATGAGAACCAGCAAGGTTTATTAAACATGCAATTACTGTGACTTTTTTGGGACTAAAAGTGCCATGGAATATTTGAAACGCCTGTTTCATGGCGTAAGAATGAATTGTGTCATCTCATGATAACATGGCCAACAGCTAAGCTCTGAAATTTAAACCTAATTTCAGATCACCAGCTTCAGAGATAAGCACATAAACAGTGTACACACGATTTCAAAACAACCACGAGAAGGAACAAAGGCTGCACCTCACAACAAGGGTTTTTAGCAGTGCACTCAGGTAACAGCCTTAGGGCTGCCAGCCTGTGGTTATCTCACAGCTAAAACTGAAATATTTATCCTGACCTCACTGCAGAGGTTGTTTCTCACTAATTCCCTACTTTTAGAGTTGGCACTGTGAGCACAGTGCAATATGGAAAATACCTGTATTTGTACTTTTAGACTGCAAGCCTCTGTTTGTGGCCTTTAACTTAGAACTATTCTAATAATAAAATAGCTACATGAGTGCTGCACTCAATTTGGTGTCCATGGGCTTTTCCAGAGCACTTCAGAGATGTTCCTTAAGAGAAACACCTTTCTTCATGTCTGGCTTGTTACAGAGACCACATCAACCATTTCTATCTGGCTACTGCAGCCTCGTGGCTCCAGGGTTAAACTCTTAGTTTTCTCTCCTGATTTTGCATTTCTAAATCAGCAAATAGAGACCCAATCAGTACTTCCTACAGTGGAATTAATAGTTCTTCCCTAATATATTCATTATATCGAGTGCAGATGTCACTCTGCTAGCATCTCCTACAGTATTTACTATTATTTACTATGATTTACTATTATTTACTTTTATTTACTATTATTTACTATTAATTACTATTATTTACTATTATTTTCTAATGATAATTACTATTATTGATACAATGCTGTATTGTGCAATTCCTCTTTTAATATTAATTCTACTCAGTGGCACATGTAAAGTGTAGCCATATTTACTGATGTAAAGGTACTTGGAGCTCCTTAAGTTCAAGTACTGGTAGTTAGATAACCTTCATCTCACTCCCCACACTTTAATTTGCTAAAAATCTATATTTATTTTTGGTTTTTTTAATGAGTTTTGGTTTGGGGTTTCTTTTTTTTTTGGAAGAAGTGGTGAAGAGTGGCTTAGACACAATATCTTTAATGAAAGGAAATCAAGTTGTTGTGATTGCCTCTGTACACCTAAAGCAATTCTTTCTTTTTAATTTTTCTAAACTTAGAAAATTTGATTTATACATCCTGAATGGAGTAAAACCCTTACATTGATTTGTCAAAGTGCTATCAAGGGTCAGGAAAGCTCACCCCACCTCCTGAGCTAATTTGCTGGAGCTATTTAAAACCCCTTGCTATTATCCAAATAATTATTTCTCCTCTGCTGAAGCTCCTACATTTAGCTAATGCGTGAGCAAAGCATGAGGAGGAATAATTGTGACACCTGGAGTGTCACTGCCAGCACTCAGCAGATGACAGAATTGTTCTGTGCCCCTGTTCCCTGGGCTGCTTCTCAGAGCAGACCCAGCCTCCTCCTGAGCTTTCCTGCTGATTTAAGCAGTTGAATTTCACTTATTCCTAGCATGCCCAAGAGCCTGTCCCAGTGCTTTCGCCCCTGACTGTTTTGAAACTATTTCAAGGAGCCTGAGCAAAAAAAAAAATGCTGTATTTACCTGAATATGAGTCTGAAGAGTGAGCCTAGTGATTTAAACCAGTTTTATCATTATCTCCAGTGAATGCAGGTTTTGTCTTGCCACTTGCAGCTGCTTTATTGTGTTGGATTGTTATCTAGGGCTTTCCCCCCCCTATTTCTGTTCTAGTGTCCAATCTTTGGAGAGTTTAAAATAGCAGTGGCTTTATAGCAGTTAGGTTTAAAGGCCAGGTTAGCCTAAAGGATCGATGGAACTGGGGAAGCTGAGACAGGAGGAGGTCAAAAGGGTGTGTGTTGGATAAACCCATTAAACAGAGGGAGGGAGCTGCACCACTTAGGGTCAGCTTCAAAATCCAGTTTGAACCCCTGCTTTAAAAATAGCCACTGTGAACTGCAGTAAAAGGATTTTCCCTTGGGTTTGGTGAGGTAGTTTAGGATCCCAGGATGTTCCTGCTGGTCCTTCAGACAGCGGAGCGTTCGATGTAGAACGAAGCAAAACGTGCAGTAGAAAATCAACATGAACTGGGTTCCCGAGGGAGGATCTTCCCCAAGGGCTCTGCTCAGGCAGAGAAAACGAGAGCTGAGATCCTCAGAGCACACCTAGGGCTCACTAGGACACGCTGCTGAGCTTTGTGCTGTGCAGAACATGAATTATTGCTTTATTGGGATCCCCCAGCTTATGTAACCGCGCCGTGGCGGGGATGAACCAGCGCATCTGAGGTTAGGGTTGCCCCTAGCAACAGCTCTGTTATCAATTTCAGCCCACATTCACCTCCTGAAACCCCCACCCCAGCCAAAGGAAGGACAGGTAAGGCAGGAGGTTGTTAATGCAAAGAGAGTCGGTGCTTTTGGGATATAAACTCGGATTAACAATGAACACGCTTCTTTTGGCATCCCATCCCAGAGATTCCTTAAAAAGTCAGGAGTTCTAATTCCTGTAATACCCTTGGAAAGCTTATTTCAAAACACACAATGCCAGCTGACATCTGTGCAATCGCTGTCCCCAAATGGTGGAGCTTAAACACTCATTTCCATATTTTCTGGGAAATATGGACAACACCCACACTTGGGGAAAATTCTCAGCCCCATTACCTGACAGAGAGGTTTTTCTTTGTAAAAGTGAGCACAGAACTTCCAAGTATCTTTCCTGCACAGCACAGGAGCTCAGCTGGGGCTGTCTGAGGCAATGGGTTGTTTGCTCTCCAGAAGGAGGGATGTTTTCAGGCAGTAACTGTTCAGAAATGGATTTAAATGCTTGGCTTTCCTTCTGTTTTTATTCAGTTTCACCCCAGCAGTATTTCTTTATCCATCTCAAACCCAAAATTGTGTTATTAGCAGTTGGCTGGTTATTATGAAAAGCCTAGAAATTCCCCCAGACTTTCATAATTAGTGAGCTGAAAAACTCAGATTTTCTATTGCCTGAAATGACATTACCTATTTTTCAAAGAAAACAAACAAGACTTTTTAATTAAAGAAACGGCTATTTATGCAGGGAAATATTGAATTTGTAAGTTCTGTGATCAAAAAAATGAATTCCATTCAGGCATGTTTATATATCTTATAATATGTGTGGTTTTCTCTGCTGCCACAAAATTGCTGTCATAAACACAGAGAAGTCAAAGCAAAATGGGAAACACAATCCTGGTATAATTCCACTGGCTGAAATGCATTTTTGCTGTTGCTTATGATAATTCCAGACCTGTGCTCCTGGCTCTAAGTACAATCTTCCTGAATCTAAGTCAGTCATAGCTTTAAACAGAATTTAGTTGTCATCAAATGATAAAAATAACTCTTTGATTCTGGGTGTTTTTCTCTCTCAAATGAAGCAATTTGTGATTACAAGCTTCACCTTTTCAAAAATGCTCTTTTTTTAAGAACTGGAAAAAAATCCAGTAGTTTTACACACCATGCTAGAAACATCTCTGCCTGTGAAGTGAATCTCAGCACTGCTTTTATCCCAGGAATATTTTGTTACCACACAAAAGACACCTACTTCCCTTTTCTTTCAAAGTTTCCACAAATGTCAGAAATGAGCCTACACCAGCATCCCTTTTCATTCAAATACACCTGCAAAAATGAGGTAGGAAAGTTTTCTGCAGATTTTACCAGCAGGAGGAAACATGCCGTACTTTGAGTAATGGGAGTCTGTAATTTGTTGAGCATTAATTATCCAGATATTTTGTATTAGATAATTCTTTAAAGGCAAGATTTTTTTTTTCCTTTGTGATTTCTGTGTGTGAGCACACAGTGGAGCTGGAATAAGGACAATTTATAGCAATCCTAGAAGACTGATCAGCTTTTTAAGAGCACCCAAAAATCCCTCCAAAGCACTACATCATTCTAATTTTTATAGCACTTGGTTCCCCACAGAACTGTGCAATCCACTTTTTCATGCTCATTTTATCTCTTTCTCCTTTAACAACAAATTATTTTTGAGGGGAAGGATGATCCTGCAGGGGAAGATGCTATCTTAGAGCTCAGATGTGTAGGTTTGTTTCCAGAAGACATCCAATTCATCATCTGGGAACTGAAGATAATGTTGCTTTTTCTACTTTTTTGAGAGCCTTGTGAAAATGAATCCACTGTGGAAAGGCGTTCAGATAGAGTGAGGGGTGCTGTGGAAGGAATTAAATGGTTTTTATTCTATAACAATGGGATGAATGCCAAGCAGCAGCAGTATGAAATGAATGAAATTGAGCTCTGGCCCAGCCCAGGTGTTTTTCATTCCCACACTTCATTGGCTCTGGCTCTGATTTTGATGTCAGATAACACATTAGTTTGTTTAGCTGAACCAAATCATATCATTATTGCAGTGCTAAGTGATCTGCAACTTGTCAATGCCATTTGGCAGACCTAAAAATAAAAATAGTAATAAAACTTATGAAAAAAAGCTTGGAAATAGTATGGAATAGATGCTGATCATGTTGGTTACCAAACAGTAGCAGGAGCACAAGGAATAACTTCCAGGGCTTTCAAGATCCTACTAATCTCTCTTTCATTCAGAAGGTATTCAGATCACACTTAAAACTTTTGCTGAAAGCTTTCATTACTTTCTTTTAATGGATTTGACCCTTCAAACGTGTTGTTTTAAGTCTTTCAAAATTTCAAATCAAGTTCTGTCTTTAATGCTGCCTTTTTGAGCCATGTCCCACTTTGTGTTCTTGAAGCGAGGGAAGGCTTTTAATCTTTTGTAGGTGCACAGTAAAAGGTTTGAACTTTGCAGAGGTTTTGTGCCACGGGGTTCTGTGTGCTGCCATTTAATTACTTTATTCTGCATGAGCATTCATTTATACATTGGGGGAACAAATGGATGTAAAGCAAAGGATTAATTTTTACCAACTTCAGAGGGACAGTAAGGCTGTCAGTGTCTGAATGACATTATCAACCTTTTAAAATCATGCCATCAGGACTTTTTGGGGATCAGAGGTTTCACAGGGGAAAGCTGTTGAGCTGTGGAGAAAAGGAGAGTTGTTTGCAATTTTCTGTGTGTTTTGAATCAAATCAGATTGAAGTCAATCTGGAAAGCACTTTGGCTCCTCTGGACTTCTTGAGCAAGGTTGTGTAGAGAAGGAGCCATTCTCCTTCGAGTGGAAGCTGGAATCCTACAGTCATCCATAAAACTGAAATTGCAGCAGCAGCTTTGGGAGAAAAAACAAGTTTTGTCTGTGATTATGTCTAACCACACTTGAGGGATTTTCACCAGCTCCAAGCAGGAGCTTTGGTGCCCTTCCCTTTAACTTCTGACAGCGTAACATTTTGACACTCCATCATTTTGCAAACATTTTCTTTGCCAAGATGTAAGAGCTTCATTACTTTGAGTCATTTCTTCCAAGACAAATACAAAATTGATGACAACTTGCAACATGCCACAGTGAAAAAAAAATCCCAGTTCTCTTTTCCAGATTTTGGTGGGAATTTGAGACTTCGTTTACTTGAATTACTTTAATTAAAGCAAAACTTTAGGGATACGAAGAAAAGAGTAAAATGGGTACAAATGTAGGACAGCAAGCACTAAGAAAATGTTAATAAAATTATGTTTTTATTGTGTTAAGATAGAAGTGGTGTTTTTTGGCTCTACTGTGAAGTCTGTGCAGTTGGTTTATTCGAGGCACTTGGGTTACATCAATTGTTATTTGTTACTGATTTTTGGGTTTCTCTTCAGGCATTTCAAATCCTCTCAGCTTCTCCCATCTGCCAATAATTATAGCTGAAGACATTGGCCAGCAAATCCAAGCCCAGCACCTTTTCCATAGATTGCTCTCCATCCACAGATCGTTCCCAGGGCTGGGAATTCCTGGAGAACATCACTTTCCCCAGGCTGTTTAAATTTATCACGTTCATCCTCAGAAATGTGGGGTCACTGTTTTCTGGAGGAGCTCCCTGCAGGAGGCTGGAGAGGTGCAGGACAGTGGCCACACCTGGGGCAGGTGGGGCTGCCTTCCCCAAGCCAGAACTCACCAGAAACGCTGGGAATGTGCAGGACAGAGACACCTGAATAATTAGAATGTCAGTAATGACTTAAATCAAGCTGTTTTTTAATCCTGTGTAATTGTCAAGGAGCTCCACGTATGAAAAATGTGTATTTTCGCTCCAGGCTCAACAGAACACCACATTCTGTAATTTTTAATTCATTTTTTTTTTTAATTTTAAATTTTTTTTCAATTATTTTTTAAAATTTTGGTTCAGAAGGTTTGCACTAATTGAATCTGAATTTCCACCTCCCTTAAAATTTCAGGGGTGTCTAAATGCACCATGCACTGTTCCTTACTCCCTTCCCTCTGCCCTTACTACTGAGCTGTTAGTCACTGCTCATCCGCTCTTGGTGTTCATTTTTAATTTGAATAGCACGTGTTGAAATGCTTTCAGACACGTCTGGGTTTGATACTAGTGACTTCATTGCTGCCTGCTATTAGATGTGCAGTGTATTATTTAATAAATGTGACCATCTGTGCTCATGGCAGACTTTTGTTGGGATGTAAAATGCACAGTTAATAACTCTGAATCCAAATCTCTTCTCGAGGCAAGTAAATGAAGATGGGAAGTTTTAGGATATTGAAACAAGGAAAATTAAAAATTAAGGAAAATTTCATTGTCAGGGACAGACAATGTCCTTTAACTTCAAACCTTTAACTTCATTCATTTAATCATATTTCTTAATATTTTTAATAGTCTTAATATTCTTAATATTATTAATATTATTAATATTATTAATATTCTTGATATTAATTCTTAATATTCTTAATATTCTTAATAATTTTAATAATATTATTATTCTTAATAATATTTCCTTTTAAACCACTTTGAGTGCAAAGACGTCTCCCTACTTTTGAAAGTGTGGAGGTGAGAAGAGGGCTGCCCTGGATGAACCTGGATGTGGTGAATCCCTCCTGCATGGACCAGGAGAGGGTGTTGGGCTCACCCAGGGTGTGCCTGGCCCTGAAGGTCTGCCTGCTGCCATAGCTCTGCTCCTGCCATCACAAAATTCTCTTTTTTCTGCCCCTATCAGTAGTGTGGGAGCCTGGTAAAACATCTTTATACTCACTGGCCTTTGTAGGGTTGGATTTTCAGCTGTTTTGGCTCAGCACACTTCATGTAGTATAGGATTTTTCCAGACATCTGTATACAAATATGGATTTCCAAACAAGAGATTTTCCAATACAGATTTTCCAATAAAAGTGATTTCCAAAAAAAATGGCTTTTCCATCCACTCAGGCTAAGGGGGAGGTGATGTCACATTTATATTCCTGAGGCTGAAAGCCTCATGTGTCAGCAGAGAGGGCCCATCAGCTCTTAATGCTCTTGCTTTGGTAAAAATAGGGGCTGAGAGGATATTGAGGGTGGTGGAAGCAAGCAGTGAAAGCTGTTTTCCTTGAGCTGGGGTGTGTATGGAGCTGTCAGAACTATTGGTACCAAGCAAGAAATGGCACTGTTATCACTGAGCTGAAAGGTCAGCTCTGCTGGAAGTGCCAATTACCGGGAACAGATGAAGGGGGTTTCCTGGTCTAATTGGGAAATATTTTTAAAAGACAGTAGGAATCATGGTAGTGAGTTGTGAACTTTGTGTCCCTCTGGGAGAATTCCTGGTGTGGATTCCTAAGGGAGAAGGGGAACACGCTTCTGGAGAAGTGTGATCCATGTCTTGTGGGCATCAGAGCCTTGTTAAGGTTCTCCTGCCTTTGTCCCCAGTTTATTGTAGCAGTATCAAGTTCAAAAGTGCCAAGGCAAGGATTACAGCCGGCTTTAGGAAATGATCTCTGTACACTGCTTTGTGGGCTTGCCACAGATGGCTGCTACATTTCACCCTGTGATTTCCACAGGCGTAAATGGAGAGCAAAGAGAACGTGGAGCCAGCGCAGTGCATCCACCACGGAGCCTTTACATCCTTCCAGACATAAAGATAATAAATAACACATAAATAACACATCACACATGCTCACAGGGTGTGCTGGGTTGCCTCTAGTTTTTATCTGTAGACCTGGCATGTATTAAGCGTGATTTTTCTGTCCTTGCTTGGTATCAAGCTGGTGAATTCCTGGTGGAAGCTTTCCCTCAGCTCCTGATGCCAAACCACCATCTGCAAACTGCTGCTGCTGTTTAAAGCTCCTAGTTCCAGGCTGATCTGGTGCTTTGTGCTTTGTTTCTGCTGTAAAACATATTGCTCTCATTGTAAAAATGTCCTTTGTCTCCACAGAGCGATGAGGTTCTGACAGTGATCAAGGCCAAGGCACAGTGGCCAGCCTGGCAACCTCTGAATGTGTAAGTAAGTAGGGAATTGTCTGTCTCAAGAGCTTTGTGTTGAGTAAAGAAACAACCTTAAAATTTGTTGGTAGATGAATTTGATGAGTTTTTAAACTCTTTTTTTTCCCTTCTTCTTCCTCCTTCTGGTGGTGTGTTTGTTTGGTTTGTCGTTTTGTTTTGTTTTCCCCACTTCTGCTTCTCTCTTTCTTTCCTCTTTAGGAAATCCTCAAGTTTTTACACACTTTGGTTGGCTCAGTGTGGCAGCAGGACTGTCCCATGGAGTTTGTGCCATGAGCATAATTTGTCCCCCACATAAGCAGTGATCATCATGTCACAGCAGTGGTCAATCCATGCCTTCTCAAATATGTTCTGCTGCTGTGCAGAGCATTGTACTTCTGCAGCAGCAGCATTTTTTGGTGTCCTGTCTCACACTCTGTGCCATGCACTGCTACAGCAAACCCTCACCCACCAACAAACTCTCAGAGGATTAATTAATTCATCCAAATGCCAATCTGAAACCCTCCATGCTGGCCTCCTGGTCCTGGTGGGGCTGTAAGACAACTGTGGTTGTTTCACCAAGTGAGACAGGAATCTGCTTCCCAAGATCCTGGATGGGTTCTCCAGCACCCAGCAGGAAAGGGGAGAAAACTCCTTTTTGAGGATGCTCCTGAATTTCCTGCTGGCCCCTCAGGGGAGGTGGCTCCTGGATAATTTATCAACACTTGGCCCCAGGTTCATACTCATTATCCATGCCCAAGTGAGTGAGACCTACAGGGAGTGCCTGAAGATGAGAACACAATAAAAAGGATCTTTTAAACAGTAAATTAATTTATTTTACATATACAGTAAATTAAATCCATGGAGAAGGAGGGCAGTTAGTTTACTACAAGACTGTATGGAAAAATATTCCTGTTTCCTGTTTCCTGGAAGCAGTCAGTGAAGCACAGTGTCTGATTTGGTCAGCTGCTTTTCAGAGAGTATGTGAAAGCTTGAAGGTTAACAGAAAAAAAAGCAACAACAAACCTGCAAAAGAGTTCAGTTTTCAGAAAACTTCCCCTACCCTAAAGGGGCTTAGAAACTCTTAAGCAGCTTAGGACTTAAGCTATTCACTTTATCCCTTTCCCCTCTGCAAAGGAAAAAATAAAAAAAAGAGGTTAGGAGGTGAACTCAGCTTAAATAGTGAAAAGATTCCTGATAGCTGATCCCTCTTTAATCTAGAAAAAAACCACAACCCAACAAACAAATGAAAAAAGAAAGCCAACACCAAAGTATCAAAGTCTGAAATCCCTCCTAGCATGGAAGCTAAGGAAATCCATGGCAAGGAAATGGTTTGGGAAAAGACTTTAGCACTGTGACTGACCTTGAGGGCAGCTTACCTGAGCATGAGATGGGTTTTCCTTCACTGGAATATATTTTAACCCTGAGAAAGGGTTGTAGGCTCTGCACAGGAGCTGCAGGTTGGGCTTTTCTGGCCCGTGTAATGCAAGAGTAATAAATAATAATAATAAAAACAATAATAATAAAAATAATAATAATTATTATTATTAATAATAATAATAATAATAAAAATAATGAATGTAATAATAATAAATGATATATAATAGATAATAGTTAATAGATAATAGATAATAGATAATGGGTAATAGATAATAGATAATAGATAATAGATAATAAAAAATAAATAAATAATAAAAACAAATAATATATAATAAATAATAAACAATAAATAATAAATAATAAATAGTAGATCATAATAAATAATAAAAATATATATATTAGATAATAAATAATAAAAAATAAAAAATAAATAATAGATCATAATAAATAATAAAAAATATATATTAGATAATAAATAATAAAAATAAATAACAAATAATAAATAATAAATAATAAACAATAAATAATAAATAATAAATAATAAATAATAAATAATAAATAATAAGTAATAAGATAATAAATAATAAATAATAATTAATAATCCCTTCTTTCTGGGCTGATCCTGGAAGTTCCCAGGATCTGGCAGTGCTAGCAGCTGTGGATAGCACTTTTCTCCTTGCTGCCTTCCTTCCACTCACTCCAAATTAAGGCTTTAAAATGGGAACTCTTTCATTGCTCTGCTCTGATGAGTCCTCAATGTGAAACCAGCCATTTATTTTCTCACTCCAGCTTCTGTCCTACCACAAGAGCCGTGTCTGATGTTTTTTATCAAAGCAAACAATGCCACTGGGACTGGCTGCTGTGGCTGCTGGGGAGGTTTTGGCACAGAGCAGCTTCGTGTTTTGCTCACAGGAAGATGGAGAGAGGATCTCCTGCTCCAAAGTCTCAATGCACCATCTCGAATATATCACATCACAAAAGTTAATGCCAATTAAAGTGTGTTGCCCCAGCCATGATTCCTAATTTGATAAAGCCCCAAGAAACTTGGCAAAAATCTGAGGGTGAGCAGCTTCAGATGTTCTGTATTCTTTCACAGATGTGCCTGCAAATATTTTTGCAACATCCTCCACGTGTTTTTACAGTCGATTTTTACCTTTTCTCTTTGGCAGTTCTCACCTTTCAGTAACGTCAAAAAGAATAAATCTTGGTGTTTTTACTTCCAAATGCTCTGCAGGGGTTCCCCTAACCCTTCACTTTGTAGGTGGTGTTTGATTTTTGGCTTTTTTAACAATATTTTTTTTTATCTTATTTTGACACGGTGGCTTGCTTTTTGATTCCACTTAAAAATACAATCTAAGCTTCACAAGAAGACAAAATTTTCAATATCCTTTCACTGTGGTTAATTTCACATTTTCTATAGTGGGTTGTGCTTCTTGGACTTAAGAGCTGTGCAAGTATTGAATAATGACTCCTCAGGATAAACATTTTTTCCATTATTACACACAGCACAACCATCTTATTCATCAAGAATCGACTAAAAGTCATTAATATTTTAATTTTTGCATGATCCTTGGTTATGCAAATGGATGATGGGGTGTGGTGGTAGTACCAAAGTGGCATTTCAGTGTGCCATGATAAGCACAGCATAAAAACCCTCCCAAATGGTTTCACAACAATTAGAAAATGCATCGTAATATTTTCTTTTATGGGGGTTTGTGATGCCAAAAGTTGGAAAATTCAGCCTGCTCTCACTTCAAAGCTTCCCTCATGATTCCATGCCATCCACCATGTGGAGACAGCATCCTGCCAAACCTCCCTCTCTGTTTTTTGGGGACTCTCTTTGTCACTCTTTTCCATTTCTATTTTTAATTCCCACCACTCATCTCCATCACCCTTAATTCAGTTTCTTAATTCTTCAATTTCCAGCTTGCAGAAAGCCCTCCTGAGCTTTTCCCACACAGGAGACAGCTTTGGGTGATTTTTGTGGAGGTTTTATGGCTCCCTAAGTGAAGGAGCATCCCTGGTAGCATGAGAAGGATGAGTGCCAGACCGAGTAACAAAACATTTTGCTGTTGCTCATGTTTGAATCACCAAGTCCTGTGTCTGAAATTCTGACTTGAAAGAACTCACAGGGGGTGCATTCCTCCTTGAGCACACTGGTATCAGTCCCCAGCAAGCTGTCAAATCAAAGCAGTTTTTCTTATCTTTCTTGTATAAACAAGTGCACAGCTCATTGCTCCCCTTCCTCACAGCCATTTCTCAGGCAGAGTCAAATTTTATTTTCATACCCAGCTGCAAATCACTGGCCTTTGGCTGTATGGAGGATAAAATACATCAAAACCAGATAGTACCACTGCTATCCAAATCTGCATAGCTGGCACCTGTAAAATAAACATGCCATGACAGAAAAATGTGGGATAAAGAAGGCAAGACTTTTAAAGCTAATATGCATCAAATTCACTGGGAGAGAGCATCTTTTTTAAATTTTGCCTCAAATTCCCTTTCCCAAAATATATGCCTCTTTTTTTTGGCTGTACTTGTTATTCCTTCATTCCTTTTATTTCAAATCTGGGCATCACTATTGAGACACAGAAGGAGAAGTATTTGAATTGTAATTCTTGTGTCTAATCACTTTTTTATATTCCCTGTAAGCCAGGGAAGAACGTAGCCCTGTTCAAAACTGTGGAATCTGAAATTCCATGTACAGCCTACCACTGATAAATACAAACATGGATCCCACTCAGGATGGAAATTATTCTCCAGTACGTAAATGTTAAAGCTTAGTAGGTCAACCTATAGAAAACATATTTCAGTGTAAAAATTCAAGGTATTTTATCTTGCTAAACAGCATGGTGAGAGTCTCTGACATATAAAGAGGTTAGCTTTTATCAAGTGTACACAAGAATTTTCTTCTCACTTGATTCTGGTTTTTTTTTTAATGCAAAACCTCTTTTTCTTTCCAACCTTTTTGTTGCCTCAGTCCATTCTTGGTTACACCCAATGTACCTTGAAGTGAAAGGAGTTTTTTTTTATTATCATTCTGAGCTATCTGAAGTTTAGAAAACTGTCCTTTCCTTCCTTATTGTCCCTCCTGTTTCCATTTCCATTTCTGTGGGTAATCATGGTCCTGTGGCTTCCCCTTGTGCCCACATCTGACTCTTTTCCTCAGCCATTTCAGCAACTCTTTTCCATTTTTTTCCACTTTCCTTTATTTTGATATTAGCTGAAAGAAAAGGAGGCCTAGTCCTTTATAATTCCAATGGATGGAAGTATGTAGTCCAAAGTTTATAGGTTAATACAGTTACCTCATCATCCCTTAAAATTATCCCATTTTCATTTCAAGTCTTGCATCCCTGTGATCTCTTTTCTCTGACTACAAAGATTTTAGGGCTGTTTTTCCTGGCTTGCATGGAGGAGATCAGGAAATGGGAGAGCAGATTCCTGAGTGTGTTTTTTTAGCATTTTTATAGTTAATGTGACTTCAACTGTTCCAGAAATTAAAGAGTAATCTATAGAAAAGATGCTGGAAAAAAAAAAAAAAAGAAAAACATATTTGGGCTTTTGAGCTGCTTTGCTTCTCGCTTTACTTTTACTTTGCACACATTTTTAAATTTTGCTGATTTTATTTCTTACTTCACTGGAATTTGCTGCTGGTCCTGTGCCCATAAAACTTTTCTTCCCTAAAACACTTAGATCCATGAGTGGTGTGTTGGATGTTGGATAGAGAATGTCCCAGATCAGAGCTGGAACTCCTCACTGTCTTCTGAAATTAAATATCTCCTTCTCCTCATCTTTGTTAATCAGCTCCATTTATTGTCCTGTAAACACCTCATTCAGTTCCTGAGGTGTTTAAATACTAAAATAGATATTAGTCACATTACATCTGTGTAAAAATACAACCAACAGCACCACATTCTGTTCCTGAATATATACAGAATATATAGAATATATAGAGCAGAAATTGCTCTATTTCCACCTTTTTCTTCCTTCTAAACTCTCTTTACAGCACTTAAAACAGAATGCTTGAATTAGGTAAATTTGAAAAGAAAACACTTAGATTTGTCTCCTTTTTTTGACTCTTATTTACTGAATTCAACTTAAAAATACACAAAGTTGCCATTCAACCAAAGATTTAAAGTAAATTGTAATTTATTTATGTCTAGTTGAAATTGATTTGCTATTACTCACTTCATTTTTCTCCACTGAAAATAGGAGAAAATTACAACATTTGCATAAAATTCAAAATAAATGGAGCAGTTCTTTAGAATCAAAGTTTCAAGTAGACATTTCTATTTGTGATGTCCTAAAACATAAGTATGTGATTTGAGGAATCTTTTTCAGATTTTCAGAAAATCTGATAGATTTAATTTTATTTCTTAGGCTTTAGGTAATTGATGTGAATATCTGTCTGTCTGCAGAATTAGAGAAATTAATTTACCAGTTCATCTATATGAATTATCTATTTCTCTCTAAGCTGCATATGTGGGTAAAATACAAGCATATAAAATACAAATAAAGCTGGCTTTTTTCTTTTAATAAGACCCATATTAAAAAAAAAATAAAATATTTGTAGGCTGAAATCAAAATCAGTACCTTGTTTTTCTACCTACATTTGGAGTGATTTGTTTTGGAGAGATTCATGTGGACACTGTTGGAGGAAAAAGAAACAGATGTACAGAGTGGATTTATGGCCTTGATCAGTGATTTTACTGCAGGGAAAAAAAAGATTCCTCTGTCTCCCTGTTTAATTGCTGCCTCAGATTTTGGTAAAAACCAAGCTGCTTATTCCCTTGCATCGTGTCTTAATTTTGAGAGAGTCATTTATTTATTTATAATTATGTATAATTATATATATATATTTAATATTAGACATGTGTTTATATAAGTTATATATAATATATATTATTATATATATTTATATTATATATCTAGATATCTAGATATAGATGATATAGATATAGATATAGATTAGATGTAGATATAGATGTAGATATAGATAGAGATATAGATATATTAAATATAAATATAAATATAAATATAAATATAAATATAAATATAAATATAAATAATATGAATATAAATATAAATATATAAATAGAGATAGAGATAGAGATAGAGATATAGAGATATAGAGATATAGAGATATAGATAGATTAAATATAAATATAAATATATAAATATAGATAGAGATAGAGATATAGATAGAGATAGAGATAGAGATAGAGATATGGATAGAGATATAGATATAGACATAGATAGATATAGATAGATATAGATATAGATCTATATAGATATAGACATAGATACAGATATAGAGATATATATAATTATTTATATAATTATTTATATAATTATTCATTACCAATGCCAAGGCTCAGATAATTAAGCAGTTCATGCCAGTTACATCTTTTAAGGTGTGTCAGATAATGCTGATTTGTGCTGAAATGTACCTTGAGTGACCTCCCCACCAAGCTGCTTTCACGTTCTGCAGGGACAGGACACTTTTGGTGGGGCCAGAGGGATTTGTTCAGAGCCTGTGGTGTTTGTTTGGGTGTTTAGTGTCTTGTTAGGACTCTTGTGGCTGGGTTCTTTCTCCCCTTGGACTGAGATTGATGAGAGAGAGGCAGTTTGCTCTTGTTCAAACTTCATTGTTTATTCTCTTATCTACATTACATGGATACAGGGCACAAGGAGCTGAGTGCACTAAGACAGAAAGGTGTGAAATGGCCAACAAAGATCTTCTTCAAGGTCTTTTATATGTCTATTTACCCAATTAACAAATGCCAAGTAAATTATTTTCCTTAGTGACCCAATGACCCAACACCTGAGTGCTGCACTGCAGCATTCTCTATCCAATCACTCATTGCTACCCAAAAACCTCCAGGAGAAGAAGATGAAGAAGAAAGAAGAAGGACAAGAGACAACACCCTAAATCCTCCACCTTGTCTTCTGTTCTCTAAACTGGTTTAAACTCCAAACTTTAACTTTTTTCACCCAGTGACATAAGAAACTTTCTAATTTACACACTTACATTTTCAGTTTCTCTACTTTAGCAGTTGTCTCCATGGTGCTGTGTGGAATTCAGAGCTTTCTTGGGTGCCAGAGTTAGATAAAGGTATATATCTTGCATTTCTGACCCCAACAGTTTAGGAGCTCCATGAATTCCAGACACTGAGTGTGTCTGTAGGACATGGAGCCACCCAAAGCTGCTGTGCCTCATTTTCTGCCTCAGTGTGGGGACACCAAACCCAGGCAGAAATTCTCCCTCTGTTTCCCCTGGAGCCAGATGTTTGCTGTCTCCCCCTCGGAATCCCAGGGGCAGGGATGAGTGCTGGTCTCTACTAAATTTTAATCAGCGTTGAGAGGGGAAGATTTAAGCCAATGCACCTTTCATGTCTGATAACAGAGAGGCTTTAGGTAAAAAACAGAGATGAAATACCCAGAGCCCTGCAGACTGGACACCTGGCAATGTCTGTAAGTTAATTCTGGGAATTAATCTCCCTAGAAGGTCTTATTAAGGATTGATAGAACTATTCACACCAAATTCCTCAGAGCTTGCAAACTAAAATTCATTGGAAAAAAAAAATTCCACCGGCTCCTATCCATCCCCTTAAAATACCTGAAACTGTGCCTTTATTTATTTTAAAATATTATGAAGTGACAAAAGTTTGGTTTTGCATTGGGGGAGTAAATTCTGAGGTTGGTTGCTCGTTTTCAGTTGATGTAACCCTTGTCCTGTCCCATTAAGAGTGATGAAATTATTTCCTGGCTTGCAGAAATAAATCCCTGCCCATAAATCAGTGGTATTGGTATCAAAATGTAATCCATAAAAATGTACAACAGAAATGAGTTATTCAGTTGCTCAATTCACTGAGTCCTCAATCCATCCAGCTGAGATTAAAAGCAAACAACAAAAGCCCACATTTGACCATGAACACTTGAATTTGGGTTTAAATGGCATTCAGAGAGGCAAAATACAGATGAACTTCAATTAAGCTGCTGTAGTGGGCATTGTCTAAATTGTATTTGTTGTTGTCTCCAAAGGGATAAGAAAAGTTCATATCACAGTCCTTTAATCATCTCTGCACTGGATGTCATTAATATTTGGTTATATAAATTGATTTTAAACAATGATTAGAAAAATAAATCAGGCATGGGTAATTTTTTTCTTGTGTGACTAAGAGTCAACAGAGGTTTACATAAAAATAAGGAAGATTATTATTTATTATTCCTTCTTATATTCCTTATAATAAGGCTGTTTTTCATGCTACTTGTTAGACATTTTCTCCCAGGTGAATTCTGCATTAATCTGGTTTCAACTTCCATTATTCTTTTAAAATAGTAAAATAGTAAAATTCTTTTAAAATAGTAAAAAGCTGGTGCATTTTCTTGCCTTCCAAGTTTTTTCTATCCTTCCATAGCTGCATTTAACCCATTGAACACCTCATGGTGTGACCTGTGGTGCACAGTTATTTTTAACTAAATTTTATTTTAATATATAAAGTTATTTTTAATTAAAAAAAAGAGTGTTATCTCTTGTTGTAAAAGCAACAGCATCAGTCCCTAGAGTAAAGTGGACAGCATGAACAGCTCAAAACGGAATAACTGATTTAAAAATAAAATATAAATATATAAAATATATAAATATATACAATATATAAATATATACATATATAAATATATACATATATAAATATATAAATATATACATATATAAACATATAAAATCTAAATATATAAATATATAAACATATACATATATACATATATACATATATAAATATATACATATATAAACAT
>NW_005087649.1:1580348-1596496 GCF_000331425.1 Pseudopodoces humilis | reverse complement strand
TATATAAATATATAAACATATACATATATACATATATACATATATAAATATATAAATATATACACATATACATATATACATATATAAATATTTAAATATTTAAATATTTTAAATATATACATATATAAATATATAAATATATAAATATATTTATATATAAATATATAAATACATAAATATATAAAATATAAATATATAAATATATTTATATATAAATATGTAAATATATAAATAGATAAATAGATAAATATTTAAATATATAAATATATAAATATATTTATATATTTATATATAAATATATAAATATATAAATATTTAAATGATTTAATATATAAAATATAAATATAAAAATATATAAATAGATAAATAGATAAATATTTAAATATATAAATATATACATATATACATATATACATATATATCAATATATAAAACATAAATATATATATTTAATATACATATAAAACATATAAAATGCCATTTGCACAAGTGATAACAGCATGAACAACAAAAAACAAAATGAAAGGAGTGAGGAATGGCAAGGAGGAAGAGGCTGATGAATTGTCTGAGCTGCAAATTCATCCTCAGTGGCTCAACACTGTAACGAGTGGAATGAGGTTGGATTTGACACCTCACTAGATTGATGTTATCCTGAAAGAAAACACCTTTTTATTTCATTTATTATTTTTTCTGAAGGGTTATGATGGGCTTTTCTCTTGACAGATGAGTTGATTTAGATTTTGAGATGCTTGAAAGTATTTTTTTTAAATTCCCCCAGTGGCTCTTTCCAATTCCAGCTACGCTGTTATAAGAATAAAAATGGTAATGTTGTATTTTAAGGGCCATATTTTCCCTTCAGCAGGCACTCTGGGAATATTTAAAAGAAGTTTTTGTATGTCTTCTTCAAACTTTAACCCCTACATGCTTTTGATTGAAATTTTCATGCCAAGCTGGAGGAAAATACAACGTTTGACTTGTGTTTAGAATGTTCTAATAGCTGTTTATCGATTGAGGTTTTGTGTTGCCATCCTTTGGAAAAATGACTCGACGATCAATGAGTTGAAAAACTCCTCCAAACCTGACGGAGTTTAACGAGTGCCCAGAAATCTCTGAGTTCCTGTGATTGCTTGGTAACCTCTGGTAGCTCATTATTCCTTCAGAAAATCACTTTCTCTGGGATGCCATGACTGGATGAGCACAAATTCTGCAGAGGCCACAGGGAAATCCAAAGAAACGCGGTGAGAACTAAATCAGGACGCGGAGCTCAGGCTGATGGGGGAGACATTGGAAGCTTCCAGGAATAAAAAGCAATTTTTAATGGTTAAAGTGAGCTGTTTTGGTGAAACTGCAGGAGGAAGTGGAGGGAAGCAGCACATGGGAATTGCCATTTGAACTCTATATCACAGCTGGCAGAATTACTCTTGCAAGACATAATCAAGACCTGAATTTATATAATACATAAACAGATGTAAATGTGAGAAAAACTTCATTCTTTATCACAATAATGATGTTTTCCTTACATCAATTACAAGTAAAAAAAGAAATAAATCTTGAAGCCCTGAAACTAAAAAAAAAAAAAACAAATAGATAAATTCAAGCTAATTTCCACAGAAACTAATTTCTTTAAAGTAAAAGCATTCACAGGAAATATAACAAAGGCATAAAGAAGACATTTATCAGAGGAAAAATACATTCTATAGGAAAGAAAAAAAAAGAAAAGTACTTCAACTAAAGTAAAAATGTTGTTCAGAGTTGTGTACTCAATTTTTGGGTGAGATCTTTTGTCAGCTGTGTGGCAAAAAAGCTTCCTCACCAGGTGTCATGTGATGATGAAAATGTTTTGTCTTTTAAAAAACTCAGGTCCCACAGTCAACTCCTCAGAAAGGAACAGGAGTTCAATCTTTAAAAAAAGAATATTTCTGGCTTTGGATTTTCAACAGATCTAGTTAGACACAAGCTTTGGAAGCAACAATGAATACTCCCAGAACTTTCTAGTCCTTCCCTGGTACCCGCTCCCACGAAAGGATGTGTCAGGAAAAAATGGAAATATGATGTTCTGGCAGCTCTGATCTTTCTAATATAACCTTTTATGAATGTGGATGTACAACTGGAGCATCAAAAGTCAGATTAACTTTAGTTGTTTCTTAATATAATTAAGATTTCCCGCAAAGGTTTCTGTTGTTTTCCCCCAGTTTCTGTTGTCCTACTGAGCAGCTATTTTTATTCTTGCCAGGCAACATTTTGTTTCAATGGTGCCACTATGGCCTGTGTCTTTATTTTTTATTCTATTTTATTTTATTATTTTATATTCTATTTTATTATTTTTATATTTTATTTATTATTAAATCTCTGGAGGGTCTTTTTCCCCCCCAGGAATCCCCATCTCGTCATCTCCCACTGTCACATCATGCTGCCTACCCTAAAATGGGGTAAGAGATCTGTCAATCCAGCTGGAAATTAAATTTCCTTCCCCAAAATGGTAGCAGTTTTCAAAGTTTGGAGGTTTTGTGGACAGGAATGAGGAGGCCAGACAGAGCCTCGTGTTTCTATGGTGACACAATGATGTGTCTGGCTCAGCTATTTTCTCCTTTTGTGATTTTATTGATAGCTGGGACTCGTCCAGTGGAGTTTAATATTTGCCAAAAATAGAATGCTAACCCCCAATCTAATCAGAGACAGTAATGCAGAAAGGACAATCCAATATAAAAACCACCAAAATACAGGGGAAAAGTCAGCTGTGAGTTTTGATAACGTGAATTAAAATACATGAATTTCTCTGGAGCTGTGAAATAGTTCTGAGTGCTCCAGCTCTGCATTTGGCCCATGGTTAAACTGTATTTTATGTCAGAAAATTTCCTGTGCTTCATCCTTCCTTCCTGCTGCATCTCATTCCTTCACCCTGTCCTGTCCTACAGGTGGTCCCCACCTGTCTGTGGAAGGTTTAGGTGTGTCCCTGAACCCCAGAGAGCTGATGCAGGAGAAGTTTTTGTTGGATGAACACATCATCCACCAGCAAACCTCATCAAAGCCCCTTCGTTTTAAAAGGCTCTGACATCAAAATGTTCTTTCATCTTGAAAAGAATAAATTCTATTTGTGTTTTTGGGGTTTATTTAAATATAATTTCTATTTTTTTCCCCCCACAAAGTAGACATATCTCTCACACCAAACCCAAAAATCTCAGGAGATATATCTCAGTGATAACACATTTTTTAAAAGTTCCTATAGAATAGCAGGCATTTTTATTTGAGACAGGGTGAGATTGGCCTTAAGTGTGTCTATATATTTGGATAATTAATGGAATATAAAATCTTTATTAATATGAATTCCCATTTTATTGATATTTCAGGAACTTAACAGGAATGAGTGAACCCAACAACATTCACTGCCCTCAAAACTTGTTTGCTCCATCTCAGTGTCTCCACAGAGCTCCATTTAAATGAGAAAATAACCCAGTCTCTTATTTTTTCCCAGACATCAGGACAAAACACTGCTGAGTTGAGTTTTAGCAGCTCAAGGTGACAAATTTCTGCCTCTCTTGGCATCTATTCCCATGCTACTGTGACCTGTTACCTGAATCCATGTCAGCTGAGTGCCATTTAGAGTTATATCCATTTATTAAGTGTTGGCTAAAAAAAAAAATAAATCCCAGAACTACATCACACTTACGAAAAAAAAGAATTGTCTTAAGTGGGCTGGGTAAGAGACCTAGGGAAACTTCATTGTCTGACAGATGGTCTGACACCCACGTTAAGAAATTCATAATCCAATCTCAAGGAAAGAAAAGTTCTAGGTAAGAACATATGTGTTTGTTGGGAAAGAAAAAAATTGTACCGATGATTTTTTGTAAGAGCAAGCACATATGGCAGCTCCATTTTCTGTCACCATCTACTTTCTACTTAAAATTCAAATGTCACTAGGCAAGGAAAAAGTAGAGTATTAAACCATAGGAAAGATTTAGCTAAGAAGAATCCCTGCAAGAACTTTATTGTCCCATTGTTCATGGAAATTAATGGCCATTCAGTTAATCCAAACTTCCTCATCCCGTTCTGCAAACATCTCATCCCGTGCTTTTTTCTCATTCTCTACATGTTCCTCCCATTGGTAGTTACAGTTTTATGTCTATTTCCCAACCATCTGCTGTCTTTCCTTGAGCCAAAATAATTTCCCTTTGTGATTTGGTGAGTGATCACATCAGCATCATTTCCATGCAATTCCACGTGTCCTCGCTAATCCCTCCTCCCCACCCTGGTGTAAACACCCTCTGAGTATCTGGGGTGATTTCCCACTTCAATTTCTGGTGAGCACAACTCTCTTTGCAAAATTCCAAGCTGCTAATTGTTACCCCTTAGCATTTTGTTATTTGTGAAATGACAATTAAATGTTTGCTCCAGTTCCCGTCTCCAGCCACCCAAAGGCTGGATGGAGGGGGATGCTGGATAAACTGGAATGTTCATTTTATTAATTAAGGTGCTGGGAATCTTCAGAGGTTACACTGGGACTGGGGGAACGCAAAATGCAATTCCCATCTTAGGATATTTGCAAATTAAATGCTCTTGAGAAGTAGGACAGTATTACTTTAAAATTATTAAAATTAAGTATTAAAATTATTTAAGGGATTTTGAAGGAGTATCCTCATTTTTTTAGGCATTCCAATCAATAGCCTCATGGAATCTTTTGTAGAAAAGAGATATTTGCTGCAATCTCATACTCAGAGTGAGTTAAATTGGTATCAAATGAGAGTTCATGGCATAAATGGGTCAGTGCTGTTGGTCTGGTGCTGCTAAAGGGGGAGGAGAGGATCAGAGCTCAGGCTGGGATGGTTGAAGAGCTGCTCTGCCCCTGCTGCTTCTCAGGCCAAGCAGGGTTTGCAGAGCAGCCAGGTGAAAAAGGAGACAGAGACAGAGCAGCAGTGCTCTTACAACACCCCCTTGGAAATAAATACAGCTGTAATTACTCCAGGCAGACAATTTGTAGCCCCAAAGCTCCTGGGAAACGAAGAGAAATTTCCTGAATCCATCCAGTGACTCCTGAAACATGGCTCGATTGTAAATGCACAGTAAATAATCTAAGAAGGGGCACAAAGTTCTTCTAAACAATAGGAAATATTGCCAGCACCATAGCTACAACTTTTTTTCGTGACAAACTCCAAAGAACACCAAAAAATCTGCAGTTTCAGAAGCTGCAGTCCTAATTTGAGGTACCTGAGATTTTCTTTCAGTGTGGAAAACCTCTCACATTTGTTAATCACATCATCAAGGTATGCCCATCGATGAATCAAGGCGTTAAATCGAAGAGCTGATGTGTTAATGAAGAAATATCTCATTATTATCTGCAGCAGCAATCCAGGCATGCTTAGAGGACAATATGAGAACACCTGAAACGTGTGCACCAGGTCCCTTCCTTTCATCATGCTTTCTTAAAACACTCAGATTAATGATATTTTAGAGCAGCATTTGGTCTGATGAGTGGTTTAAATGCCAGAGGTGATGATATAATCCCCTAGTTCAGTATTTGGTGCCATATCCACCCCTTTTAACTGGTTATAGCAACATTCTCACTTTAAAAGCTGTCACACAGCAAGGTAAGAGGTTGTTATGTAGGGGGTTTCATAGTCCAAATGCTAAATCTATAAGAAGCTTTCTGGCTTTCTTCAGTCTTTCCCTATGAAATAAAATATCCAAACTCCTACTGTCACCTCCTCTGTTTTGGTGCTCAGAGAAACCAACAGCTTGGCATTAATGTGCTTTTCAACTTTTCAACTTTTCAACTTTTTGTATGGATGTCAATCAAATTTCATTGATTCAGTGCTCAGGTTATTTCAGTGCTCAGGTAGCTTTCCTTTCCCTGATCCTTTTGGGACATACACATCTTTAAATTATTCATTGGTTAAAGTGCTTAGCTGCCCTGTATTTAGTCAGAGTTAAAGATTCTCCCTCTCCTGAAATTCTGGGTTTATGTACAGATGTTGATCCCTGTGCATAAAACTTTGCTGTCCATGCAGGCATTTCCATCACTTGCTAAATGGTTTTCTCAGTAATGCATCATCTAAATGATGCCATCATAATAATTCCATCCAATTTCTTCTGTTTGCAGACTTCTAAGAGTATTTTCCATTCAGTTTGAAATCCTAATTCTCTTCCTTTCTTTTCTTAGAAGCTACTTCACTTTTCAGGGTGTTCTGACTTTAATGTGTATTCAGCAGAGGGGAGGTTGTGTGGGTGCTGCTGGTAGGAAGCTCAAGGGTGTGAAGTGTGTGTTCCATGCTCTCAGTGTTATTTGTATCAATAGCAAAAGGTTCCAAAGATGAGTAAACAGGAATGTTCATCCTGGAAATTGTAAATGTGGTGCAAGTCTCTAAAATAAGAAGGATGCTGCTTTTACTTACTAGAGGAAGAATGGAAAGTCCATTTAGTAGCTGTGAAAATATTCAGTTTAACACTTAATTAAAAATTTAATTCAGCTAAACACTTCATTTAAAAAAAAAAAAAAGTGTTTTCTGATCATCAGGACCCATGAGACAAAAGCAGTGGCAATGTGGACAGCAGAGATTTCAACCCCCTGCCTCTGATCAGACTTAGGATGCTTTCCCTGTTTCCACTTTTTGCTTCCCATTTGAAAAGGCTGCTGCATCATCCTGGGCACAAGTGAGATCAGATCCTGGTACACTCAAATAAAGTTAGGATCCAGACTCAAAGGATGGGGTTAGGGTGATTTTACCTTAACACAACTCTGTGAAAAAATTTGGAGAGGTGTAAGCTATTTCCACCAAACTTACTCTGCATAGAGTAATTCAGTCCATGGTATATATCAGGTTTTTTTTTTCCCCTGCATAAATCTATAATACTTCCTGAATTAGAATTTAATTTTGAATGGGGGTAAAAATCTCAACCCTATAAATGGTCTTATTACCCAAAAAAAAAAAAAGAATATATGCTAAGGCTGTCCTTTGCTTCTTCTTTTACTTGCTAATCATTTCTTTTACTTTGCTAATCAAATATTAAACCAAAAGTAACCACAAAGTTTGATTCTGCCGAATATTTTTTTTTTTTTGCTATTTTTATTCAGCAACTCTACACAACCACCTTCCTTGTGTGTGCTCTCTTACCTTCCTGGTGGACCTCAGCAGAGCACAACAATATTGATTCAACACTCAAAAATGTGTCTTGCAGCAAGCTGAGTTTTCTGTTGGTTTGTCAAAGACTTCCTTGACCCCCACCCCCAGCAGTGATAGCAGCTAGCTTGTCACTTAGGGAGAAAACTTGTGAAGCAAAATCATGTTTGTGCTCTTTCAGCCTTAAAAGGGGAAAAAAAAAACCCAAACAAATAAAGAAAAAGAAGAAACTGGTAAAAAGCCACTGTCCCAAACACCACAAAACACAAAAATGGGGAGGAAAAAAAAAGACCGTTTTCCTCCACTGCTCAGTACCTGGCATCCCTGTAGCTGGAGATCCTAAATGCTACCAAAAATGAAGCTGTCTGGAAAGAAAGGAAATGGGAAGCATTAGGATGCAGGATGCTGCATCCCACTCTGTGCTGTGAGACAGGAATTGCCAGCAGGCTGCTCAGTGGAAAAGTACAGCCTGCTTCAGCCAGGGAACCAGGGCTCCCCTGCCCCTGGGGCTCTCACCTGGCACTTTCCTAATGGGCAGGATTTGCTCTGCAACTCTCATTTCCCTCTGGTTTTATTTATTTTATTTATTTTTTATGTTATTTATTTATTTGTGCAGGGCAAGGAAAAGGGACACGTTTGTCTCCTGCAGAAAAGTCACAAATGATTTTCACTTCAGGCTTTCCTCTGGGCTCAACCAGACGTGATCAACCTGTTGCAGAAGAATACTTCCTAAAATTTTTAAAGAGCAAAAAGATGATCCAAATTCCTATTTTATCCACATTGTTGACAATATAAAAATGAAAAATGAAAAAGGTTGGGTTTAGGGTGTGCTGAATACATTTTTGTACTGGTTTCCTTCATGGAGATCCACAAAAGGGTATTTGAGGCAGATGTGTTGCTGAGGAAGAATTTAGGTTCCTGCCAGCTTCATAAATCTGTCATTCATGTGGATACTGGAAAGAGCTGAAATTTGTCAGATAATTAAAAATCTAACAAAACCCCCCAGAGTTTATTCTTGTATAAGCCCAGTCTGTGCCCATCCCTACAGCAGGGTAGAAGTTATGGGTGGTGCCTTTGATCTGTCCTGTTCCCCTGAATTACAGCAGCTCGGGAAGAACTCTGGATTTTGGATGCTGGGCAACATTAAACAACAAGTTCAACTTTGTATCCATACTCCTTACAAGCATTTGTCAAATTTGTGTGCATTTGACGTTATTATTTCATATATATATATATAATTTATTATTATATGATGTAATAATAATATTATAATAATATTATTATACTATATAAAAATGTCTGCAGAGGAGTGGAGGAAGGAAGAGAAGAGAACAGGTTTCCTTTTGCATGAATTTTTACATTTCTGTCTCATTTCAGGATAAAATACAGTAAAATGCCCATATTATCTATCTGCCCTAACAAAGGAGCAGAAGATAGGTGGTTTTTGGCAAACTGCTCTGAATTGGAAAATGATGTCAGGCCCAAGTTCATTGATATTTAACACATCCAAAGTCATGGAGGTAGAGTGACTGTCACACTGAAGTGCTCCTTAACAGGATTTCAACACTGATATTGTTATAATTTAAATAGAGCTATCATTTATTTAATTATAAATATATTTAAATTATAATATATAAAATATATTATATATATATAAATACATAATTAAATATATATAAATACACACATTTATTTATTATATTAATATAATGATGGATATTATGCTCTGCCATGTCCATATTAGACATATTTTCCATCTAAAGATCAGCTACACAAACACACATCTCTCTGTTAGTTTTACAGTGTATTTCTTACCCTGTTTGAAATATAGAATTCCTATAGGGAATTTGTAGAAACCCTTATAATGCAGTAAATCCTTCAGCTACTTGAAGTCAGTTAATAGGCTTTTAAAGACTAATCACAGCTCTGTGCTCGACAAATATATCAGGATACTGCATTCACTGAGGGAAGTTGATACCGTCATTCATTATTTTATGACTTCGCATTAGACAAACTGAAATCAGACTTCTATCTCTAATGAAAAAAAGAGTCATTTGCATTTCTTTCTGGGAAAGGCAGGATTAATGACATCAAATACTTAGCAACTCTTCTACTCAGAGTCTTTAATTCAATGTAAGATAATTTACACAGCAAGAAACAACTTCTAAAGGCTCTGCAACAGAAGTGGCAAGAACATTTTACACATTAACGAATCCTTCTTAACTTGCCTCTTAAAGGGGAAATAAACACGCTAACTTTTAGAAATCTTACTTTTGAAACTTGGTGATAACTCCTAAAAAAAATCATTGCCTTTGAGCTGTTCTGCTTTTTTTAATGTACTGAGAGTGCTTTGAGCCAGAAGAAAACCTCACAAATAAATACCACATTTTTATAAGCGTTTATAGGAAGAACAAACTCCTTATGACTACAGTAGAACAGTGTCTGTGCACTATTATGCATGCATGGGCTTTATTACTGGTTACCTAACTAAAATAGAAAGGACAAATAAGACTAAAAATGTCTGACATTTAAAATAAATGTGGTCTTTAGATGCTCTGAACCAGTGTATTTTGGCATAAATCTGAAAAGGAAAAAAACCAACAAATCCTTGACTTGACTCTATTAACCCAAGTCCCGTAGCTGAAGAAAATTTGCGTAGACATCAGAGCAGAATTTAGAACAGAATTACCAAAATAAGATCTTTAATAACTTTGCATTTGTTGTTGCTCACAAGAAAAACGCTATGAAAGCTTCCAGACTTCTCCAGTCAGGGCTGATTTTATTGCCATTTGCACAGGAATGTGGGAGCTGCTGTCAGCATGGAGAGCACAGGGTCACTCAGCAGATTCCTTCCCCAGGGAATGACAGAGGTGTTCCAAAAAAAATCTTGGCTGAACCCTCCAGGGCTGGCACTGACCACTCATCTCTCACTTACATGAGCATTAAAACTCCATTAATTAGTTCTTTTCTGCACTCACAGTAGCACTTCCAAGAATTTTTGGCATTGTTACCTTTTTTTTTTGGTGGGGGGGCTAAAAAGAAGCCCAGCAACCAATATATTATAAAAATTTTAACCCTAATTTTTACAAGTGTTTTGACAGATATTTTTATTATTATTATTATCCCATTAATGTATAAGCACACAGCTGCAGCTCTGTATTTGTACATCTCTATTAGAGTATTAATATATTACTATAAAGCATACATATATGTATATATTTAAAATATATATTATATATAAAATAGATTTTTATATATATATTTATATATTATAAATATTATATATATAGAATATTTTATTTATATATATTTATTATATAAGATATAAAAATATATATAATATATTTAAATATATATTTTTATATATTTTAAAATATATTTAAAATATATTTAAATATATATTTTATATATATATATATATATATATATATACTTTAAAGTGCAGAGAGCTCCTTGAATTTTGCTGGAGCTTTCTGGGTTCAATTCCCTCTGGCAGCGAGCCCGGCTCAGTTTTTCACACTCTTCCTCTGGATTTGCAGGAGAGCTGCTCCCTCTGCTGAGTTTTCCGTGGATCGCCACCGCCACCTGATGTCCTTCCTCACCATGCTGGGCCCCAGCCCCGACTGGAACGTGGGGCTCTCTGCAGAGGATCTTTGCACCAAGGACTGCGGCTGGGTCCAGAAAGTGGTGCAGGATTTGATCCCCTGGGATGCTGGCACCGACAGCGGCGTCACCTATGAGGTCAGGGCACTGCCTGTGGTTTATTCCCATATATCACGAAGCAGTGGAGTAGCAATGCAGTTTGATCCATGCACTACTCATAGTTTATTCCGATATATCACGGAGCAGTGGAGTAGGAATGCAGGCTGATCCATGCACTTCTCATAGTTTATTCCGATATATCATGGAGCAATGGAGTAGGAATGCAGTCTGATCCATGTGCTACCCATGGTTTATTCTGATATATCATGGAAGAGTGGAGTAGGAATGCAGTCTGATCCATGCACTACCCGTGGTTTATTCCCATATATCATGGAGCAGCAGAGTAGGAATGCAGTCTGATCCATGCACTACCCATGGTTTATTCTGATATATCACGGAGCAGCAGAGTAGGAATGCAGTCTGATCCATGCACTACCCATGGTTTATTCCGATATATCATGGAGCAGTAAGTAAGAAGGCAGTTTGATCCCTGCACTACCCATAGTTTATTCCGATATATCACATCAGAGCAGTGGAGTAGGAAAGCAGTTTGACCTATGCTGGTGCCACCCATGCCTTTGTATTTTTTACTCTGTTAAAAATTTTCCTTGAAATGAAATAGAATTCATTTAACTACACTTCACTCTCGGTTGTTTTTGCCTGAGGCCCCTCAGCATCAGCACTGGTGGGACAATATTCAGAATGACAGGAGAATGGGTAAGGTTGGAAGGAAGCACAGCAAGTCCAATCTCTGTATTTAAGCAGGGTCATCCTAGAGCAGATTCCAGGATTCTGTAAAGTTCTTGAACATCTCCAGGAAGGGAGGCTCTGCTCCACTCTGAGTGGTCCTTACCAGGACTTGGTCACAGCACAGTAAAGAATTTCTCATTTATGTTCACCTGTTAAATTCACTTATTGAATAAACAGAGGGCTTTGGTCATAGCCAAGCCTTTAGGTGCCCACCAAAGCAGTGCCCTCAGCAGCTGCATCAGCTCCCTTCAATCCCGCTGTTTCAATCCAACTGTTCTGTTTGGCACAGGAAACTTCAACTGTTTCTTGCAGCAAAGCAAAACAAAACCGACAACAAAAAACAAAATGAACCAAAAAAACCCCCACAAAAACCCAAAACAAATCCCCACAGCAGTAAGTATGAATGTACTAAATGCATTTTACATTGGAATTTTACAGTTTAACATTTCAAAGAAGTTTTAATTTCTGCAGATTAATTGCTAATTAAGAAGCTATTAGTTTCTTTTATAACATTTTTTTTTTCTTTCTTGATTGCAGTCTCCTAACAAACCTACAGTACCTCAGGAGAAGATCAGACCTCTTACAAGCTTAGATCACCCTCAAAGCCCATTTTATGATCCAGAAGGAGGATCTATCAAGCTGGTGGCCAGAGTTGTCATTGAGAGAATTGCACGAAAGGTAGAATACATATGAGTAAAATTCTCAAGCAAACAAAAATCCACTTTGTAAGCCAAAAAACCCAATCAATTATTTTACCCTCTGCCTCCAAATCTACACTCCTTAACCAACCCACAGCAAAGATAACAGCAGAAAAAATTTAAACTGTTTTAAAGGTATTATTTCTCCTACTTCTGGCAATTATTGCATCTGCTCAATTGGGGATTTTCTTTATGTATGCCTAGGAAATTGTAGATAAAGAGGTGCTGCTGACACCGTGGTGCCTCACGGTGTACTGGTTTAACTCCTCATGGATGAGTTCCCTTTCTTCAGTGTTCACAATCATTTTTTGGCAGGGGGAGCAGTGCAATATCGTTCCTGACAACATAGATGATATTGTGGCAGATCTAGCACCGGAGGAAAAAGAAGAAGGTATGTTTCAAATTAGTTTGTGCGTTACTAATAATTTATATTTTGTTCCATTCCCTGCTGCCATTTGTAGATAAGGTACAAAACTGACTTAGGAGCAAAAATTCCACTCAGTGTCAAACAGTGATTTAGTTTTTCATCTCTTCTGGTCTCTTCTATTAGCCTTCCCTTGTACAGAAAATAAATTGCATGTATTGCATGTAGGAGATGACAATAACCATAAGGCAATAAAAGAGATTTTTGGGGTTTGAATTTATTTTTTTTCCCTAAAGAAAGTTGGCAATTGGCAATTGTCCTTTTCTTCTGGCTTAGAACGGAGAGAAAAGAATGCAGAAGGAAATAATGGATTCTATTGGGATCTAAAGTAATCATCAGCCAAGAAAAGGGAAGAAAATGGAAGACCATTTTTAACATTTGATGCCTTTCCTCACTTTTCAGATGACACCCCTGAGACCTGCATATACTCAAACTGGTCGCCATGGTCAGCCTGCAGCTCCTCTACCTGTGAAAAGGGCAAGAGGATGAGGCAGAGAATGCTGAAAGCTCAGCTGGACCTCAGTGTGCCCTGCCCTGACACCCAGGACTTCCAGCCCTGCATGGGTCCGGGCTGCAGTGATGAAGGTAACCAGGAGAGGAAGGTGGAGGAGGAGAATACCTGGTAGAGTTTCTTTTCCTTTCCAGTTCTCAGGCATGTTGGTTGCTGTGGTATGGCTTGAGCTGAAAATTGCTGGAGAACACGAATGGAAGCTGCCAGTGGAGAATTCTGCATCTCAGCTGTGTCAGGGCAGGAGGTGCACAGGATCTGCAGGAGAGGAGCGAGGGATGGGGTGGAGGAGAGGACAGCGTGGAGGGCAGCATAAAAGGGCTGCTGCACCCAAATGTCACAGCTCTGTCAGTCCCCACACCTGAATGCTCTCTGTGTTTCAGATGGTTCCACCTGCATGATGTCTGACTGGATTACGTGGTCCCCCTGCAGCGTCTCCTGCGGGATGGGAACGAGATCCAGGGAGAGATACGTGAAGCAGTTCCCCGAGGATGGCTCCATGTGCAAAGTGCCTACTGAAGAGACTGAGAAGTGTATTGTAAATGAGGAATGCTGTAAGTATTTCATTCAGCTCCGTAAAATCAGCAGCCGACAGCAGAACTGCCCAAATCTTTTTTTATATGAGTCTTTCTGGGGTCCCACAGAGCTCCATCTTAGTCCCTGTGCTCTTCAATACCTTAATAAATGACCTGGATGCAAGACTGGAAGAGATTCTAAGCAAATTCCCAGATGACCCAAAACTGGGAGGAGCTGCTGACTCCCTCAAAAGCAGAGAGGCCTCAACAAATTAAAGAGCTGGGCAATCACCAACTGTATGAATTTTAACAAGGACAAGTGCTGGGTTCTGCACCTGTACAGGCAGACTGGGGAAGGAGAGGCTGGAGAGCAGTGCCAGGGAAAGGGACCTGGGGGTCCTTGGCAAGCTGGATGGGAGCCAGCAGTGCCCTGAGCCAGGAGGGACATCCCTGTCCTGGGGACATCAGGCACAGCAGGGCCAGCAGGGCAAGGGAGGGGATTGTCCTGCTCTGCTCTGGGCTGGGGCAGCCTCACCTCCAGTGCTGGGGCAGGTTTGGGTGCCACGGAATAAAAAAGGTAAAAAGGTACCAGAGAACATGCAGAGGCCTCAAGAATGGGGAAGGTTTTGGAGGAGAAGCCGTGTGAGGAGCAGCTGAGGGCACTGGGTCTGCTCTGCCTGGAGAGGAGGAGACTGGGCTCAGAGCTCAGTGCAGTGACAATTTCCTGCTGGGGGGAAAAGGAGGGGCAGGCACTGATCTCTGCTCTGTGTGACAGTGACAGGAGCCGAGGGATGGCCTGAAGCTGACTCAGGGGAGGTTTAGCTTGGATATGGTAAAAAATTTGGGCACTGGGACAGGCTCCCCAGGGCAGTGGTCACTGCACCAAGCCTGGCAGAGCTCAAGAATCATTTGGACAACACTCTCAGGGACACGGTGTGACTCTTGGGGGTGACCCTGTGCAGGGCCAGGAGTTGGATTTGATGACCCTTGGGGCTCCCTTCCCACCAGCTGATGCTGTGACAGCCATGAACAGTTTTCTGTGTTTTTTGAACAGCTCCCAGCAGCTGCCTCGTCACTGAATGGGGTGAGTGGGATGAGTGCAGTGCCAGCTGTGGCACAGGGATGAAGAGGAGGCACAGAATGATCAAGATGACTCCAGCTGATGGATCCATGTGCAAGGCAGAGACCACTGAGGCAGAGAAGTGCATGATGCCCGAGTGCCGTGAGTGTCGGGGAGCTCCTCTCTCTCCCCTGCTCTAAAACGAATCATTTCTGACACATTGCCCCAGCACACAAACACAGCCAAACCAGCAGCAAGGCTGCTTTTCCTTATCCTCCTTAAAATGAGGAGAAAATTCTTAGAAAATTGATGAGAGCATTAATAAAATAAATGTTCAGTGGTTCAGTTGCTGGAAGACCCATGCATTGGTGTGTGTATGAGCAAACCTGAACAGCTCCAGGTTGTGCAATATGAGCTTTATTTGATCATCAGGCTAGAATAAAACAAATAAAACAGTGTCCTCCCCTTTTAAACCCATGAAAAGTTCAGAAATTGAGGGTTTCTTTCATGCCACAGCCTTTCTGTCATTATTAATTTCTTAAGAAATGTTAAATTTTCATCAGAGATAATTTTAAAAATATTTTTTGTAGATCAAATATGGAATTTCACCTTTTAGACTAAATTGACTTCCAGTTCTGTTCACTGCAAAAATCCTTTTTGGTTTGGTTTTTATTTTTTATTTTTACAGGAGTTACGATTGAAACATAATACCTCACACTACTTATTCCCCAGATGCACTGAGACATGACTTAGATACAGAAAAAGATAGCAAAGATATTTAAATCAAGCAAGCCTTTCAATTTAATATAAAGTTTTCTCAGCTTCTTCAGCAGCACCATTCGGTTTGTGACAAGAAAGTACATCTGGCTGATGACAGATAAAACATAGCACGTTTTCCACCTGTGTTACTTTCAAAATGTATGCCTTCATAATTTATTTCTAGTGAGAAATAGTTAATAAGAGGAACTCATTATTAAACTTTTTATTTCCTACCAGATACCATCCCCTGCCTGCTCTCTCCCTGGTCTGAGTGGAGTGACTGCAGTGTAACCTGCGGGAAGGGAATGAGAACCAGGCAGAGGATGCTGAAATCTGCTGCTGAGCTGGGAGACTGCAACGAGGAGCTGGAGCAGGCAGAGAAATGCATGCTGCCAGAATGCCGTAAGTTTGGAAAATTCCCTGGGAAGAGGAGGCTAATTGTGTGTCAAAATCTATGGATCAAACCTCTATCACCACTTCTTAGATAGGCAGGGTATCAACTGTGCATTGTTAAAGTAAAATAAAATAAAAAGAAGGAAGGAAAGGAAGGAAAGGAAGGAAAGGAAGGAAAGGAAGGAAAGGAAGGAAAGGAAGGAAAGGAAGGAAAGGAAGGAAAGGAA
>NW_005087649.1:1523263-1580314 GCF_000331425.1 Pseudopodoces humilis | reverse complement strand
AGGAAGGAAAGGAAGGAAGGAAGGAAGGAAGGAAGGAAGGAAGGAAGGAAGGAAGGAAGGAAGGAAGGAAGGAAGGAAGGAAGGAAGGGTTTAAATCACCTGTGTGATTCTTTTAGCTCAGGAAGGGCACCAAAGAGACTTTTTCCACCTTTGATACCCCTCTGAATGGTTCCATTTTGCAACCTGCTGCTGAAGGGTGTGGAGGCAGCTGCAGAGATTTTTTTTACCTTACTCCATTAAAATCCCTCACTTCTTGGGTATGGCAAATTTCTAGTTGCTTTTCAGTCTTTGTGAAGTGTGATAGCCTAAGGCACTGATGAATGAATGAGATATGATTGCTTTTGGCATCCTGTTGCCAGCTGGTTTATGATGTTTTATCACAAATTACATTATTTTTCACAGAAAGTATTGGTTAAAAAGGCTTTTAGACTGTAATTGCTCATTCAGCTTTTCTTTAATAATGTGAAATATCATTTTGATTATTATTCACTGGGGCTGTAAGTGTTAAGCAGTGCTGAAAGATGAAAACTTTCAAGTTATAATGGTATTAGTGAACATGGCTTATTGCATAACTCTGCCAGCAAAGCAAGGCTCAGATCTCAGAGGTAGCAAATTCTTTTTAAATATAACTCAATTTTCAACAGCTTTTCATTACAAAACAGACAGATGGGTGGGAAAATGGAAGAAGGCACAGGAGAATTATTTATATGTTCTTTGTAATTTTAGAGATCTGCCAGCACCAGTCTTGAGGAAGCAATTGAAAAGTGCGTCAAGTAACACTTCTGCTAGAGATGGACTCAGAAAATTTTGACATGCAGCCTCCAAACAATTGCTGAGGAGATTGGAGGCTTTAGTAGAGCTCGTGTAGATGGGGTGTAAAGGTTCATCTTGACCCTGTGTTCAGGATTTTGTGTCATTTTTTGGGTGTTTCTTGTTCCCTGCAGCCATCGACTGCGAGCTGACGGAGTGGTCCCAGTGGTCCGAGTGCAACACCTCCTGTGGCAAGGGCCACATGATCAGGACGAGGATGATTAAAATTGAGCCCCAGTTTGGGGGAGCAGCTTGCCCTGAGACCGTCCAGCGTACAAAATGCAGGGTGAGGAAGTGCCTGAGGGGAGCTGGGATGGAGAAGAGGCGCTGGAAGGAGGCCCGGGAGAAAAGGAGAAGCGAACAAGCAAAGAAGAATTTAGATAGTGAGCAATATCCAGGTGAGTGTGAAACCACTTTTAGGATGTTCATGGCTTTTCTGCATTTGTGAGAGTGTCTTCAGGGCTTCAGTCAAGGGAAGGTTTGAGCCATGTAATAAAGCACAGCCACTTTTAGTGCTTGCTCATCACCAAAATCACCCTGCCTAAGCTTAGGGCACCATGGAGAAAGGCACACATCTGTCCGTGCTCCACCACTAAAGATATTTTAGCTACTCCACACAAAAGTGTGAAAAAGTTTCAGCTTTACACCTGGCAAAGGAGTGACTGCAGTTTCTGCAGATCTGGGTGGAAATCCTCACAGCCCATTAGCTTCAAACATGTCAAATACTTGTTCCTGGATTTGAGGCTGAATTTCGAAACTGAACTAATTTCCACCTCAGGAGCCTGATTCAGACTCAGGCTGCTCCAAGAGATCTCTGCTCAAACTGCTTTTCCAATGGGGGACAGGATCATCAAGTACTGATTCCTCAAATCAACAAAACAAATCTTGTGGTACAATTAACATGACCTGGACAGGAATTGCTGCTGTGCTGTGGCTCGTGCTTGTCTGACATTTAACGATTTCATCATTTTACCTGTCTCTTGTAATGCAGATATTAAATTTCTTTTTACTTTTTCAAGTCTTTGACAAATTCAACTTCATTACACTTAGCAGGGGTTTCTGCTACTAAAAATGTACCAAATCACTTTTCTGTTTATTCAGTTTGTAGGCTGAAACCATGGACTGCTTGGACAGAATGTTCTACACTCTGTGGAGGTGGAATTCAGGAGCGCTACATGATGGTAAAGAAGAGGTCCAAAAGCACTCAGTTTACCAGCTGCAAAGACAAAAAGGAGCTAAGAGCGTGTAATGTCCATCCTTGTTAACAAAACACAAGGTTCCAAGTGATGCACTCGGAGCTAAATGGAAAGTCAACCTTGGTTTGTTTTTTTTTTTTAGAACAACAACAACAACAAAATATAAAGTGTATATTAGTTTTCATTTTTTGCAGTGTGGTTTGCTTTTTAGTCTTGCTGGGGCAAGAAAAACATTTTATAAATATTTCCTCACAGATTTATGCTGAGAGTAAATCTTTGGTACTCCAGCTAGCCCTTAATGCATAAAAATAGTAAAGTCATGGTGAGTTACTTAATTAAAATACAGACACATCTGTGGACATGGAATAGCCATGTAGAAATACCACTTGTAAAGACATGGGATGCATGCATATTAACAAAACTAAGTTCAAGTGACAGAAAGTTTCATCTGTGGGAGGATTTCTCTCTAGATTTGATTTTGAAAATCCAAAGCAGTGCCTCTGTGATTACACAACTATGCCAAGGAGTAATTTCAGTAATGCTGGTTCAATAACATTAAAGGTGCATGTTTATCTTTTTACACTATTGGCTTGAGCTGATAGTTATTATTGGAATAATAATAATAATCCTAAACACTTTTCTTCACATGGATGCTGTGGTCCATCAAAGAAGGTCCTTTTTTCTTCAAAACTTAAAAAGGAAATAATTTTTGCAGCTCAATAGTGATGTCTGACAGCCACACAACCACAGCTGAGAAAAACAAACATGCCAATATCACAATATGTGTACAGTCCATACTGGGTCCATCCATTGCCTTCCAAAATGGACACAGAACAAATTTGGTACAAATTGCTGCAGACCATTTCAACAGCTCTGCCACAGGATGTCTTCCACATGAGAGACACTAAAAAATTAGATCCAGCTTCTCAAGGATCTTATTCACAGGTGGAGAGGGAGACGGGTTTATAATAAAACAAAAATGGTAGAGCAAAGGTAAGCCAGGCTCTCATGCATCCCTTAAAAGTGAAATGAGCCTCTGCAAGGAAACAATGACAGCCTTTTAAAAAATAAACAAACATAGATTGGCACAAGAATACCTTTACAGCAGTGTAATTTCTGTCTTTTTTTACTCAGAGTACAGGACAATCTAAAAATTACTTAATTTGTGAGAATTACCCATTTGTGGCTATCCTAGCCAGGTTAAATATCCTCTCTGACTACTTCAGTGATTAAAAAACTACCTGAGAATAGAAAATACCTTCTCACTCTTCTAATTGCTATTTTACCCCAGCTGCTGCAGAGTTTAGCTCTCATCCCTACAGAGTCAGGTGTAATCAGGGAGACCCTTGGGCCCCACTTGCTATTGGAATACAAAATTTTCTTGTAATTTTATTTTCATGTAATAATTTAGCATTTAGAGGGGAAGGTGATGGATTACCTTTTGGTCCAGGCAAGGCAGCATAACCCTGTTGTCTCTACAGGAGTAAGAACAAAGCACTGAAAACAAAGATTGTTGATGCTGACTCTTAAGCTCGAGAGAAATGAATGGAGAGAATGTTTGTTTGTTTTTTTTTTTAATGGCCTCTAAAGCAGCCTGAAGTAATTTATTCACTTCCTTAGCACTTGGTCACTACCCTGAGGCAGCTGGGTTTGAAATATTGCTGTGCACCACAACCCTCTGAGCTGTTCATCTTCACCACCACCCTGGGGATCCTCCGTACCTGAACAGGCTCGTTGGGCTGCTGGCACTAATTCCATCAGCATTTCTCCACTGAACACTGCAAGGGCTGCTCAGGACTTCCACAGCCATCACATCCCATATTTTGCACATATTTTGCTGCTTTCTGTGGGTTTGGAATGAAGGAAAGGCCGAGGAAATAATGGAACCAACAGCAATGCCAGCCTTTTCCTGCTGCTGCTAAATGAAATGGGTGCACACCCATAGCCAACCAAACCAGGAGGGGAAAAAAAAGAGTACAGCAAGGTTTAATGCTAAAACCAAACATTTTACTTTTTGCACAGCTTGGCTCACTCAATAATGTTAATTCAGATAGTTTGCCTCCTTGTGCCTGCTCCAAAATCGTGCAGTTTATGTCTCTGCAGCACTGCCATTACAGCATAGCAGCAAGTCCCTCACTAGTGCATTTAGGACCTCACATTTCATTTTTATGACCAAAAATAAAGAAAACCCAACAAAAGAAAACCCAGCTGAATGATGTAGGAATGGGGGAGTGACCAGCTGAGCATATTTTGGGTGGAGAAACTGCAGAGGAAGGCCACAAAGATCAATGCCAGGGGCTCAGCCAGGGCAGAGCCACATCTCTGGCTGAGCTGACAGAGGTGTCCCAGCTGACACCACTCACTCAGAAAAGTAATCTTGGGCCATAAAACATGTGGCAGAGAGCTTTTAAAGGCCTTGAAGGGTCTGTGAGCCTGGGGAAGAGGGACCAGAAGTTTTTCCTGAAGGGAAAAACTTTGCTGAGTTGAGGAACCAGATTTATCTCATCAACCCTTAGCACTTGCTCAAGCTTATCTTGCAAAACCGCTCCTGTCTCAGCAAATAATCAATGAAACCCAGTGCTGCATTTTCATTTCCACATCTGTTCCCATCCATCAAGCTGTTTTGTCTACTAAATACTCCCTTTGCCAAAGGCCACATCGTCCAAATACACTTTTAGAAAACATACACCACCTTTCTGAACATGCCCACAAAAATCCATTCAATTTGGCATTCTTTTCTCTGTGCTTCTCATTAATTTGCTTCTCCACATCCTTTTTTTTTTTTGTTTTTTCTTTCTCCCTTAGAAGATTTTAGATGTTCAGTGTGATTTCCAGTCATTTCTCTTAGGCTCATTAAAGTTCTGAATGTTGCAAATCGCTTTTTTCCCCCCCACCTTGTTAGAGATGAAATGAGAGGCTCAGAAAATTTGTGACCACTCCTGCTTAGCGTTCAGCTCTTCACCCTTGTGTTGCTGTTGAAGCCTTTTAAAGATCACTTGTCTTTCTTCTAACTTGATACGAGAGAAACATTTAGGCTTGTTACATTTTGTAAAAAAAAAAAAAAAGAAAAAAAAAGAAAAAGAAAAAAGAAAAAAAGAAACACGAACGAAAAACAAACAGAAAAAAATAAGAGGTTGATTTTCTATTGAGAAAAAGAAATAAAAGAAAAGAAAAAGCTCTGATATAAAATATGTAGAAGTCTTGCATTGTTACTGTAAAGTTTCTAGTAGTGAAATAGGCACTGGTTTTCAGTCAGTAAAAGTTCTGATGTCCTGGATAATCCTGCTGAACTCAAAGCACAGATGTCACGCCAGTTTTGTAGACCTCAACTACCAGATCTTAGCATTGTGTGTAATTTTTTTCTAATATACAATGGATAGAATCTTTACACATAATAAAAAAAGAAACGTTAGGGGCTTAACAAATGTACAGTAGGACTCTGTTTGTGCGACATATGAGTTAAACAAATTTATGTTTGATTGCATTTTTTAGATTTCCTTTGTTGTTTTTATTTGCTGTGGAATTATGAAAAAGCTACCATGAACATTTCTTACCAAAGTCTTGTGTAGATGTTTTGTAGCTGTCTGCCTAACACATCATTATTATTATTATTATATTATATTATATTATTATTATTATTATTATTATTATTATTTTGGAATAAAGACATCTTTACTATGAATTTTACACCTGTATGAGATTCTGTTCAAATAATATGATTATCTACACCACAAAAAAAAAAAAAAATGTATTAATATGAGTTATGTTCTTTACATTTTACTCCTGTTCAAGGTAGCAGGATATCTAAAACCAGCCATTCTTTCCACTTGGAAGTTGTTTGCATCAAGGTCCTTGTCAAATAGTTTGTTGTTTGAAATCACAGGGTAATTAGGAACATCACAGAATGTATTTGTTTATTTCTTTCATGTGCATTTTGTCACCGCTGTTGGTTTTTTAATAAAAGATAAACTATTTAAAAGAGCACATTTTAAAGCCTGGTGGTGCATGAAAGGAAAAATAATACATCTAAATATAAATAAAAACAATTAAAATAGAAATATAATAAACATAAATATATATAAATAAAAATAAAAATAATAAAATATAAACATAAACATAAATATAAACACAAATATAAATATAAATATATACAAATATAAATATATATAAATAAAAATAAAAATAATAAAATATAAACATAAACATAAATATAAACACGAATATAAATATAAATATATATAAATAAAAATAAAAATAATAAAATATAAACATAAACATAAATATAAACACGAATATAAATATAAATATATATAAATAAAAATAAAAATAATAAAATATAAACATAAACATAAATATAAACACGAATATAAATATAAATATATACAAATACAAATACAAATACAAATACAAATATAATAAATATAAATAAAAAAGAAAAATAAAATCTTTCAAGAAGATTTTTCAACTGATCTACTGGAGAACAGTTTTGGGGCACTGCTGGTCTGAGTGTGCCACTGCTAATTCTTGTAAACTTTTCTTTCTGTGTATCTCTTTTAGGTAAGTACTATAAAATTCTATTTTACCATTCACAGCCTTGCATGCACTTTGAAATCATGACATAGACCACTTTCAAATTTTCCTATTTATAACCTAAGTCCGTGTTTTCTAGACACTGCTTTGGTTCCTTCACTGCCCAAGTGGTTTTAAGGATGCTGTGAGTAAAAAACTCCATTTTTTCCCCCCAGAAATGCTGGAGGTGAGGGTGGCCAACAGCAAAGCTGCTGCTCTAGAAATCCAATTGCCTGGAATTGCAGCCAGCTAAAAGTGACCAAAGTGTTCCCAAAAAACCTCTCCATCCCAAAACTGAAGTGTAACCAGGCTGGGGGGAAGCTGGAGGTAGCAACTGAAATACCCCAAAACCCCTAAAGTTTTCATTTAAAGCACTTTAGTGCTCTTTGCTCCACGTGCAAACCCATTTCATATTTTTATTGCAACACTTTCAGCCACCTCACGTGGTGCTGTGCAAAACAAAGCAATTGTGGCTTCCAAAAGCCACAGGAGTTTGTGCCATGACTGATGGGCACATGAACTGCTCAGCAGGCAAGGACAGCTCTCACTGCTGCTCCAGGGCTCTTAATTCACCTAAAATGTGAATTCTGGGAGCTCTGCATCCTCATCTTCCTCACTGGAATTTTAATTTTAATTTTAATTTTAATTTTAATTTTATTTTATTTAAATTTAATTTAAATTTAATTTAAATTTAAATTTAAATTTAATCTTAATTTAATTTTAATTTTAATTTAATTTTAATTTAATTTAATTTAAATTAAATTTAATTTCAATTTAATTTTAATTTAATTTAAATTAAATTTAATTTCAATTTAATTTTAATTTAATTTAATTTAAATTAAATTTAATTTCAATTTAATTTAATTTTAATTTAATTTAATTTAAATTAGATTTAATTTTAATTTTAATTTCATTATAATTATATTATTAATTAATTATAACTCTCATAACTCACAGTTTGCTTCCTTTTCATGGCAGGGTATTTTGAGATAGGTCTTTTTAATGATATGTTTTATATACATTTCCAAAGTCTCCTTAAATAACCTCCCCAGATCCAACTAATGAGGCTGGGGTTAGGATTTATACCTTTTGATAAGCCAGGGGAGCTGGGCCAACAGCTGATGAAAACATAAATAACAGATCCCACACTTTAATCTTAAACCTGGAGGTATCACATTTGATTTTATCCATGCAAGTCAGAAGTTAAAAAGGGAAAAAAAAAAAGATTTTTACTTACAGTATCCTTAAAACCCCTTGGGCAGTGAGGGAACCAAAGCAGCATCTAGAAAACACAGAGTTAGATTATAAATGGAAAAATTTGATTTCAAAGTGCATGAAAGGTTATGAATGGTAAAATAGAATTTTATAGAAAGATACACAGAAAGAAAGACGCACAAGAATAGAAAAAGTGCTCCCAGAGCAAACAAGCAGCTGCAATATGTAAAAAAATCAAAATATTTGCACTCTTACTCCGATGTCTTCACTGAAGGAAAAGAAACTTTTGTCAATCTAATTGCACACATATAGTTCCATATTTTTTTGTTACGTTTCAGCTTCCAGTTTACAGGCTCAGAAATGAGGATAAATATCTGTAAATGGATCATTCCTGGAGGACACAGCAGAGAACAGAGAGGAGGCAGCACATTCACGCACAAAAAGGCTTGAAATGGCTTTATTGGAGAAATAAAACCACATCCCACTAGATGGCACTGGAAACCAGCACAGACAGCTGTGTGCAGGGTAAAAAAATACCCAAACAACAAAAAAACCCACAAAACCTAAGGAAATATAAAGCCCAAGTAAGCAAGCTCTGTGTGCAGAGCATCACCTGATTTCTCCTCGGGCAAGGTTTCCTGTGCTGAGGCAGCAAAGCACCTCTGATAGTTGTGGTGACATTATTTTATTCCCTGATATTGTACAAAGATAAGGATTTTTGAGGTGGAAAGTGTTTAGAAATGCTAAGAAAGCTGAAGGAGTCACTACAAGCTGTGCAGAGAAATGCAGCCCCATTCTCCTGCTTGATTTGATTTCAATGGGCAGCTCCATCACAAAGTTCTCCTACACAAAATCTCTTCTGTGCTCAGGTCAAGCAGAGCTTACAGGTCTGGAAATTTGGGGTTTTTTCCCCTTGTAAAGCCTGTAGGAAGCATTGTGTTTGTGGAGAGTTGTCCTGATGGGACATTGGTGGTTGGGTTCTTTCTCCCCTTGGACTGAGATTGATGAGAGAGAAGCAGTTTGCTCTTGTTCAGACTCGGTTGTTTATTCTTCTCTTATCTGCATTACATGGATACAGGGCACAAGGAGCTGAGTGCACTAAGACAGAAAGGTGTAAAATGGCCAACAAAGATCTTCTTCAAGGTCTTTTATATGTCTATTTACCCAATTAACAAATGCCAAGTAAATTATTTTCCTTAGTGACCCAATGACCCAACACCTGAGTGCTGCACTGCAGCATTCTCTATCCAATCACTCATTGCTACCCAAAAACCTCCAGGAGAAGAAGAAGGAAGAATAAGGAAGAAGAGACAACACCTTAAATCATCCATCTTGTCTTTTTTGTTTTTAAAAAGAGCTTAAACCTTTAACTGTTTCACTCAGTGACTTAAGAAAACTCTCAAATTTACACACTCACACTCCTACTTTTTTTTATTTAACTTTAACAGTTGTTTTCATGTTGTTATATGAAATGCAGTGTTTTCTTGGATGTCAGAGCCAGGTATCAGAGATAAGGGCACATGTCCTGTGCCTCTGACCACCCAAGAGGAGTTACTGTGCCACGTGCAATGATCGTTAAACAGCAAAACACCGCCTGCTTTTATTGTAAATAATGCAAAAATAAGAAAATCTGCAATGCTTGTTCCATCCAGGTCATGTCCAAGTGATGCAGGGGGATCAGCTCCCTGCCCTCCTGGATGCATTCCATCCAAAACATCCAGCTGGAACCAAAGCACGAGGGAGCAGAGGCTGGGCTGTGTCCAGCAGGGATTTCAGGCTCAGGACAGGCACTCAGTGCTCCCCGAAAGTTTTTATAGCTCTGAATCAGGAATGGGAAAATAAACCTTAAAAAATTCAACTTTTTGCAGGTTAAACAAAACTTGAAAAAAATTTAATATATGAGTACCAATCTAGAAACTTTTTTGCTGCAGCTGAAACGGAAAAGTTTAAATGTATTATTTAATTTCACATGAGCTAATGATTTCAAAACAGGTTTTTTTCTCTTTATTCACACTAAAGTACATTTTAAAATTAGAACGGTCTTACAAGTCAAGGAACAACAGCCTTGTCTATTTTTATGTAATTTGGAAAAGGTTTCTGCATGAGTCACCTAACAAAGCAGAACATTTCAAGCTCTTTATTAAAAAAGATAAATTATTAAATATTATTTATTCTATTTTTGTCAGTCAGGGAAAAAAATATCACAATTTCAATTTTCAATAGGAGCAACAGGTTATTATATATTATTCCAAGTACCTGTTGACAATTAATTCTAATTTGTAGAAGGCATTGCTCTGCTAATTAAATTACAAATTTTCACTGGAAATTACAACACAGAATACTCAAAGAATAATCAAAAATACTCCTAACATTTTTTATTTTAAGAACTACCGAAATAATGCTGATTTCCTTATTTCAGAGTTTAAAATATAAAAATATAACTGCCAGCCAATTCAATATTCTTTTAAAATAATAGATTTCTCAGCAAGATTTCTTTATTCAGTTTATATTTAGGCCATTAGCTGAATATTTATGCACTGGCTTACAGAGAGCATCCTGCCTACTGCATTTCCAGAAGGGCAAAGTTGTTGAAGCAGTAATTTGTGAGCAGAGCTGTATTTCCCTAAACTCTTTTGTGGCCGTGGGGATAACAGGACACCTTGGAAATGGGGTTTGAATCACTGAATTTGTATTGCTAGAAAATACTTTTTTTTTTTTTTTGTATTGTGCAGCATTTATTCTAAAATACTATTAAAACTAATAATTAATTAGTTAAATAAATAATCAGGTATGGAGCTTGGTGTTTCTATTTTCTACAATTTTAAGTGCATTTGTAATAAATAGTTTGCCTTCCTGAAGAAGTTTGCTCTCAGATGGATTTTGGCATTCTGGGGGGTGGAACACCTTCTCTAAGTGGGGACAACTCAGCTGTACCTGTCAAGGTGCAGCATTTGTGCTCCTAACTCATTCCAGGAAAGAAATTAATTCAGATTAACACCTTGAATTCCTTCAAGGAGCAGCTTGGAGCTGTTTCCAGGAGAGAGATGTGCAGACAAACGCAGCCTGAGTGTCCAGCCCAGGCTGGAGCTCTCTGAGCTGCAGGCGGCAGCACCAGAGCAGCTTTTCCATCCAAGAAAAGGATGCTGAGCTCTTCCCCAGCCTCCCACGCTCCAGCAGAGGCTCAGGCAGTGCTGGGGGATCAGCAGCAGCAGGCAGAGCTCCCCATGGAAGAGCAGAGCCCTTTTGGCACCGATGTTTTTGGGCTCGGCCACGCAAACCCAAGGGTGCAGGGCACGGCGAGAGGATGGGGCTGGAGGCAGGGCAGCCCCTCAGACCCCTGCTGATCCCAGCTCTGACTTGGAACCGACTCCTTACACATCCTAAAGCGCCACATCCCTCGAGAGCAAGGTTCCTCTTCTCATGAGCACAGCACTCTGCAGCAAAGTCACTTTGGAGTGGATCCCAAAAAGAACCTGAGCTGTTAAAACCATCAATATTGCCAGGCTGAAGCTTTAGGCAGGAGACCCACAGAACATCCCTGCACCGACAGCTTCAGACACCTGAAACCTCTTGCTGAGTACTCTGCAAGAGCCAGGCCTCTTGGAACTGAATCCCATAAATAACAGCAGGAAATGGATTGTTCAACCCTCACTTCTCAAAGTGCTCCTCTGGGTTTATTGTCTTCCCTGAGCTGCTCCTGCTGGCATGAGGGGATTATGATGGAGCAAGTGGGAGCTGGGTGACAGAACTACAGAAAAACCAGAGCAAAGCACAGTGTCAGCAGAGCAAACTCTGCTTGTGACACAACAAAACCCGTTCCCTCTTCCCTCCCCTCAAATCCAGCAAGACCAGAGTGCTACAAAAGCAAGAACTAGGTTGCTATGACTACTATAAATTAACATCAACACTTTCTTCTTAGCACTTTCCCTCTTCAAAAATCTACTTTCTGATCATGTGAGCATTATTCTAAGATTTTATGTCACAGTACCAATTTCAAACATAGGTAGGATTCTTCAGGTATTTCAATAATTATTTGATGAGAACACAGAAACATTGAATTGTTTACATTGGAAAAGGTCTCTCAGATCAACAGGCATTGCTTTGCTCACCATTAATTTTTATACCCCACCATGCATTGTAGCAGAGACTCAGGATTTAGCAGAGAGAATTCATTTGTAAAGAATTCATTTGTAAAGGAATCATTTGTAAAGGATCCATTTGTAAAGGATCCATTTGTAAAGGATCCATTTGTAAAGGATCCATTTGTAAAGGATCCATTTGTAAAGGATCCATTTGTAATTGTCAATGATTTCTTTTCCTAATTTTTCTTTTGCCTGCCTGGGAGTGGGTTGGATCAGGAATTGTTCTCTGGTACGTAGATTATGTAATAAGCCTTTATACTTTTCTTTGCACCTGTGTATTTCTTCAGTGTAATAATAACAATAATAATGATAATAACAATAATAATGATAATAATGATGATAATGATAATAAAAATAGTAATATCTGAAAACCTCTGCAAAAAAAGATCCTTCCCTGTAGAAAAGAGCACTGACAAAGCAAATTTGCCATACTTTCTTCCCAAAACAGGGTTAAGGTTACACATGTTTGGAATCCTGTTAGCAAATTGCATTACATTATCTCTGTTTGGTACAGTGAAATTGAGAATTAACCCCCTTTAAAAGCAGGTCAGCTCCCATCACCTGAAAGATCAGCAGTGTGTGATCAATCTTAATATTGTTATCAAGTAATCTGCAGAAAAGGGCTTGGCAGACAGTGCACTCTGCCTCCCTGCCCAGGCTCCTGCTCCGTGATTAATGGTTGTGCTCTTCCCCATTTGATAAGTTACACCTGTCCAGCACTTCTTCTGGAACTCATGGAAACACTAAAAATCACCAAAGGCCAAGGGAAAAAAGGGGAAAAATGTTCTACTAAAAATCACCAAAAGCCAAGGAAAAAAGGGGAAAAAGTTCCATAAGAAATCACCAAAAGCCAAGGGAAAAAAGGGGAAAAATGTTCTACTAAAAATCACCAGAAGCCAAGGGAAAAAAGGGGAAAATGTTCTACTAAAAATCACCAAAAGCCAAGGGAAAAAGGGGGAAAAAGTTCTATAAAAAATGATCAAAAGCCAAGAAAAAAAGGGGAAAAAGTTCCATAAGCAATCACCAAAAGCCAAGGAAAAAAGGGGGAAAAATGTTCTATAAGAAATCACCAAAAGCCAAGGGAAAAAAGGGGAAAAATGTTCTACTAAAAATGACCAAAATCCAAGGGAAAAAAAGGGAAAAAGTTCTATAAAAAAATGACCAAAAGCCAAGGGAAAAAAGGGGAAAAAGTTCTATAAGAAATCACTGAAAGCCAAGTAAAAAAGGGGGAAAAATGTTCTATAAGAAATCACCAAAAGCCAAGGGAAAAAAGGGGAAAAATGTTCTACTAAAAATGACCAAAATCCAAGGGAAAAAAAGGGAAAAAGTTCTATAAAAAAATCACCAAAAGCCAAGGGGAAAAAAGGGGAAAAATGTTCTACTAAAAATCACCAAAATCCAAGGAAAAAAAGGGGAAAATGTTCTCAGTACTCACAGGAAAAGCTGCTGGAAGTTCACATTTCAGCCTCACTCCCTGACAGTTAATTAATTTCCAGATATGCCCAATACTTTTTACATGTGCAGCTCTGAATTTATGTTTGCCATTAAAGGTGATTTTTGCTATTGTATTCTTATCCAGTTTGCCAAAAGAACAAAATCTGTTGTCTAAAGATCAGACTGAGTTAGGCTGCAGTCATCCAAGTGCCAGCTGCTAAATCTGTGTAAGGTCTGGACAGTGGATATTTGTGTGATACTATTTATTTAAAATGTGTCTTTTTGCCACATAATATTTTCTGGAGAGGTTTCTGGCTGAATCATTGTTGATTTTCTGCCATGTGTGAGCCATCTCTTCAGCTGCTCAACATCTCTCTCTCTGCCCTTTAAGTGGGGCTTGTGCATGGCAGTGGCTTCATTCTGGATTAAATGCAGCTGTGAATATTATTAATGAGCAGCATAATTATGAAATGGTTCCCTCAGCTCGTTGTTTTGTGCTGTGAAATGCTGGGTGGGTAAAAAGCCTTGGTGGCCTTGACACCTCCTTGTTTTTGTCTGACTGTCAGCCCACCCCGCCTGGTACAGCAATTTTGGGGGGTAAATTGAGTTCTGGGCTCCACTCTGGCTTAAAGTGGAAGCAAAAATGGAGGGGCTGCAGGTCACAGCCCTGGAGCAGAGACAAACTGGGGTGGTACCAACAGTCCTGAGCTCATCCTGCCACAGAACACCTTGCTGTGGCTTCCACAGCTCCTGGGAGACAGCACCAATCATGCAGAAGAAGAATCATCTAAAAAAAAAAAAATTTTATATATATATATATATATATATAATTTAATACAATTATATAGATAATTTATAATTAATAACTTATAATTCATAATATATTATTTATACAATTATATATTTACTATTATACATTAAATTATATTATTATATTTATGCATAATAAATTATTATTGTATGCTATTTATAATTTTATATAATTATATATATTATATATTATATATTATATATTAATTATATATTATTAATCAAAATATATTTTATATAAATTTATATATAGATATATAGATAGATAATATGTATATATTATACATGTGTATACACATATATGCATACATATAATATTATATATTATATATGTCTATATGTATGTATATATACTTTATAGATATAACTTAAAATATAATGTAAAATATAAAATAAAATAATATAACATAACATATATAATACATATCATATATAAGATATAACATAACATATATATGTAAATAACATAGCATAACATATATAATATAACATAAAACATAAAAGATATATAAAGCTTCCATATAAAATATAATTTCCATATAAATAAAACCCCCAGAGCTCTTTGCTCCATCTACTCCAGCAAACAATGCCAATGAACAATGCAAGGACAGGAACAGGGAGGAGTTTTACATCATAATTAAATTCTGGGGCATTATATTGTTGTGCACAGCTGCAATTTGTTTTATTTTCCTGACAGAGATTATTTCCTGATCGTTTTTACCAAACATCTCACTGGCTGCTGGTGCCACGTGCTGGCATTTCTCAGCTCTAACCACACAGAGGGCAGAAGAACCCACACCTGCCCTCCCAAAAACCCTTTTAGAATAAAGAACGTGATGGTTCAGCACTGGAAAAATATTTCCTCCAAAATCTTACCAAGCAAAATAATGGCTGGGTGCTTTCAAGGTAATTTTGGTGTTTTCTCAGGCCACACTTGGGTTAATGTTCATAACTTTGTTCAGTGCTTTTCCTCCATGAGTCTGTGGAAGCCAAACTGCTCGGTGACTTCAGCAAGATTTCAGTGTCTAAGAGGAAATAAATTTCCTGGGTGTTCTTTCCTCTTTCAGAAACTTTTCAGGATCCTCTCTCGCTGTTTTTGGTTTTAATATTTAAAGGAATGTTAATCAACCTCTCTGGGAGCCCTATAAAACTGAGTGTATGTCTGGCTGCGAGAAAAAGCAGAAATTGTATAAAAACATAACATTCACATGGCTGATACTTGAGTTTTCAACAATTTCATGAATCTTTATCTCTCCAAGTTACACATTTCCTGCGGCCAAGAGATGACTAAAATGATTTAACAGAATTTCACAACTTTGCAGATAAATAACTGAGAACAGCAGGCAAAATTGCAGAACAAAAAAATAAAACCAAAAAATATTGGATTTTTTTTCCAGATATTTTCCCTCCCCTCCTCCACAGGAGTTTATCTCAGCAGCTGACAGCCACACAAAATAAACAAACCTTCCCAGTACAAAAAAAACAGCGTGAATCTCATGATTTTTAAACCGATGGGTTTGTTTCGCTGGTCTAAATCCGCTTCCGTGGTTTTTTATCAAACGTGAGCACCCCTGGAAAGTTCTCACTGCAGCACTGCAGGGACTTTGCATTTTATGTGCTGGAAAAGGGGAGGTTTTAAATGCAGATGGTTGGTCCTGCAGGGTTTATCCACAAGAATTTGGAGGTGAAAGATGCAGAAATGCAGCCCCAGGTGTTCCCCTCCGTGAGCTGGTGGCTCTCAGCTCTTTTGGAGGAGGAAGGGGAAGAGCTGCTGGTTGTGCTGGCAGGAGCAGGGAGGCAGGGAATCCAAGGAAAAGCAGCTCTCCCAGATCCTCCTGCCCTCCCAGGACTGGGATTAGGGATGTCCAGCTGGAGGAGGGAGAAGCTTCCATGGAATGGCTCCCTCATCCCGACCCTCTCCACAGCCCTGGATCTGAACCATCTGTGCCAGATCCCCACAGCAATCATCCAATATTTTTGTTGGCCAGAAAGTTGGAAACAAACGGCAAAAAAAGGGATAAAAGTGTAACAAAAGCCAAAGAAGTGACAAAACAAATTTAAATGGCTGGGGAAAACAGAGCAAATGCATAATAAATATCATTTTAATATCTCCTTGCACCAGTGGTTTGACAGGAAAAAACCAAGGATGACTCAGATATTTTTCTAAAATTTTTAAAAAGCGTGCTGTTACTCAGAAATCACTTGATTTTATTTTTCTAGAGATCCTTTGGTTCTGTTGTGTTGTGCACAAACTTCATACAGGGATGACTTTATTTTACACAGAAGCTGAGCCTTCCCATGATCTGCTTCTATACCCTGACCAGTTTGGGTGGCTACAAAAAGAGCTTTCATAATCAAAAAAGAGCTTTAATTTGTAGCCACTGATTTTTTTTGGGGAGAGAAGGGTTATTTCTTTCACATTTTTCCAATTCAAGGTAGGCCAGGAGATCTTATTGCTCTTCTACATTCCCATCCTCCTCCCACCCCAGGATATTTCATTGTCAATGTTGGACACTGGATTTTTTTTGTTGTTCTTTGAGTTTTTTGGTTTGTTTTTTTGGTTGTTTGGGTTTTTTTCTTGTTTGTTTTAGGGCTTTTATTGCTGTTGTTTGTTTTTTTTGACAGATTAAAGGCTCCTTGACTTGAACATCACAATGAGGTAAAAGAAAGTTTTGGCCTCCTGACATAACTTCACTTACTCCAGTGGAAGATCTGCAAAGATCAACCTGTTCCACAGCATTCTTTAAAAAATAAAATTAAAAAAAATAAAAATAAATAAAAATAAAAATAAAAATAAAAATAAAAAATAAAAATAAAAATAAAAAATAATAAAAATAAACATAAAAATAAAAATAAAAATAAAAATAAAAATAAAAATAAAAAATAAAAATAAAAAATAAAAAAAATAATCACAACATTTTTACATGAGTTGCAAATCCAAGGTTTGGATCCCACAAAAAACCAAGGGGAATTTTAAGGTCCCTTCTAATGCAAGCCATGCTATGATTCTGCTAAGAGCTAGAGAACTGATACATTGCACCCATTTCTGTCTTTTGCCAGCTCTGCCAGTCTATATTCTGACCCTGAATATTTTATAAGCACGTTAAATTGTGAGCAAACATGAACAATTTAATGGTCCAATACCACAAATTCAGCCATTCCAGAGGGAAAGGGAAGTGGAAAGAAGAAGGAAGAGGTGGAGAGGTGAGAGTCTGCGGAAGGAGGAGGTGGAGATATTCTGCTTTTAGGTGATGGAACCACAACAAGAAGTCGACACTTCAGGCCACCCACTCCCTGTCTCTGACCTCCCCTGGCTGACATCAACCTACATCTGTGGCAGGATTTATTTTTAAGCTGTCCTAGAATGATGTCACTCAACCAAACCCCTGTAAATGTGGTTCTTGGCGTCACCAGTGAGACAAAATTAGCTTTTATCCCAGACAAGAGCGTGTAACCCAGCCAGCCACATGATCAGAGGGGGAAGGAGAGAAGAAATCTTGGGCTCCTAAAATGCAACTTCAGGTTTAAGGGCAAATCTTGAGTGCCTTAAAAGCAGAACCACAACTTATACATTACTAGAAAAAGATCTGGGAGAAGGGAGAATTGTTTTCCCAAAACAATATCAGCATGGAGACAGTGTAACCCTGGAAAAGGTAATGGGGCAGCACCGAAGGAATAGCTCATAGTTCTACCACAAAAAAGGCAGATAAGTTATTCTTTCTTCTGGTGTCTGAAATCCTAGATAAAACTTGATCCTATCCATTTGTCTCCTGGTGTATTCAGGCAGTAGTGGGTTCATCTCCTTCAGTTTCCATATATAAATTTCCTTAAGTTTCCACTTATAGCAAAATTTTCTCCTTTTGCAAAGAATTCAGGTGCTGCAAGGGCACGGGAGAAGGGAAGGACTATGCTAAAGGGAATATACAAATTTGTAAAGATTTTATTTTCATCTCCATATAAGAGCATAAAACAAACATTTAAAGATAACAAGATCTGAACCACAGCTGCTTTATAAACATCCTGGTGCTGTTTCTCCTGTGAGAGTGGTCCTGATGTATTCCTCATCTGCTCCACAGATCATTTTAATTAAAGCATTAATGGATTTCAGGCTGTCAGATCCAGAGTATCTATATCCAGCCTCTGTCAAAGTCTGTATCTTCACACACAAGTGCTCCCATATGTTTTTTTTCCAGCCTGTTATTGAATTAATCAAACAGGGCAGCCTCTCCTAATGGCTTGTGTTGATCAGCTCATCCATCAGGGTGCAGCAGGGCTGGTGAGCCACACGTGCTGAGCTCAGCTGGGCCACGTCCCCCTGTGCCCACCTCCATCCCCTGCTGCCACAGGCCACCAGCTCCTCTCTGTCACCAGCTGCAAGGCTAAGGCACTCAGCTGCCAGCTCTGGTGCAGCAATGGCAGAAATTCCACTTGCCAAATCCAGAAAAGCGGGTTTTGTAGCTGCCAAAAATTGCCCAGCCACCACATCGTGTCTCCCCAGCTGCTGCTCCAAGGGCGTTGTGTTTTCTCTCTACCCCTGAAATGCCTCTTGCAGTGCTACAGAAAAACATGCTCAGATGATCATTTTCATATTTTGAAGCACATGGGAATCCTCACATTCTACACATTTCCCCCATTCCCAAGGCAATTGGATTTTGGTGGGTGATTCACATAACAGCAGCTTTTAACCCCTTTGAGTGCATCCATCATTTTGGGCAGGATCATAAGCAATGGTGCCTCTCCAAACCTAAATAACTTACTTGAGTGAAACCCTCATCTGTTATGTACATGTTTTCCATCCAAATAGCTCCACCTAATAACTCATGAAAGCCTTTAGTAGAGGAAAATGATGAGATTAAACATGATGCTTTTTGATACACTTACTCCCTCCCATCTCAGCAGAGCAGTATTAGCTAAAGCCATTCATTTTGTCTAAAGAGATCTCTATAATGCTTCATCTGCTACCCAATTTCATTAAATTCTCCATCCCTGGGAGAAATGAGGTGCAATTTAAAGCAGCCAGGGATTTTGGCTGCCCCTGTGACTGCAGGGGTGCAGCAAAGCCGTATTTATTCAAACATCAGTAGGATGATCTGGGTGCTGCAGGACCTCCCAGGATGTGACTCACGAGCCTGAACCGGTGAAGAACAAAGTGCTGTCCTCTCCCCACTGCCATTTGTCACAGCATTTGCTAAATGCTGCTACCACACAAGTACTGCCCAACAATAATTACAGCTGCATAAATGAAAAACCATTCCAAGCCACCAGGCCCATGGCACCACCGAATCTCAAGCCCCACGGATTTCTCTTTTGCAGACACGGGTTTCAGAAGGCTGCAGAAGAGATGAGGCAGCTTTCATCACACCAAGCAAATTAGGAAATACTTTTCCTGCCAAACTGAGAATGCAGAGGTGGAAATCTCTCTGCTGTGGTACAAACATCTAGAATTCTGGCATTACCAACGTTTTCAGAGGTTGACTGGCTTTGAAAAAGCAGGTTATAATGTTGTGCAAGGAAGGTTCAGGAGGTACTTGCTGATGGTTTTGAAGACAGTGTTAAATATTGTGACTTCCACAGACAGTGTAGGAGTACAAAAGTAACCCTACCTCCAAAAATCATGGTGTGCTGTGCACACATCAGTAGTTAAATCTTACCTGACTGTGAAGATACCTCATCCTTCAGCTCATAAAGCAGCAGGAAACAATGCAGTCTGGGAAAAAAAAATTTAATATTTGTTGGAAACCCGCCTGTCTGCACAGAATGGGTTCAACAAACACAGGTATTGGCCTCACCAGTGCAGGATTGCACAAACCAGAGGCATTTTTGGAGCCAAGACAAGTTCCCAGTCCCCTCGTGGCACCCAGCCACTCATCCCACCCTGCTGCCCAGGGACAGGGACCTTCTCCTGCAGCAGAGGGAAAAAAGAGCTCTGCTCCTGGCTTATCATCCCCTGCAGGGCCTAGGGCTGCTCAAATATTCTCACACCATTGCTGCAGGGCCTGTTTTGGGGTTTGTTGGTTTGGGTTTTTTCCCTTTCTGTAAATCCAACGTGTGGTTTCGTCTCTGCTTCCAGTTTGAAGCGCACAGAAAGTTTTTTCATGATCCCATACTGAATATTTAATACAGGAGAGGCACCCACATCAGTTCTCACAGCAAATCGTGCCCCCATGAGGATGCACAGCACTTTAGAACCCGGCCAACAAAGTTTCAGCCAGGTTTTATACAGGATGGAAATGCCACACCGGAACAAACAGCAGCTTTATTCCAACGAGTGCCCTTGGCAGCAGGATTTAACCACATCCTCTATCAGTCAGAGCTGCCTCAAGGAGAGCCCCCACATCTTCAGCAGCACCCTGGGAGAAGCAGCCCTCTCCCATCCACCCCTAGACAAAGGGCTCTTTGGTTTGAAACCCAGCGTGGCTGCACAACCGAGCATCAACCACCCCTTGAAGCTTTAGGAGGCCCTAAAGAGAAATAATTCCAAGCAGGGATTAGCAGTGGAAGCTTCTGGTTCTCAGTAGCTGGGGAAAAAGTAGCTTTGGGGCAGGGGGGTGATTTCTGAAATAACAGAATAAGGAAGTCTTCAGAAAAGCTGAAGACACAACTGCTGAAAAAGATTCTGAAAATCCTGAAAATAACAGAGTTCAAGGAAAGGGGAACAACGAGAGGGCTGCTATTCATTTGCACACACATTTTTTGTTTTTTGAAGCCCTCAATCTGGGGAGGAAAAAAGCTATTTTTAAAAAATAGTGCTCACCACTCTCCTGTCTCCTTTTTTAAGATGCTGGCTGGAGGTCAGCATTAAGCACCCAGAGCTCCAGCTAAAGGACATTCCCACTGCAACTCAGTGGAATCAATTTCTTTTTTTAGTTTCATGCAACATGTGTAATATATTATGATACAATTTTCTATCTACAACACTTCTGGAGCATGATTTGACATAGTTCTCCTGTATCTGTTACCTGTCTGGGCTCACCCTCTCTTTCCTCGTAGACATCATCTTGCAAAATGAGTTTCAGAATCAAATTCTGAAATTTGGCTCTCAGTTTGGGTGTATTATCACCCTGTAGAGAGCAGAGATGCTGTTTGTACAAGGTGCATATCTGTGCCTTTCGATCAGAAAAATGAAAGAGCTTTTCTTTTCCAGGTGCTCTTCAGCTGCTGACACCCTGACAAACATTGGACAGCACACCTGCCTCCCTCAGACCCTGTATCCTGCACCTGATGTCAGACACTGCTAACACACACTCTGCCACAAGGATGAGCCCCCAAAACAAACCCAGGCACACATTCCTGCTCCTTCACCACCCACACAAAGCTCTTTCACTCAGCAGCATTTTCTCCCTCATTTCTGAGAGCTTTCAGACCCAAACTCATCCTCCCCCAGCACAGGCACCACAGGTTACCTCCCTGACAGGACCCAGGCTGTGTGAGCAGTGAGCCAGGGAGCACAGGACTGTCCAGGCATGAAAGAGATCAGGGTCTGACATTGGTGAGTTCACAATCCAAAATCCCCAGCCACAGCTGGAGCAGCCCTGGAATGAGAAATGTTCTGCCAAAGTTCACAGAGCCACCAGAGATGCTCTTTTACATCTGTGCTTGCATCCCTGTGCCCAGCTCCTCACTGCATCTTCTCTGTGCCCAGCTCCTCACTGCATCTTCTGCTCTCCTTGCTTTTAACCTCTTCTTCCCTTTAACCATTTCCTGCTTTACTCCATGAGCCACCCTGTCCCATTCCCTGTGGTTTCTGTGTCCGACTGAAGGATGAAAACAGCCCTGAAACATCAGGATCTTTCACTCTATATCAGGGCAGCGTCTCCCAAGTTGTGTGGTGTATTTTTCCTGTACCAGATTTAGTTACATATATAAAATTTTACACATGTTTTAGTGTAAAACAGCAATGAAACTCCTGTCTCCTTTATTAATGCCCCTTCCACTCACTCTTTCTGCTTTATTTCCCAGCCTGTGTTCCCTCTGGGTGGAGGAAGGAAACTGTTTTGGGGATTGTTTTCTTTCCTCCTACAGAAATCCAGGTTCCACCTGCACTAAGTTTCTGTCATTTTTTGACAGGTTCTTAAGAAAGCAGAATTTATATCAGTCAAAGTTGAACAAGAATTGAAACTTTCTTGTGTGAAAGAATCCCATATAAATGGAAGCCAATCACGTAAATCTTCAGTGCAGTAGGATTCCCACATTTTAAACACTGAATATTTTCTGGAGGGGAGAAAGCTTTCCTCTCCACGATCAGAACTCACAGAAGTTGTTGAATCTACAGAAATGAAGCACAGGGCCACTAAAACACTTCATTATTCCTTCTGAGCACTGTTCAAACAGCAGTATTTGCCTCTGAGGCTGTAACAAAATTGCATGTTTCTGCCCTGGCAGGAAGAGCCTTCCAGAGTCAATATCCACATTGCTGTGGGGAAACACATTTAATCTCCACGTAAGCCCTGTGTAATTTTATTATGATTTATCAGACAATATGTTGGGTAAATAGCAGCAGCTCCATCAGTTTTGCCAGTGAGGGTGAGAACAGAGCAGCACCTCAGTGCAGATCTGCAGAGCCCTGGGAATCATCCCTGGAACCTCTGCCCTGGGAATCAGCCCTGGAACCTCTGCCCTGGGAATCAGCCCTGGAACCTCTGCCCTGGGAATCAGCCCTGGAACCTCTGTCCTGGCCTCAGCTCCAAACTGAGCCTTCTCCCCAGCCCACAAACATCATTTTCACTGAATTAAATGTGATCTCCAAGCCAGGACCGCAGGGGTTTTAATGCAGGCTCTGCACAAACACAGAGCTGGAAGGAAATTCACTTTTCAGAGGAGTATAATTATCTAGACCAACAAAAACTTGAAAGGAGTGGAGGGAAGAGAGGTGCCACCCAATTCATGCACACAAATGTACAAAGGTGCAGTGTGCTTTATTTATTTACTAGTGATTTATTTATTATAGATATGATATGATATGATATGCTATGATATGATATGATCTAATATCATATCATATCATCATATAGTATTATATATTATATAATATATAATATATATAATATTATATATTATTTTATTATATATTAAATAATATATTATATTCCATATAATATAATTATATATTATATAATTATATACTATATTATATACTATAGTTATATAATATATATAAAATACATAATATATAATATATAATATAGAATATAGAATATAGAATATAGAATGTAGAATATAGAATATAGAATACATAATACATAATATATAATAAAAATATATATAAAATATAATATATAATGTATAATATATAATATATATTACACAATCTATAATCTATAATATATAATATATAATATTATATAATTATATATAATGTATATTATTATATGTTATATAATATATTATAATTATAATTATAATTATAATTATGATACATAATAATATATACAATATTATTATATATATAATTACATATTAAATTAAATTATATGTATTATATTATCATATTATCATATTATCATATTATCATAATATCATATTATGTTATGTTATGTTATGTTATATTATTATTTATTACTGATTTATTGACTATTCCTGATGGCAATATCACATTAATCATCTCCTTTTCCTCCAATTAAAGGTTTCATATTGCACGTTTATATTTTAGATTTTTAAACATATAATTTTTATATATTTATATAATATAAATATTGCATATTTATATTTTATATTCATAACTCTGCAATCAGAAGTGAAAAAGAAAAAAAAAGGATAGAAAGTTAAGGCCAGTCTGCTTGGGATGTACAAGATAAGCACTCATTTGATCAATTTTTTATAGTGGGAATTATTAATTTGGCAATTCAATTGCTCAGGGGCTGTGTCGTTAATAATCAGGTGATTATAATGAAGCAAATACTCTCACTTGTGGGGTAAGACAATGAAACAGCCCCAAAGTGGGGAAACAGAATTATAATGTTTATATTTTCCCCAAATTTCTGTGATAAAGTCAGCACATGGACTTAATTTTGGTAGCAATTTCTTCTTTTATATCTGTCTCACATGTGCCTGTCTTCACTTTTAATTATTACTGTTGAAATTACACTGTAAAAAGGACAAAGGAGAAACAAAGCTGCAAAATTTGATGAAGTACAAATTATATATTTTTGCTTTCAATGTCTTATCCTCTCTAAAATTAAGCTCCTCTCCCATTAAACTAGCATTGCCCTGTTACTGCACTGCCTCAGAATAATAGAAATATGCAGAAGAGCCATATCTGCTTAATTATCTCACTCTCCAAAAAGCAACCATGCTGGATTTAAAGAGTAGTAAAAGTTCAGCCCATATTTAGATGAGGATGAGGGATTATTTTCCCTGCTCTGGTGTCTCAGAGCCTCTGGTTTGGAGACTTTTCTTTCTTTTCAGAAGTGATAAAAAAGTTAAAAATCCCCAGGGCTTCAATGCACTTTCTAAATATGCCAGGTGGTGCAATGAAATAAAAAACCTATCATAAAATCACTTAGGTTGGAAAAGACCCTCAAATCCTCAAGTCAAACCCTAAATCTGGCCCAACCCTAAAGCCTTCCCTGCTCCTGGATCCTCTGGCAATATCTGCAACAGAAAAATGCTCAAGTTTTGATATCCCACGGTTTTATTCTCTACTGATACAGTGAAAGAACAGGAAATACACTTTAAAGTTATTCTCTACCGATACAGTGAAAGAACAGGAAATACTTTAAAATTCTAGGTTAAAATGAAAGAAATCTTAAGCAAACAATTGTTTTTCCTCACCAAAAAAAACCCAAAAAACCCCCAAACCCACCAGTTTTATTGAAAACAAACAAACAAACAAACAACAACAAAAAAATCCTAAATAAGGTGCTGAAAGAGCAGTGCCCTGGGAAACAGGCAACAACTGGATGTGAAAGTTTGAGAAAGGAAGATCTCAGGTATTGTTCCATGGTTCTCAAAATGCTACAGGAACTCTGGAGAGAACAATTCTTTCCTCTAGCAGCAGATCATTATTTAAACTCACTGTGTTATTCCATTACCATATGACAGGTAACTGAGGACACAGTGTAACAAAAATAAATAAAAATAAAAAATTATAAATAAATATATTAAATTTATAAATAAATAAATAAAAATTTAAAAAGGGGAGCTTCCTGTGGAAATTTGAAAGGGAATATCAGATCATACAATGTCAAATGTCAAATGTCAAAATGTCAAAAATGTCAATGCCAAAATGTCAAAAACTCTTATATTTTAAATTATTAATACTTTTTATAAAAATTGAAACCTTAATCTAGCTAAGATCTGAACAAAAATAATATAAAAAGCAGACAGATTTATGAGCCTTTATGATCACCATTGTCTGCTTATTTTATTTTATTTTAGTTTAGTTTATTATTTGATTTGATTTGATTTGATTTGATTTGATTTGATTTTGTTTCATTTTATTTTATTTTGTTTTGTTTTATTTTATTTTGTTTTATTTTGTTTTCTTTTCTTTTATTTTATTCTATTCTATTATTTTATTATTTTATTTTATAATATTTTATATTATTTTATTTTATTTTATTTTATTTTATTTTATTTTATTTTATGGAATAGGGACATATTCATCCAGTTTACAAATGCAAAACTCCAAGGAAAACCACTTCAAGGGCAAAGAGTAAAACTCCTGGATTCTTGATTTAATTCAGCCAATGTCCACTGGGAAAAGGGCAAAAAAAGGGGGTCCCTGTAGGAAAATACCAACACTGCTATAAAGCAGCAGCAATCTGCTTTGGGTTGTTTCCTCTCTCTGTGAATAAATCTATCATCAACTGAACAGCTCAGCAGAAATTCAGATCTTACAGGAACAGAAAGGATTTGGATCACACTTCCAGACTTTTGTCAGATGACAATTGAACCGGTTCCTGAAGGCTGGAAAAGCAGAGGGAGACACAAATGCTGAACAATCCCTGAGACAAAGGAAGCCAAACTCAGATTACTTCAATTTTCTGAAAGGTTTCAGCAAAGGTTATAGAGGATTTCAAATACAGAAAGTAAACAGGGCAAGAACTGGCATTATTGCTGGCATTTCTAGCATTTACTAATTTGGGTATGTAAACTCTGGGAAATCTCTGCATAATTTCAGATATTATTGATATTTAAATCCATTGATGGAGGCTGCATTGACATTTTTGGTCAGTCAATTTGCTTTTAGTTCAGAAATAAGGTTTCTACAAATTCTGTTGAGAGCTGCAAGGGAAAAGATGGAGGAAGAAGAGATGATTTTTGATTTTGCCTTTTGATTTTTTTCCCTGTCAAAGCAAAAGAAGATAATGCTTAGAGCAGTGTCATAGTGCCAAGGTTCTTTTTCTAGGTGTTTTTTTTGTTTGTTTGATTTTTTTGGGCCTTGATCAGGTCACCACTGTGGTAAAGTTCAGATACTCTTCATTCCCATTTGGTAGTAAGACACCCAAATACAACGGAACTCTTGGAATAAGAGCTCCAAAACCCCAAAATATATTTGTTTGTTACGTTATTTTTAAAGGCAATAGCTCACAATACATGAAAACAAAGTGGAACTAAAATTCCCTCTGTGCTAAGGAAAATCAGTCAATGTTCTACTCATTTATTTAAAATAAAGCAAAAGAAATAAAAAACCCAACAAAACCAAAATTCTGCCAAAACCTATTACTTATACAGAATGAGGTAAATTTTGTGAAGTTTGGAGATCAGTTGTGTCAGTAATGCAGAGTTCATTGTCTTTCCATAGTTTAAAAAGATGATTTTTATGATTTTCTTTGATCTCTGTAGATTGTCCCTCCTTCTGTCAGAGCCTGTTGGGAATTTCACTGATGAGATAAATGTGGAATTAATGGATTCAACATGAAACTTGATTAAAAACTGCTCACTGGACTTCAAGAGCAGAAACACAAGAAATACTCAATTGTCTTGCTGGAATTCTTCTAATTTAAGGGGGGATACTTTGTATAAAGACTGGATCAACTGGACTCGGGAAATTCTCTTAGGTTCACACAAGAAAATTTCCTTTTAAGGAACCCATGAGAGTCTGGACTGGAGGGAAAGCCCAAAAGAGAGAGGGCATCTGGAAAAATATAATTTTCACCCTGTATATGTTCATTTTCAGGGCATGGAATAGATTGTGCATTTTTGTTTCTGGAAAGAAAAAAATAAATTAAAAAAAAAATACAAAAAATGAAGTAATCCCCAACACTTCCAGCTCTAATTTGTCAGATTATCTTGGCACAAATTAGATAATAAATCAGGACCCAGAAGTTCTTTTTCACTTAAGATGCCTCTTCTGAAGGGTTCTTTCCTTCTGATTAAAGATGTGAATCTTTCAATTGCCCTGATTACCGAGTGCCAAACTACTCAGGGCACCCGAGTGTTCTCTCCAGGTTCCTCAGCAGAACACAAACCCTGCAGGGGCTGAAGGACGTGACAAAGGCACGGGGCAGCCAGCAAAACCCAGCCAAAACCCATTTTCCCTCCCACATCTTCAGCTAAAAGAGTATTTGAGTTAATTTAGCTTTAAACCTGTTTTTCCCAGGGGGGCTCACTACCCTGTGCTCCCTGTGCGAGCTGCATTTGGTGGGGCAGCTCTGACACTGTGCCAGCAAAGACAATAAACACATCTTTCCTCAAAAAAGCACTTCTGGAAAAATTAGGGGAGGCTGTTTCTGCTGGCTGGAGCCTGAGCTTTCCCCTTCTGCAGGAATCACACTGGGAACACTCTGCTGCAAGCCTGCTCTGAGTGTTTATATAAAAAAATACAAATTAGCATGTGATTCTTCTATATATAATGGAAGCAAATTGCCTGGAAGAGATCCTGCAGCTACCCACTTTATAATTTACCTCACACAAACATTTCTTTCCAGTCAGAAGCAACAGAGAGATTTTTTGATGAAGGTGACTGTGGAACTGCTGGAATCTGTACAAGGAAAAGCTGGTACCAGGGAAAACAGACACACATCCACAGAAGGAACCCTCATTTTACAGCTGTATAAATGATGAAGTCTCACTATCTGGGTTTAACTGCTGTAATACTTTTGACATCGCTGTCACACTTGAAGAAGCTCTCTTTTATTAAGAAAAAAAGCCAAAATAATTTAGGTCCCTGAAACAAAACTAAAATGCTTTTCCTTTGAGCAAAAAGGAGAAGAAAAGACTCCATAAACCCTCTCAAAGATTCTGTTTCTGGCAGCCTGATTTAGAGGAAAGGCCCCCAGACACATCAGCCAGGCACAGGCAGCAGAGGGGAAGCAAAGCAAAGATTAAGAAGGTCCTGGTGAGTTTGTTTCCAGATCCCAGCAGGAAAACCACAGCAGTCAGGATATTGTGTGAGCACAGCCACAAAACCTTGTACATCTAGCTTGTGACCAAGTAAGTTTACTCTGAGTTTAGACCATTTGAGTCACACATAAAAGATTAAGAAGAAAACAAGCAAAATATTCTTAAAAAAATAAAAAAAAGGAAAACAAACCAGCAAACCCCAAAACCCTAAAAAACCCCACTCAAGCTCATTTCATATTTTCACATATGACTATCCTACTAATAAATACATTTTTCAAGGGACGGTTAGAGTAAATATTACCAAGCTTCATCTCTTTATGTGCTGAATCATATACTCCATTCTTTCACATTTAATTTTAGTGCAGACCTATCAGAAAAAAATGGGAAACACAATTTATTATACAGAAGCAAAGAGTAAAAGGGATTACAGTTTACTGCCACATTAGCAACCATCTGAGCACAAGCACATTAGAATTACTCAATTCCATTAGATCCTAAACCCATCTCCTCCTGTCTCCTGCTCCCAGGAATGGGAAAAATGTTCAGGCTGCGCTGCTTTCTCCAGCACACCCTGCCTGTGTGACAAGGAGAAGAGAAATGACATAACTGGGATTTCTCTGCACTGACAAGTGACATTTTGGCTTTCGAGTGCTGCAGAATATCATCCCCAGGCTTTAGGAATCCCTGGGTTTTGCATTTCACACACCTGACTCCCCATACATGCACTTGGAGCAGGATCCCAAAAAGAGCTGTGAGTTGTTAAAACCTAATTTTTGGATGGTCAGTATCTGCTTTCAGGCTGTGTTTCAGCTGGAGATACCACCATGGTATTTAAAGGTATTTAAAATAAAGAGCTGATCAGCACATCAGGCCAGGCTCGGATCAGTCTCGGGGTGTGATGCTGAGTGTGTCAGCAGGGGCCAATGATAGAACAGTAAAGATCAAATCCCCCCTGCCCAAAAACAGCAACATCAGCTTCACTAAACCAGGAGAAAACCCTGCCTTTTCCATTTGCCTGATTCTCTTCTAAAACTCAGTTTTCAGACGCTGCCGCTGAAGTTTACACATCACCTCACATCTTCGTCTCAGGGAACCTGAGAGGAAGAGTGAGCATCAGGAAGTTTGTGCATTTACTCATGCACTGAAAAACTGCACAGTTGTTTAGATGTACACAGGCAGAGGGGTTTAATTTTTATTTTTTTGGTTGGTTTTTTTTTTACTCTTTTTTTTTTCCTTTTTACTTCCTTTTCTCCCATGCACTAATCCCACGGAAGCCTCCAGCAAATTGAAGGTGTGGGCATGGTCACACACCAGCAGGCAAAACCTGAAACCTCAAAAATCAGTGTAAACCAGGTTTTTGAGCACAGCTGGGCAGCAGCAGAGCTGAGGTGCGGGCCAGCTGCAGACTCGTGGCTTTGGAGAGAGCAGAGAGTTTTGCACAAGCTGAAAGGGTTTCTGCCTTGCTGCCTGCTGAAGGAGCCAACAGCATGGCCAGGGCTGCTGCTGACAATTCTCAGCAGTAAAAGAGGCTGTTAAATCTTGAATTAGCTTGAAGTCAGGCTCGTTAAATTCAGAAATGAGCTACAAAGATGTTTTCAAAGGGGATGAGCAAGTGAATCAATTTTTAATTACTTGTCAAGGAGGGGGTTTCAGTAGAGGTTGTCTTTGCAACTATGCAAAGCAATAAATATAACAGATTTACAGCTGGTTTTGTTTTCATGACAGACACCCCAGATTTGATGGGAGCACAGAGATCAAAAATGGCTTGCATTGAGCAACATGTATGCAATGTTCTGTCCTCCAGCACACAGACAGGAAAAAAAACCAGAGAAATAACATTATTTTCTTCTTAAAGGAAATAATCCGTGTATTTACATTCAAACAAAAATAACAAGACCTTCTGTTCGAGTCATCTTAGAACTTCCCTATGCTGCAATTGCACAAAGACAGGCTTTGATCAAATTCAGCTGCTGGAATGTTCTGCAGGTCATTACTCGTAGCTCTCCTCGTTCATTCTCACGTTTAATCTGCACTGACCCAACGAGCGCCAGTCGATAGCCACAAAGCCATGGGCTGAAATCCTCACCTCACTGGGCCTTGTGGGGCTCAGAGCTGAAGGTTCTGGCTTGCCTGGAGTTTATCCTGGGTGCCTCAGACCTGGAGTTTCACCCTGGGTGCCTCAGACCTGGAGTTTGCTCTGGGTGCCTCAGACCTGGAGTTTACCCTGGAGTTTATCCTGGATGCCTCAGACCTGGAGTTTATCCTGGGTGCCTCAGACCTGGAGTTTGCTCTGGGTGCCTCAGACCTGGAGTTTATCCTGGGTGCCTCAGACCTGGAGTTTGCTCTGGATGCCTCAGACCTGGAGTTTACCCTGGGTGCCTCAGACCTGGAGTTTATCCTGGGTGCCTCAGACCTGGAGTTTTACCCTGCTGTGGTCTCTAAGCAAAGGGTATCACTGCCTGGCAGGAGCAGCGCTGCTGGATGGGGCAGAAGCCCACACCTCCTGCAGTGAATTTGGGGATGTGATTTCCTCCCCCCACCACCAGTCAATTCCTCATTTTATGCCATGGCAAATCCTTTGCCTCCCACCAGTTGTCTCTGTGATCAGGAGACTTGAATGCACCTTGAAATGTAAATAATGTGCATCACTCAAACACCTTCTCTCAAAATCTTGGGTCTGGCTTTACCAAGGGCCTCCACGACACCACAAATAGCTTTCAATGCATTTTAGCGTGGCCAGAGGACATCATTGCAGCCACCAAGCCATCATCACAGGACCAGATGGCTCCTGACCTCCACCACACCAGCAGCACCAAACCCAGACTGCCACAAGTGCTCTGCACAAGGATAAATCAGACCCACTGCAGAGCAGAGCTGGGTGGTTGCTTTCAGCAGATGACAGGGTATTTTTATTTCCAGAACAACAGAAAATGGAGATTTTGAGGCTAAGAGAGAGCACGTCAAAAGGAGAACCTTTTGCTTCTGAATAACTGTTTTTGCTAAAGGTACATCAGCTTCAATAAAAAAATAACAGGGGAAAAGAGACTTCCAGCAAACCTGGGAAAGATGTGATGTGACACCCCAGCAGAGGAAAAGAAGTGATCTGTGAGAGAATGAAGAAAGGAACATTTTACATCCTTGCATGTTATTATATTACACATATTAAACATTCTTATTCTATTACACAGCTGAGCTCCCTGATTATGCCAAAGTGGAATTTAACCCAGACTTTCAATCCTTCCCTCTTTTGAACACACAAAGGATTGGTGTCCTTACTCCAGAGCATGAAATCTGGGTATAAGTGCTCATACTCAGCAGAACATATCAGCACCAACAATGTTGGCTGCCACCTTGGTGAAACATCCCCACACATTTTGAAATGCTCTTCCATGACAGACTGGCTTTGCAAGGCCAAAACCAGTTTAGTTGATTATTTTCAGTATGTATTCCCCCAGAACTCAAAAGATTTCAGAACCTGACAACCCATTACTGAGAAGTATATCCTTTCTGATGAGGAGATCTAAGACTCTGAATTTGGGATTTTTTTCTGCCCTACTAAAATTAAAAGCATTGAGAATGAAAAGTTTCAATCAAGCCAATCCCCAGTTTAACTTTTCACACTGTCAATTTTTATGCTTTGAGCCAAGAAATGTGACAAAATCAGTGTAAAGAAAATAAGAAATAGTTAACCAGCAGAACTTAGCTGTAAATACCACAACAATATGCAATGCTCCTGGGGTTTGGCAAAAATAATCTGTTGATAAAATTCTCCCTTATGAAGTAGTCTGTTTGAGAAAAAAAAAAAAGCAGGGGGTGATTAATTAAAAACATATCAAAAAATAACTTAAAAGATATTCTAATTTGAAAACTAAGTACTGATCATATCACCTCTCACTGCTAGAAAACCTGAGGAAGCTGCCAGAAATCAAATACACTTTGAGGGTGAGCTCTGCCATAAAGAAAACTCATCAGGAGCAATAATTTTTTATTTTACTTAAGAATTTTTGACATAAAACCTCAAACTTGGAGTATTTAACATTTCATTCTAAAAGCTTACCAGGATTCTGAGATTTTTTTGAGTTCAACTTCAAAGACCAGCAGAAGCTTTTAAAGCTTTTTAAAGCAGGAGTCTGCATGATTTAGGTGGGTGAGTGAGGGTCCCAGTAAAAAAAAAAAAATCAGCTTTTGAGTAACACTGGGATGAATCAACTCCCAGTTTGAATTTCACATTCTCCAGGTATCTAAATTTGTGCTCTCCCAACATCCCCAGCACTTTTTGGTTTTTTTTTTGGAAAACCAACGTGACTATTGGGAAGGACAAAAACAGGGAGCTGGGGACTGCTGAGCACAGGACTTGTGTGGAGCTGATTCTTTGAGCCTGTAAAGGTTTTCAGCCTCTCAGTGAAAAATTCTCTTCCCAAGGGAAAGTTTCTTGAGAAAGGTTCTCTCTCAAGGACTGTTTTTGTAAATAGTTTATGGTTCTCAAAACAATTCTGCACAGCTGAGCTGAGTGTGTTTTCTCTCCTTCCACCAATGGGACTAGAGAGGTGCTGTTCCCTTTGCCAATCACGTTAAATCTGTATTGGAACACCTTATAAAGGAGGCTGAAAAGTTCTGAAATAAAACCCTTCTGATGATTCTCTTCCTGCCCTGAATTGAATCCACGCTCCTTATTTCGTGTCCAGCAGCAGCAGACTCGCTCCTGAGGGATGCCTTGAGCAGAACTCTCTCTCTTTCCAGGAGATATTTTCCCACTGGAGGTTTTTTCCTCCTGCCTTGCCATGAGGACACAGCCCCGGGAGTGCCTTCCCCAGCCCCTCCATCCCTGGCTGCTCACACTCCTGCGGGTGCTGGAGGGAGGGTGGATTATCTCCAGATAACTCACTATCACTGCCTAAACTGAGGCTCCAAAGCACCGAGCTGCCACATCAAAGATCATCCCACTCCCTTCACTTTCAGTCCATTAATGAAGAGTGCACTCTGGGCACTTTTTCAAGGCAGACCAAAGGTAGCGAGCTTCGGCAGGTGGCACAGAAATGTGTGAGCTCCCAGTGCACAGAGCCGGGCTCCTGGGGCTCTGATTCCACGGCAATGAGTTCATTTTCATTCCTGCTCGCGCTCAACTCTTTCAAAGTAGGTGCTCACAGGCTGGGCTGCACTCCTGCTGCCTTGAAACGCTCTTCAGATGTGCCTAACCTCATTCTGATGTGCCTAACCTCATTCTGATGTGCCTAACCTCATTCTGCAGCGCCTCTTCCACCACAATTTGAGTTCATGCAGAAGCCATCTCACAGTCTGTGCTCTAATCCTGGGTTCTGGATTCTGTGCTTCTACCATCAGTGCCAAAAAGTGTCACAACAACTTAAATTCAAGATAACCTGGACCTTTATTTTGCCCCGTTTTGCAGCCAGCTGCTAATACATATGATTATTTATGTCTCAATATCAAATTCTTAATTCAAAATAAAAGCATCTCAGTTAAAAAGTAAATAGCTTACCTGTGTTTATTAAGTAATTAATAAATAACTAATGGAAATAAATAAATAATGTTGATGTACTTTCTCCAAACTTATCCAGGAATCTGGCAATTCAATTTCTCATCCCAAATCCACCAAGATATTTAAAGAACTGCACTCTAGTGTTACAGAGCACTCTGGATTCAGGAGCATTTGTGCAGAGACTATTCATTAATTCTGGCTTGGAAGAACAGGGAAAAAGCAAAGTCATGCCAGGATGTGGTTGATTTGATAAATAATGGAAGGAGATTTCATAAGACAGAGGTCTGTTATCCCTTCAGCATAAAATGCAACAGAGGAGGAAAGCCAAAAAACTAAAGCTGAAAGATTGGTTCCTCAGAGGGGGCAGGATTGGGGTTTGTACGAGGTCTCACAGCCCCCTGCACTGCCAACGAGGGGTGGCACAACGAGGGCTTGTCCTGGTTCCATCTGAGAAACAAACATAAATGAAACTGTGTTGTTCTTCTGGAGAGCTGAGAAGCGCTCCCAGGTCTGGCTGCTCTCAGAACATCACACTGCTGGGCAAGGAGCTGCAAAACATACCGGGATTTCTGATGGAAATGAAGTGCATTTAAGAGCTTTAAAAACTTCCCTTTGTTCAGTCTGCAGATGTGTTTTTGTAACCCCCCAGGGTCCAGACACCTTGGATCTTGTCAGTTCCATCTGTCCAGCCATCTCCCACCATAACCAGCTTCATTTCTGAGGAGGGCCATGGGGGTGGGATGGAATCACTCAGCAGAGCTCTTTGAACGATTCAGTCTTGTCTGGGTATCCCTTTGCCATCTATCATCTAGAAATTTATACTGCTCTTCAGATCAATCAGAAGAATTAAAGCTCTTCAGGACATAATTCCTTTCCCTGCAATTTCTTTTCCTGGCAAAAGAAAAAAGAAATTCAATCTGTTTTCGCTGAAAGTCCGAAAAAAAGTATTGCACTACACGCTCAGGCTCAGACAGCTGAACATAAAGGTGTCTGGCTCTATATATCTTAATTTTCCTCTCCTGGAATCAAGAGCAATCACGGTATGGATACGGTGTAAAAGCATGTTCAAAGCAGAGATCATTTCCTTTTGATGCAGTACAATGCAATCAACATCTGCAGGAAACAAAAGCCTCTCATCAGGGCTTACAGAGCACAAACAAAAGAGAGGCCCGAGGGGCAGATAATCAGTTTACACAGAACTCACTGTACCTGTGTTATGGAGATGGAAAACAGCAGCAGAGATTAGGCTGAAGTGGAATTCCATTTTAGGATTGCTAGGTGTGTGATCCCAGAGGTCACTCTGCACTGAGAGCTGCTCCCTAAAGGGCACAGCAGGCACTGCCAGGTTTCTCTGCTGGCACCGAGGGCAGGCAAAGCCCTTGAATTGTCACAGAATCCCCCAGGAGAATCTGGGAGCAGCTAAAAGCACCTGGAGGATGAAGCACTTCAGAAACCGCCTGCAAAATGTAATTTGAAACACTCCCAACATCTCCTGCTGCTGCCACCAGCGGCACCTGTGTCTGTCACCACCCTGCCCCTGGTGACACTGGTGCCTTGAGAGGCTCCCTGGAACAGGGGCTGGGCAGAGTTAAAGGAATAAAGTGGGGATTTATTAAAGAGAGTTTCAAAGGATTCACCTTGGGCAGTGCAAGAGCCTGGCTGAGGATCCACCCAAGATGGACCCAAGATGGGCCCTGGCTCAGGAGTTTCACACTTTGATAGGTTCTGCTCCATTTCCACATTGGGGTTAATTGCCCAATTGCAGCTGCAGGTGATGCAGTCCCATCCTCCCAGATTGCTCTCCTCAATTCGCTGCTGCTTGTGCTTTTTGGGCCCGGAGCTGCCACGGTGTCCTTGGTTGTGGGGCTGGAGAAGGATTGTTGTGTGTGCCTGAGCTGTGAGGAGAACTTGAACACTTTGTGTGGAGTTCAGCTCACACAGCAATGCAGTGCAGGGGCTGCAAATAGGAAAGCTGAAACTGAAGGCATCAACCTGGGGACAGCAGCAGAGGGAGGAGCAGGGATGGGCACGGTGGGGAAGGCGCTGGAAGCGCTGGAGCAGCAGCTCCAGGTCGTGGGAGAGCATCAGGCAGCGAACCCTGAGTGGGAAGGGCTCCCCCATCCCCACCACCCAAAAGCAGCAGGTGAGGGGCACTGACAGCCTGGCCCCACCTTCTGGCTTCACAGAAACACAGCTCCCTGGCCAAAAAGTAGAAAAGTAACTTAGAATAAAAACCAAGCCAATTTTTTTTTTTTTTTTCCTCCAAATAGAAAGCCTTGTTCCACCTGAAAAGTAGAACTTATATCTGAAATCTCATTTTATTTAATCAATGCCTCTTTTCACCTTTAAAGGTGAATTTTGGCGAATTTTGGTGAATTAGAACTGCCTAATTTTGGCAGTTCTAAAAATGAAGCACAACTCAGAAGGGAAAAAAATTTGCATCTTTGATACCCATTTGTGAATAATTTTGGTTTCATATTGATGGCTTTCTGTTAATGACCTGAGCATACCTTGTTTATTTATCCAAATAAAAAACAAAATACCCAAATGAAAAAATATCTTGTTTATTTATCCAAAATAGCCATGGTCCCAGGGCACTTCTGTGCCATGTAAAGCTCTAAGGTACCATCCTCTGCCTATCACAGTAACACCACATCATAAAACCACAAAACTTTCTACTAGATTTTCAGTGCTCAGCCATTTTTTTTTTTAAAACCACACTGCGCCGTAACATGAAGCATCTATTATTGCCCCAGTCATAAAAGACCTCAGAGATTTGTAACAGATCGAATGCTACTAACCCAGTCTGACATCAGAGGACTGAGGTCTAGAATGTTCCCTCAGAGGAACAAGGGTCTGTAAATAACAGGATTTACACAGAGGAACTGTGTCTGTAAATGTACTGTGTTAAAAGGGCTGAGAGCAGCCCCTTTATGACCTGTCCAGGGCCTGCTTTGAATGTGCTTCCCTGTAGAGATTCCAACAGCATTTTATATATTTAACAGTTACTATGGAAAGAGATTTTTATGCCACAGTAGCTGCTGTCCAGAGGCATTTGTTTGGAACATACTTAATTAAAAATAAAATAAAATAAAATAAAATAAAATAAAATAAAATAAAATAAAATAAAATAAAGCAAGCCTTAGGCAATACAGCCCCGTTATATTTCAAAAGCAGTTATTTCTGTCAGAATTCTGCTGGCACCTACCACAGGTTGCCATTTCACCGTGACAGAATCCTCACTCTCCACACCCCGTGTTCTCTATCGCCAAAGTAATGAAGCATCTGAGATGAAGGACAGGGGGAAATTCAGTATCACCACTATGAATTTTTCTGTTCCAGCTGCTTTGCTTCTCGCTTCAAATTGCAATCCCCTGCATGGCCGCAATATCCTGAGCAATTGCATCAGAGGTGATTAAGATATTGCACAAAAATGAAGGATTACCAAACTGAGGGAATCCTGGCTGGAGTACAGAGATGAACAGATGAGTAACTCTGATCCTGCATGGAAAATAAAGAGGTAAAACACACATTCAATGAAATAAACCAGCAGCTGTGACACAAATTAGTATTCCTCTCTTGGCTTTCCTGGAGCTATGCTGATTTAAATCAGGCAAAGATCTGTTCCATGGCTTAGCCTTGTCATGTATCATCAGCAGCTTCTTTGCAAATTATTAACTGAGTGCTGGAGGCCCGTGGGGTGCATCAGGGAGAGCATTGCCAGCAGCTCAGGGAGTGACCCTGCCCCTCTGCTCAGCCCTGTGGGGCACATCTGGAGTGCTGTGTCCAGCTGTGGGCTCCCCAGGACAAGGGGGACACCGAAGATGGTGATGAAGGGACTGGAGCACCTTTCACCAGGAAAGGCTGAGGGAGCTGGGTCTGTTCAGCCTGGAGAAGAGAGCAGAGGGGATCTCATCCATGTGTAAAAATGTCTAAAGGCAAGAGGATGGAGCCAGGCACTTCTCAGTGGTGCCAAGCAATGGGACAAGGATGGGCAGAAACTGATGGACAGGAGGTTCCACATGAAGCTGAGGAAGAACTTCTCCACTGTGCAGTGATCACCCACTGGAACAGATTGCCCAGAGAGGCTGTGGAGTCTCCCTGGCTGAGATATCCCAGATATCCCATCTGGGCACAATCCTGGGCCACGTGCAGGGAGGTTGGAGCAGGTGTTCCTTTCCAGCATGACCCACCCTGGGAGCATTTTCTGTGTTATTTCTCTTGTCTCTTCACCATCAGCAACGTTCTTCAACACACACACATCCTCCTCCCTGGTGTCCTCAATTTCAGCCTTATTCCCCAGTGACTGTCTCATTAGACAGTCCTTCTTGAAAGATGAAACACTTCTAATAATAGAGGTTATTTAGAGCTACACCAGTTATTCACTGAGGATCTGATATATTTGCTTTCAATAACTGTTCTCCCTCTTCTAAATTGTTTTGGGGTTTATCACATTTAAGCAATACATTTTCAAAATTCTTAGACTCCAGTTCCAGCCCTTTCACCTTCCTGTGTCATGGTTCATGCTTCCATGTAATGTCCTCGCTGAAAATACTCTCAAATGACAGCCCTCCATCTCTCTCACGTGGCTATCAGGCTTTTCAGCTTGCTAGCCAAAAAATGACTTCACATTTCATTTACCACATGCATTGAACCCATCCCATGCCTTTGTGTTCTTCTCTCCAGGCAGACTGGAGAAACCACAAGGCAAAGACAGAGGACAGATGTAGGGTGATAAATGGAAGGGATTTACTTAAATATTTGAGACCAATGTCACCCTTTTTAATTTACATTAATATTGAATTCATTAATTTACATTAATTATTGAATTAATATAGAATATTATTGAATATTGAATATAATTATTGAATATTAACATTGAATATTAAAATTTGATTTATTCAATTGAATTTATCAACTAATATTGATATTGAATTCAATATTCTCTATTCTATAATATTCAATATTCTAATCTCCTTAGTAGCTGCCTGTATACACCTTCTCAGGAGATTCTGCTGCTAAAAGTCAGCTTGCACATGCTAGGGGGTCAAAGGGCTACCTTGAAATTTTATACATATTTATTTACTGTGAATGGCACAAAATTGTTTTGGTCATCTACCAGCTGGGATTAATCCACGTAGACTTTTGAGAAGATGCCTCTTGTGCTGCACATTTTAGACTAAATTGTTGCCAAAAAAAAAATGAAATTAAATGAAATTATATGAAATAAAATAAAATAAAATAAAATGAAATGAAATGAAATGAAATGAAATAAAATAATAAAATAAAATAAAATAAAATAATAAAATAAAATAAAATAAAATAATAAAATAATAGAAAATAGAAAAATAAAATAAAATACTATAAAATAAAATAAGATAAGATAAAATAAAATAATAAAATAAAATAGAATAATAAAATAAAATAATATAAAATAAAATAGAAAAATAAAATAAAATAAAATAAAATAAAATAAAATAAAATAAGTGAAAGAAACTTGCCTGCTCCCTTGTATGAATCTCTGTATGGAAGGTGTGAGAGGATGAGAAGGAATAATTGTGTGCAGTTAGACTGGACCTGGTTCCTGTAGATTTAAAGAAGTATGAGATGATGCTTGAATTGTTTTTTCCCCTGCTTTCCAGCATGCTGACATATGCTGAGCTTTATTGCTTCTGAAAGCAACCTTGAAGCCATTCCATGAGACTTTCCAGCCTCCCAGGGATGCAATCCTCACTCAGCTGCTCTTGGAATCTCTCAGGGGTACTTGGGCCTGGCTTGGGCAATGTTCAGTGTGGCTAAAGAAATGCTGCTGGTGACATTATTCACATGGCAGCTGCAGCCAGGGACCCTGCCAGGCTGGGCTGCCCACTCCAGCCTGGCCCTCAGAGCACACCATGCTAATGGACTGTGCAGAAGGAGCAGAGGAGGGAAAAAAGATGAAGATACAAAGTCTGGCTTAAAGCTCAAAACACATCTTTTGACTCCTGAGCCAGTGCCTTTTAGCAAAGCTGCTCCTTCAGCCTGCGTGTGCGCTGAGCAATGAGACACCACCCTGCTCTCAATCACATCCCAGACATTTCTCCAGGGCTTGGGGACCCTCAGAGCCATGGGCTTGGTGCTGCATCCACCACTCTGAACCCTCACTAGTGACAGGTTCTGCAGCTGGGAAAAACCTGAGGTGCAACTCATCTGAGAGTCCCTCTGTGAACACAAGTGTGGAGCCTGTGACAGCGTTCAGGAGCACACATAATCATGGAATGATTATATGAAGGTGCTTTATTGAAGAGCTCTGGGTGTCAGGGGTACACATACCCAAATCTGACCCGATTTGGTTTTGAGCTGAACATATTTTATACTCTATCGTTATATAACTTACATATTAATTATTAAACTTACACTGTTCTATTGTATACATTGTTTTTACCCAAGCATGGATTTCTTGTGATCCCCCCCCAGCCTCCTAACATTGCTCCTCATGTTCTCTAAACAATAATTATATCTAATCACATCTAACAATTATATCATTTATCATATACTGACTACACAGGTGCAGTTTCACATGATCTTTAGCGAGCACAAGGCCTAACATTTCCCCGGGCCTACTTTCCCCAGGGCTTTCCAAACCTAACTTTCTTTCAAAGTCCCCGAATTTTCTAAGATTTTAAGGCCTTTTACTATCAGTCTTGGTGCTTCATCCACCACTCTGAACCCTCACTAGTGACAGGTTCTGCAGCTGGGAAAAACCTGAGGTGCAACTCATCTGAGAGTTCCTCTGTGAACACAAGTGTGGAGCCTGCCAAACCCTCCCTGCTCCCACCTGTTTCACACCCAAAACTGGGGAAAATGAAGCTCCATGCTCGTTTTCTTTTTTCATTCCAAGTTAAAAACAGCTAAAACAGCTCACTCCATTGTTTTGTGTGACATTTCATCCACACTTCTGTTTTTAAAATCCCACCATGGGAAAAAAGAATGAGTGCTCCCATCCCGTTCAGTCAGAGGCTGACTGAAACAAATGCAAAGTAAATTGCCTGTATATTGCCAGACAAAGCTGAGTCCCACAACAAACAAGCATTACATCTGTTCCCTTGCTGCCTAAACCCCAGAACCTCTGAGAAAGAAATTACAAAAAAAAATCTAAAGGTGTGCTGAATTACAGCCTATTTAGAGGCCTGCTGTGCAAGGGGCTACCACACAAATAAAAATGATGAAACCTACCTAGAAAATATTTTTTTGTCTCTTTTCAAAACAGGCCGAGGTAAATGAGACTATTTTACACACAAATAAATATGGTGTAACCCACCTAGAAAATATTTTTTCTCTCTTTTCGAAACAGGCTGAAGTAAATGAGACTATTTTATCTCGTTCTGAGCTGGAATGACCTGTCTCAACAGCTCCTTCAGAAATGTCTTGCTTTTGTCTGCTGCCTTCACCTGTAGCAGAGCTGCCCTCCTACTCGTACATGTTTGCAAGGGAAATTAGGTGTGTTACTGTGCTTAAAAAATGCCACAATCCTGCAACAACACCATCAGCCCTGATTGGAGCTTTGTGGAATTTCTGCTTTCTCCACCACTGAGCATCGTGTGCTGCAGGTGCACATCAGTGCTGCCATCTGAATATTTGCTGTGCTTTTATGTCCCTCTTCAGCTGTGTCTCCAGCTCCCCACGCCTTCACTTCTCAGCAGCTTGGTAGGCAAACACTCCACATCTCCTCTGGATCATCACTCGAGTCTCCAATCCACTGACTAGCTCCTCCTGCTGATTTACAGCCTTAAACCTCAGCAGCTACCACTGGGTTTGCAATTTCTGAAGCAATCTAATATCAAAGGGAGTCATTACCTGGGAAAAAAAAGCTGTGCTCCCTACAAATAAAACCCAAAGTTATTCAAAGGTACAGAAATACAAACTCGCTCCTGGAGGAGGCAGAAAATTAATTTCTGATACACTTATAGTTTACCTAAGCTGCAGGATGACAATTTGCACTGGTACAAGGTTGGACATTCGCTCATTATTGCTGCTGCTTGCAGTAGCTGATAATTTCCTGCTCAGCTTGTGCTGCTGGTATCCATGGCAGCTGTGCATCCCACCGGGGACCTGCCAAAAACACCCTCCCAGAAGGGACACCCAGAAAGTACAGGCAGGGGAAAGAAAATAACACAGGGTTTGGAAGGCAAAAGGGCAGCACTGTGATAATTAATCAGGAAAAAATAATGCATGTTAATTAGAGATTTCCAAAAGTGAACTAAGTCAGAATACATAGATATGAGTGATAATTAATGTATCACTAAAATAAATGCTGGAAGGCACAACCAAAGCGAGCTCCCAAACAATAATTCGGTCAATAATGAGTAAATAGTGAATCCTGCATACTTTTATGCCCTTTTCCCTGCATTCTCCTCACATACAGGCAATTGCATCATTAAGGGCCAGCCCAAAGGATGTTTTGCCACTGGTACCCAGAGGTGGTGGAGAAGAGAGAAAATCCCAGGTGCTTTTTTTTCCAGGGACTCCTTCCTTTATTCTAGCCACTCCCAGCTTTCCCTGAACATAATCCAGTCAGGGAATTATTCAGGGAACAAAAAATTTTGCAGAAATGTCATGCCAAGATTCTGCCAGTGAAGACAATCATTTAAAAGTCAAATATCTCATGTAGCAGGACCGAAGTGGCACAGGGGTCAGGGCTGGCTGGGAGCACAGGGGCAAAGCCAGACTTCAAGCATCACAAATTTGAGGATTTGTGAAGGGTAGGAAAATGCTGCCACATCCAACCAAAACACCAGTAGCATGTAAACCTCCCAGAGGCATTTCTAGCACAAATCAAAGCAAGGCATTCCTCAGTGCTGCACCACCTGAACACCTGTGCTATTTTTCATACCCCAAAATTATGTCATGAAACCCAAATATTATTCTCCTCTGGCAGTAAAATCCAGTGGAAGATGTGAAAATAAATATTGATAAAACAGCCACATAATAAGAGGCCATTTAAAACCCTGCCTAGTTCAGAGAAGCAGATCTATTGATTAAAGTATGTGATTGATCAAGCCCTAAATCAAAGCCTTGTAGGGTTATTCCTGCCAGACATTTATTTTTAAATCTTCCACTAGAATTAACTGCAACAAGAAAGTTCTGTATTTCATAAATGAAGTGATTGAGAAGTTCCAATCAACAATATCCTTGAAAATCACTGAAAATTTATCACTAACTGTGAACTTTTGAGAAAATAAAACTGGGTACAGCAACTACTGGTGCCACTACTAAGATGTGAAGCAGGAATTTAATGGAGAGGATTAATAACCAAACAAAGCAAACATGTTATCACAATGTTTGAAGGGGTGAATTTCTCTCCACTGTATTATTTCTATTAATAAACAAGACCAGAGAGAAAATACACTGTTTGGGAAATTATCCCAATCATCCAGCTACTTTTGAACTCTGAAGAAAAGTGCCCCTGCAGTGCTTCTCATGAATGCTAATTGGTTTTCTCTACCAAATCTCAACAGATCTATGGGATCCAGGAGCAGCTTGAACCTCTTGACTGTAAACTCTTGTCAAATTCTTGTTCTGGAAACCCCTACATCTAGCCAGGGACGGGATATGGTGCAGTCCCAAGGTCCAGGAGTCCTTGAGTCATGATTTTCCTTCCAAGGTGCTCATTAGAAAATATTAATCCTTTTTATGGGGTGGAGGTGAAGTAAAAGGAGAACCATTACTTTGCTGCTTCCAACAGCTTTACTACTAATTTTTGCATTCCCTTTCCTCCTATTTTATTTTTATCTGTTTTGAATTGCCTGTGATTAAAACAGAAAGATTTAAAAAAGACCCAAAAACTTACTTGAGTTACAGAAAATAAAAAAATAAAAAATTCACAGCTCAAGAAAACGAACAGAAAAACCCAACAAAAATTACAAAACCCTTGTTGAGAGGAAAATGTAGAACTTTTAACTTCTGCTTGGTAACTCACAGAGTACAGTACATGATTAGCCATTAATTATCCCTTAATAGCAGAACTTTTGTATCATCTTAAATGGGATGTGTGCTTAAACTTGGGAAAAGCCTTTTGGGAACAGTTATCAGAACAGATAACTGGGAGCAGAACCTTATCAACAGACAGTTTGGGTTTGCAATTTGTAATCTATTGAACTAAGGCCAGCATTTTCTGCCCTCAAAATAAGAGAAAATAGATTTTTTTTTCCCCCCCTATTATTTCAGATTCTGAGGTCACAAAACACCTCTTTTATCTAAAGTTCTCCTGTCAATATTTGAATGGGCAGGGCTTTGGCCTGGTTGCACTATAAACCAATCAATAGCAATGCTTCTTAGCTAGAAAATAAGAAATTCCACAGTGAAATCCCTAGGGCAAATCCCAGTATAAAGCAAATTTAAAAGCCACCCCCATGAGGGTTGAATGTACAAGCCAAAAATTTTATTTTCCTATGAGCTTTTCTGACGCTGAAATTTTCAGTACTTGCCAACACATAAGAATATGATGAAACAAACTTATTTTGAATTCAAATAGTTGCACAAAACACTGCATCTCTTGTGGGCTTTTCCTACTTGCTTTTGTGCCACAAGAAGTTCAAGCCTCCTGGACAATTGTTATGTTGTGTATTAAATCCATAGAAAAACGGGGTTTGCCCTCCTCTCTCTCATTCAAATGGAAAGAATGGTGAAATTCTTGCTTCTCAAATCTTCTAGCCTTCCTCTTGAAGCTGGAGGACAGCTGAGATCACCTCCCAAGGATGCACAGGAGGAGAAGCGCTCCAGGCTGAGAGCCTTTGGGAAGCTGGCTCCTCCTGGGGCTGCTGCCCAGCTCCTCTGTGCACCTGCATTCCCCACCACCAATCTGGTCATTAAAGACATTTCCCAACAGCTCTCCTTCCTCTCCTTGCAACAAAACACCAGCTCCTTCTGATGTGCTCAGTGGAAAACCCCGAAAGCTCCTGAGCCGTGGTTAAACCTGAATGCCATCGGCTGTGGTTGAATTTGAGTGTCTTTCTTGCAGCATTTCCCAAGCCTGGGCTTCCCTTCCTGCTTTTTCCTGCCTGCAGGGACAGCAAAGTAGCTCCCAGATCCTTAGGAAGTTAAGCCAATTAAGCTTGAGTAATTCATGTCTTTAAAACCTCTTGAAATTACTGTACAACAAACTGAGCTGCATCGCTAGGTTACGTTACCTGGATTATATTTGAAGAGAAGATGTGTGAAAGTATTAAATAAACCCCGCCACAATTTAATACTAAAAAGCAGCACAGCTAGAGTTATTGCAGCCTGAGGTAACAGATAAGCAATCAGTATTTCACCCAAACAGATACACTCTGGTAGAATTACCGAAATTACAATACCCAGCGCTGTTCTTTGGAGAGAACTTTAATGCTAGGAAAAGCTCTTTTTTTTACACAAGCACTGCCTTGTCTAAAAAGTTAGCACAAACACCCTGCTCAAGTACATCACCAATTATTTTAATCAGATTCTCCAGCACACCACCCCCTCAGCCACGTGCATTATACCCAGAGACAGCACTGATAAGTGCTCATCACAAAATGCTAATTGCACTCCATTAAGAATACTCAAACAGCCTATATGATTTCAAATATTGCACGCCGTTTCTCTCTAATTGGTCTAAAAGGAATATTTTCCTTTACCTTTGGTTTCCATGAGAACTTCAAAATTGTTCTGGAACTTGACAAAGACAAACACTTTGATGTTTCTTTGCGTTAGGAAAATCTTTACCCAATAAATTACAATTATGTAAATATTAGCCCCCCTGGGGTAGAAGTTCCTCTTTGAGGCATAAGATGATTAGAGCAGAAAAATTATTAGATTTGTCCATGACCACGCTGTACTTTCCTTCCTCAGGAAATTCTGTTATCAAAGACTTTAATCCCATTCCCGCTAAAGCAAGTCAATTTGGCCACTGAGTTTGATGGGAAAAGAATTCATTTCACCCATTCAGGCAGTCCCCTAAAAGCCTGGATGATAGTAACACCCCTGGCATGAATATTCAGCTCCAGTTTTTAATGCTGAGCTTTCATGGTGGTGAGTGATTTCCCTCGCTCGCTCCCCTTTGCACCGACGTGAAATTCCCAGCTTTCCCGAAAAGCCGCTGCAGAACGCTGCCAAACCCAGCAGGGAGCCACCACATCTCCTGGGAGGTGCAGGGGGATTGATTCCTGCTGCTTTTGACCTCAGTGCTCTGTGGGTGATGGCCTGGTTGGATGCTTGGAGGGAAGCAGAATCCCAGAATCCCAGAATCACAGAATAACAGAATCACAGAATCACAAAATCACAGAATTCACAGAATCAGAGAATCACAAAATCACAAAATCACAGAATTCACAGAATCACAGAATCACAAAATCACAGAATTCACAGAATCACAGGATCACAGAATCCCAGAATCTCAGAATCCCAGAATCACAGGATCACAGAATCCCAGAATCTCAGAATCCCAGAATCACAGGATCACAGAATCCCAGAATCCCAGAATCCCAGAATCACAGGATCACAGAATCCCAGACTCACAGAATCACAAAATTCACAGAATCCCAGAATCCCAGAACCACAGAATCCCAAAATCACAGACTCACAGAATCACAAAATTCACAGAATCCCAGACTCACTGGGTTGGAAGAGACCTCCAAGATCACCGAGTCCAGCCCAGCCCTGACACCTCAACTAAACCACGGCACCAAGTGCCACCTCCAGTCTTTTTTTAAACCCATCCAGGGATGGTGACTGCACCACCTCCCCAGGCAGACCATTCCAGTGTTTTATCACTCTTCCCATCAAGAACTTTTTCCTAACATTCAACCTAAATTTCCCTTGGCACAGCTTGGGACTGTGTCCTCTCGTTCTGTTGGTTGTTGTCTGGTGCAAGAGACCCACCCCAGCTGCCCACAGCCACCTTTCAGGAGGTTGTGGAGAGTGATCAGGGCACCTCTGAGTCTCCTTTTCTCCAGGATAAACACCCCCAGCTCCCTCAGTGGTTCCTCACAGGGTTTGTGTTCCCAGCCCCTCAGCAGCCTCGTTGCCTCCTCTGGATGCCCTCAAACATCTCCATGTCCTTCCCAAACTGAGGGCCCAGGACTGGACACAGCACTCGAGGTGTGGCCTCAGCAGTGCCGAGCACAGGGGAAGAATGAGCTCCCTGCTCCTGCTGGCCACACCATTCCTGATCCAGGCCACCAAGGTGTCGGTTCCTCCAGCCCCGGTGGCACCAGCGCGCCCTTTCCGTCCCCTTGGCACAGGGCACGGTTTGTACCCTGCTCCTGGGGGCTCTACCCTGAGACTGAGAGCCTGTTTAGGGAGCAGGCAGCGTCCTGTGTTCCATCTTTGCTTGTGTGATTACGAAAGGCTCCAACAGAGAGTGACCTCGTGTCCCTCAGAGCACAGCAGCTGCTTTGGGATGCGGTGGAGCTGTTTCCCTATGGCTCCCCTCGCTGCTGGAGGCCATGGGACAGGACACTGGACATGGACATTCTCCAGGAGCACACAGTGGGTCTGGGCTGGTTTGCAGACACACCAGGCTCCAGTGAGGGAAGGAGGAAGCATTTCCTGAAATTTAAGGATTTCTCTTCAAAACCCAATGCCAGAGCATATCCTGAATAATTTACACAAGAGTGTTCTGAAACACATTCAGGAGAATGAATTAGGCTGGAGATCAGGGTGGGATTTCTAAGAAAGCTTTTTCCTCTATACATAGAATAAACCAGAAAGTGAATGGTGTTGCATGTTCATGCTGTAACACAGAGCACATAGCCTCCTGCCAAAGGGTTTTGTTAACTGCAGTGTCCAGCACAGAAATAGGGCAACATGCCAGATTCCAAACATGTTGAGAAGCTTCTGAACTCTTTTCCAGAAGGGGGATTACTGTTCCATAGGTTTGAGGTCTTGTCACCTGCTTTCAGCCCGTAACACCTGCTTCAAATTCTTTTATTCATCCATGCCTACATGAAAATAACATATTTCTTTAGAAGCACAAAAGTTAATTCTCTAGAAATTTGGGCAGTGCTGATGGGCCCAGAAAAAATCTTGAAGTGTTATGTGAGGATTTGATGTTCACAGCCTCAGGTGGGGGCTCTTGCCAGCCCAGCTGAGGAACACAAGTTTCACTTCTGCTTTTATTACACTATATTGTGTTACACACACTGATGTGTGTATATTTGTGTTTATTATGCTACACAAAGATTAATCTTGTTCCACCACCCCCCTTTCCCCCAGTGCTATATTGTTTTTGCACACAAAATCGGTACTAATTAAGTTAATTATGGTTCACCAGTATTCACATGAAGAGATTAAGCCAGTGGTGCCTGCTGACCTTAATTGCAATCCTGGCCATTTGAACTGGAATTTATCATTCCTGGCAGTACTACCTGAATATCCCAACAAAAAGTTTCACCCTGTTTTTTTCTGGGAGGGAGATCCCTTGCAGCAGAGAGGGATAGCTGAACTCCCGAGGGCTGCAGGAGAACTCTGGGAATGAGGATATTCTCCTGCTGCCAGGGATGGGCAGGTCTGGCTCTGCCCCAGCCCACAAGCCTGCTGAAGTGCCCGTTGTAACTGATCCGTGCACTCGAGGACAAAGGAGATTAAATTTTCTTTCTGGTCTACTGAATATGACTCAGCCACTCAGCTTCCCTTTATTTTTTTTCCCAAGGTTTTTGAAGAGAAAGAGTACAAAAGCTCTGCCAATCATGTTTGCTTTATCTTATCCCATACCCTCCCTCATACGAGAGAAGCTGAAAAATCTTTTCAGCTTCTTTACCTGAAGTTTCCCAAAATCCAAACCATTCTAAAAGCCTAAAAGCATGTAAGGAGAATTTCTTTGTAAAACATTGCTAAAGAATGCAAATAAATTTGACAGTGGCCTGTAAGTACCCTCCCTCACCAGGAAATGTTAGCACGACAAATACCTTACAAAATTTTGCCTTGACAGCCTTCTCTTAGGTTTTTCACCTTTCCTGTGCTGCCAGGGGAAAACACTACCCAAGAGAACCCTTCTAACCTTGAGAAACACGTCTGGGCATCGCCCAGGAAGGATTTATTCTCTGCTAGAGAGATGAAATACATTCAGATATTTGCACACCATTCAAACAGAGGATTTGTTCCCTTTTATTACTGAGGGTTAAAGCTGACTGAGATTCCAGCTGCAGACTTTGGCCCAACCAGTCCAGCACAGAGGATGTTTCAGAGAAATCCATGACGTGCCCTAAAATAAACTCCAGGCTGTAATTAATAATATAATAAATATAATATAATATAATATAATATAATATAATATAATATAATATAATATAATATAATATATATAATATAATGTAATGTAATGTAATGTAATGTAATAGAATAGAATGTAATGTAATATAATATAATATAATATAATATAATATATATTAAAATATAATAAGAAATAATATAATAAAAATTTTAAAAAATAAAAATAAAGCTGCAGCTTAACTCCAGTCTCACTGAGAGATAAATAATAATAATAAAAAATAAATAAATGTGTTATTGTGCCGCTGATTTCAGCCTGTTCCAGCGTGCCCACTGTGTGTTAAGGCACCATTCAACGGGGTGAGGGAAAGGAAAATCAGGATCTGGCACTTATTTGGTGCCCTTCATTAGCATCCCAAAGAGAAGCAAAACAAAAACGAGCAGCCTTAGCAAAATAAAATGTTTAAAAGCGTGTTTTCGTTTTCCTCCATTTCTTCAGCTTGAGGGGTTTTCTGCCAGAGCATTGCACTGTGACAACTTGAACGTGGCCTCTATTAACAAACTGCTCTTAATTTTAACTTTCTCAGCAATACTATCTCATGTCTAAATTGCTCTGGAGGTTCTCCAACTCATTTGAATGGCATCTGATCTTAATCAACTTTTCTTACCCTTATTCAAAGAGTTGGTATTGCACCAATGTACAAATTTGCAAATATTGTGGCAGCTGTTTGGACTTTTACAAAGAAGAAAAGACTACATTTAACCAGCACATATTTCTAATTTGTGGTCTCTATCAAGTCAGCATCAAAAAACGCTAGTACGAAATTTAAAATGAATAAAAATCAATGATCTCCTTTATGGCAATTCATCATTCTTAAGAAGTTACATCCTCACTCATCACTTACACGGTTTGGGACCTACTTTCTAAATGTCAAGGCCATTTCTCCATAATTTTCCTCTCAGCACTGCAGCTTCTCCTCTGGCGGTGATTTTCAGGTAAAGCAAAATTTCCAAACCACAAAACTAAGAACAGCTAATTTGGACCCTGTTCTCTCATTTCCTCTTTGCAGACAACAGAAGAAGCTTGGCTTACAGGCAATTTTCTCTATCCTTATATCTCTGGTAGGAAATCTTTGTTACTATAATTATCTCAAGACAACAGGCCAATGTAGGGTAATGAAAGAAATAATTTAAGATCCTGCTGCGAGCAGACAAAACTCAATTCAGGTAGTTAAAAACCTGATAAATTACTGCTGTATCATGTATCTTTCTTAAAATTGGAAGAGAATGGACCAAAAGCAGCACTAAGAGGGCTGTTGTGATGCATGAGTTGGAAGGAAAAACAACTACATTAGAAATGTTCCAGATCCTATTCAGCAGTGGAAATTAATGGAACATTGTCAATTAGCCTGAAACACTTAGCTTAATGTATTTGGAATTTGCATGATGGATGGTTTATGTAACTCCATAACAAAGCTCAGCACGAGAAAATCTGTTTTTCCAGCTTCTGAGACTATGTTCCTCACAAAGTGGAAGGAAAAAAATATCCATATATACACATCCATGTAGGTAAAGTTGGGATAAAGTTCTCCATGTCTGCCTGCATTTTTAGGCTTTCCAATGTGATCCAGAGGTAAAGCCTTTGCTAAAAAGGACAATCTGAGCAGCAGTTTCACAGCAGACACCTCCTAAGCTTAACTTACACTTGGCTGCAGGACTCTGAGGAACAGGTTCTAGATTTCAGAGCTCTGGGTGTGCACCCTGCGACCTGCACGAGCTGCAGGTGTCCGCTGGTCATCAGCACCCTGTTCTTGTCAGGTGGAGCCACCAGATCACAAACAGACGAGGGATAAAGATGCCTTCAGTTTCAGCTTTCCTATTTGCAGCCCCTGCACTGCATTGCTGTGTGAGCTGAACTCCACACAAAGTGTTCAAGTTCTCCTCACAGCTCAGGCACACACAACAATCCTTCTCCAGCCCCACAACCAAGGACACCGTGGCAGCTCCGGGCCCAAAAAGCACAAGCAGCAGCGAATTGAGGAGAGCAATCTGGGAGGATGGGACTGCATCACCTGCAGCTGCAATTGGGCAATTAACCCCAATGTGGAAATGGAGCAGAACCTATCAAAGTGTGAAACTCCTGAGCCAGGGCCCATCTTGGGTCCATCTTGGGTGGATCCTCAGCCAGGCTCTTGCACTGCCCAAGCTGCATCCTTTGAAGGCCTTTTAATAAATCCCCACTTTATTCCTTTAACTCTGCCCAGTCCCAGTTCCAGGGAGCCTCTCTGGGCATCAATAAAGCACAGCAGGCTGCACTGAGACTGTGGCCACTGAGCAAGGGCCAGAACCCAACCCAGGAGCTGGTTCTTGAAAAGTAAAGGAGAAAATTCCCCTTGTTTATACCTCTCTTCCTCCTGTAAAAGTGTAATAAGAGCCCTCTTGGTGGTGCCTCTCCTGGACTAAGGATTGGTTCGTGCAAGAAAAATGACCTGTGAGTTTATGAGGAACATCTTGTGACCCAAATGCGAACATCTCAGCACAGGGGTGTTTTGGTTTGTTTTTTGTAAATTTGGGTTACAGTGAACTTTAAAGAAATCCCTAGTCATTGTAGCATCTCTAGACTAATTTAATATCAGTGTACTCTCCTGATGCAAGTTCAGCCATCTGTCAAACTCCCTATGGGGCAAGAAGTCAAATGCATAACACATTTTAAAAGTATAAACTCCTCATCTACAGGCAAGACCTCCCTCAGGCTGCTCATTGAGAAGCCAAATACTGGTACAGTTACAGAGCAGCAACTGCATGGCTTGTCTCCACTTTTTCAGATTTATTTTAGCAAAAGATTAATTGGAATTAAACCAAATTTCCGTTCTTATCCTTACTCCTGCTTTCTGCTGAAAAAGGAACAAACCTTCTTCTCTGACCTGAACTTTATGTGAGCCTCTGACAAAGCCTTTGTCAAATCAAACTTTTTGTTGAGCATTTGGCAATTGTCACGGGTACAGCTTCTCCCTTTTCCATTAATCCTGTGTTAAGGGTAAGATGAATTCTGTGCAGTTTCTTGAGCTTAGACCTCCCCCACCAAAAGTGATCAGTGACCTGGAAAATATTAGAAAACCTAGAGAGAGCTACAGATGGCACTTGTGTGGCAGTCCAAAATGTTTAAAATCACCCTCCTCCCAGAGCCAAACTCAAACAAAAATAAAGTCTGAACAAGAACCCTGCTTCCAGAGGTATTTAGACCTGCATAAATTTGGCATGGCTGCTGAAAAATTTATTTTTTAAAACTTCACTCCGTAACAAACATTCATAATGTACTCCTTCCAAATGGGCCCGAAGACGACGACGGTTCTGTTTTCTCAGCTGCGGTTTTGAATTCCATATTTAATAGCGACATTTATTAAATATTAATTGGAAAATGAATAATTTATACCGGTGGCTAGCATAGGTGAATAGTTCTGCCACTCATGACCTCTGCTCGAGCACTTATCACTATCCACACTCAGTCAGGTGAAGGTTTGATTTTCTAACTCTTCATTGTGCCCAGGTTTCCCAATCCATTCGGCACCCACCCATGCTGGCAATCAATAGGTGCCCCTCTGGCCTCATCTGGAAGCCACCCAGGGCAGAAGGAAACCAGCCTCTCTCCCATTTTCATCCTAGGAGACTGAGTAGAGCAGCAGAAAACCTGCAGAGATCCGTGGCTGAGAAGCTGTAAGGACAGGTTTTATGGCTGCATTAACCAGAAATGGTTTTCTGAACTCCCCAGGTGCATTTCTGTGCTGAGCCAGGCCAGGCTGAACCATCACTGATCACTAATCAAATAGATTAATAACTCAGATTCATCTATTTGATGCTGACAATGAAAGCACTGACAGAGGTCACTCAGACCTCCTAACAAAGGAGTAAAAATGCAGTTTTACTCAAGCCAATTTCTTCTCCCTTTGCAGTTACTGAGCTGCAGAAGACAATATGGGGCATGGATTTTAGAAAGGAATTACCAGGAGGTGAATATGTAAGAACTGAGTGGTGCAAAGGCACTTATTGAGCTGCAGTAATCCCACAGTATGAACCTGAACAGAGCAAGAGAGAGATCTGTCAGCTCCCTGCTCAACACCATCAGAGCAGTGCAGGAAATCTCCTGGCCTGCACAGATCCCCAAATAACAGAGATATTTTTTTGGGGGGAGCTTTTGCCTTTTGCTCCTGCACTTCTATGCACTGTTAGTGGCACAGAGAATATTATTTCCTCTCATTAGCAGGTGATGCACAACATTCATATTGGATTAAGCACTGAAGTCAATGTGAATTAAGAATTCCCAGCGTTTCACTGGGGTGAGTTAAATAGATAATAAAATCTCATCTTTAGTTTTGAGTCTATTTATATATACACAAGCATACAAATCAAAAGTATTCCCAGTCCTCTGCTTGTAACTGCAGTTCAAATACCAGAGGGTAGCTGTCAAATAACAGATCAAAATTGTACATTTTCCTCATTTAGTCCCTTTCCTACAGCAATCAAGGAAAACACCAGGAAAAAGCCCAGCAGCAGAGTTTCATTTATAATTCCCAGCCTTCAAACTCTGGTGCTACAGCCACATAACAAATCTCAAAAAGGGACTGCTTAATAACAAATTGTTTCATTTTTAACATTTCAAATGCTGTTATCTCCCAGCTGCAAGGCAATTGTGAAAGGCACCTGAGAATCTCTTTGCAAAGGTGTTTTTGAACTTTTGTAAGCAGTTACAGGGACATAAAACCAATGTAGTGCCACTGAAATCAATTAAATTTGTGATGGGCACAAAGTTGCAGAAGAATCACAATATCAATGTCCAAAACTCAGTGAGAAGGTACATCTTACTCAGCAATTATCAAGCACTACCTTAAAACTTTTTGATTTCCATTTTAAAAATTTTTAAAGCATGCTGTGGCAAATGATCAGCTGCAAATACCTCAAAAGCCAAACAGCTCAATTCTGTAAAGTCTTTGCTTCAAAATTAACAATCAGTGAAAATTAATCATGTGTTTTTAATTTGTCATAGAAAAAAATCCTGTAATATCCACAGCAAATGAATGGTCTGGGGTCAGAAGGTTTTGCTGGTGGTTTCAGAGTCACTTTCTGCAAGCTGAAATTGGAGAACAGCCAATAGCACAAATATTCTTCTTTTATTTTCTGTCTATAAAAGATTTCCATCAATACCAGATCAAGAAAATAATTTAAGTACAGCCAAAATAAACCTTAAACTGGCTGAAACATGCAAGAGAATACACAAGATAAAAACCATTTTCTTTTAAAAAGTGTCTGAATAAGTTAATTTAATTCTTATTCAACCCTTTGTGGAACATCACAGATCTGAACTTCTGTAGATTTTGTCCTGAATGTTGTACATCACTTCTCAGAGAACTGAGAGCAGAAGGTGATAGCCAGAGTTCAACATCCTCTTCCTCTTCTGTACTCTACAAAGACTTAAATAGGAAAATTAAATATTTTCCTGAACAGTGTGTAATGAGCAGAAATGGATCCACCATCTCTGACATCCTCTGGTCCCTAACTCCCACAGATCTTTTCATCTAAGACACAAAATACACAATAAGCAAATGTAGTAAGTGATGAAGATCAAGGGAATAGGTATCAGATTTTAGTGGGGATTATCTGCATGTAAAATTCCCAAGCAGGATGTTCCTGGTGTTGATTAGTACAACATTTATTTGGAAATGCAGGCACTGTTATTTCAGTCATGAAGAAGAGCTGCTTGCTCAGTCTTTGCAACTTCATCCACAGCAGCCCAAAATGATTAACACATGGCAAATTCCAGCAAGTGTCAGACAGCTGATCTGTAATCTGAAATAAGTGAAATGTGTGGTTTTCTCTGCAGCCTAACAGACTAAGTAGTATCAGAATAAATACTAAATACAGTTAGAAAAGCAGAATCTTGAGTCCTACATAACACACATAATGAATTTCACATAACACCATGGAGACAGATTTTAAAGTTAATTAGATAAACTGGGAATGTGAGTGTGTGGATTAGAGAGTTTTCTTAAGTCACTGGGTGAGAAAGTTGGAGTTTAAGGTTTGAGCTATTTTGGAAAATAAGAGACAAGGTGGAGGACTTGTGGCATTGTCCCTTTCTCCTTCTTCATCTTCTTCTTCTAAGGGTTTTTGGGTAATAATGAGTGATTAGGTAAGTGATTGGATAGAAGATGTCACAGTGCAGCACACAGGTGTTGGGTCATTGGGTCACAAAGAAAAATAATTTACTTTGCATTTGTTAATTGGACAAATAGACATATAAAGGATCTTGAAGAAGTGTTTCACTCTCCATTTTGCACCTCTCTTAGTGTGTGTAGCTCCTTGTGCTCTGTACATGTAATAGAGATGAGGAAAGAATAAACAACCAAGCCCAAACACGAGAAAACAGCGTCTGTCTCATCACTCTCAGTCCTGGGGAAAAGAACCCAACACCAGTGCTGCACCCCAAGTCTGTACCTGGGGTTTCCAGGCTTTTTTGGCTGAGGACTGACCACTCCTTTGGGGGCTGGCAGGCAGCCCAAAAGCAATCCCCCTTCCCCAAAATCCTTCCCATTCCCATTCTATTGCCCTCCCGTTCCCATTTTACTGCCCTCCCATTCCCATCCCCATTCCCATTCTATTGTCCTCCCATCCCCATTCTATTTCCCTCCCATTCCCATTCTCATTCTTCTGCCCTCCCATTCCCATCCCCATTCCCATTCCCATCCCCATTCCCATCCCATCCCTCTCCAGCACCACGGCAGCTCTGCAGGACACACCTGGGAGAAGGGCACACAGCAAACTGTGCTGAACACCTCTGGCACTTCAGATCCCAACATTGCTGCAGTTTCCTGAGATCCTGGTGCAGCTGAATCACTCAGTGGAGCTTTCCAGGCAGGGGAGAGGAGAACCAGGTGCTGAAGGAGATTTTCAGGAAATGTGACGTTCCTGTGCTCCCCCAGCACCCTGTGATGTGGAGCTCAGGCAGATTTTGAGGCAGAGAAGATCTTTGTGTTTAGCCCCCGGAGGGTTCCTCGCCCATTCATTTCTTTGATCTGCTCTTGCAAGCTGTGTAAGCTTTCAGAATTTGTGTCATCTTATTTGAAAGGTGTCCACTGCCTGATAACACTGGGTGAAGAACACAGAAGTAAAAATGAACATTAAGTTTCTACTGTGGGCTTCTTTCCTCTGAGTGTTCCTTCTACACCTTGATCATCTCCCAGCCTTATCCTCTAGCTTCTTAATTCTGACGTATTTGAAAAAAAATCCATTTACTATTCACCTTTTTACCCCCCTTCCCTCTCTTGTTCTTTTACATTTAACCTGCTGGAGTCCACCAGCAGTTGTATCTTCCCTTTGAAGGCAGCTTCACCTCTTGGCAGAGGTGAATACCTCTTGGTATTTTCCTGCTTCTTAGAGCCCCCTCGTTCTGCTCTTTAACAATGACACTTTATTTCTGGGGTTGGCTTTCCAAAACATTTTGCTAAGTAGGTTAACTCTGTTTTTCTGGTTCAGCATCTTTGGATAGTCCCCATTCTGCCTACGAGATATTTACTTTGGCTTAAAAAACGATTCCACGTCCTTTTAAAGTGTTAATTGTCAGCATTTTAATCACTTTTTACAACTCAGCTAAGCCTGTCCCTCCTGTGCAGGCTCCCCCTCTCCCAGACAGCTCTTGAACCCCGATGAGATGTTCCCCTCGTGGGCTCTTTCCCACATTCCCACATTCCCACATTTCCCACATTTCCACATTCCCACATTCCCACATTCCCATATTTCCCACATTCATTTCCCACATTCCCACATTCCCACATTCCCACATTCCCAATTCCCACATTCCCACATTCCCACATTCCCAATTCCCACATTCCCA
>NW_005087649.1:1473351-1522984 GCF_000331425.1 Pseudopodoces humilis | reverse complement strand
ATTCCCAATTCCCACATTCCCACATTCCCAGCTCACATGGAGTCTCTCCCACCCCCTGTCCCTCCCTGAGTTCACTCCCTAAGGGAAGCACAGGCTGAGGTGTGCAGGAAAAAGCCAAGCACAGCCTGACAAATCCCATTCCAGCGCTCCAGGGGCCTGGCATTACCCGGGATAATCCCGGATTTCCCACCCCAGGGCAGAATTAACACAATTCCAGCCAAGCCGGGACACCCAGAACTGTGACCTGTCCGTGCCAGGTTTTGCCTGCCTTGGGCAGCAAATCTTAATCCCTTTTTATTTCAACTACCAAACCACAACAGCTTCTGAAGATTTATCGCAAAGGACTGCTAATGACCTGTGTCCCACCAAACGTGACACTGCCAACATCTCAACCGACCACTTTTATGGGGAAAAATAAAATAAAGTATAGTAAAATAAAATAAAATAATTAAAATAAAATGAAAATAAAATAAAATAAATAAAAATAAATAAAAATAAATAAAAATAAAATAAATTAAATAAAAATAAAAATAAAAATAAAAATAAAAATAAAAATAAAAATAAAAATAAAAATAAAAATAAATTAAAATAAAATAAAAATAAAGTAAAATAAAAAATAAATTAAAATAAAATAAAAATAAAAATAAAATAAAATAAAAAATAAATTAAAATAAAATAAATTAAAATAAAATAAAATAAAATGAAATAAAATAAAAAATAAAATAAAATAAAAATAAAAATTAAATTAAAATAAAATAAATTGAAATGAAAATTAAAAATAAAAATAAAATAAAAATAAATTAAAATAAAAATAAAATAATTAAAAGAAAGTAAAAATAAAAATAAAATAAAATAAAAATTAAATTAAAATAAAATAAAAGGAAATAAAAGGAAATAAAATAAAATAAAATAAAATAAAATAAAATAAAATAAAATAAAATAAAATAAAATAAAATAAAATAAAATAAAAATTAAATTAAAATAAAATAAATTGAAATTAAAATTAAGAATAAAAATAAAAATAAAATAAAATAAAAATAAATTAAAATAAAATAATTAAATTAAAAGAAAGTAAAAATAAAAATAAAAATAAAAATAAAAAATAATAAAAATAAAATAAAATAAAATAAAATAAAATAAAATAAAATAAAATAAAATAAGTAAATAAAATAAAGTAAAATGGAGTAAAGAGCAGTTTGATGCTTATTGCAAACAAATCATGCTCTGAACTACAGTTTGTACAAAGAATTTAATCAGCAGGGAACACAGTGGCAAATAATAAATAATAAAATTAAGCCCCACATTAATAAATATTAAGCAATCTTTCATTTTTTTCAAAACAGTGGCTTTGCCATTGCTTTCATAGAAGCAGATCAGTATTAAAAATATTGCTCTGTATTTCTTTAAAACTCTAAAAATACACAGTGCCACAGGAGGGGTCTAAAGAATTCATTTTCCCCCCACCACACCTCTGGATTTTAGACATCCTTATCGACACTTTGTGCTGATTCAACTCTTCCTAAAGCAGAAGCTCTCCCAAACTCCTCCTGCTGCTTTGGACAGAGCTGTTTTCACATTCATTCCAAATGTGCTTTCCTGAAGCAATCATTACAACATCAAATGAAGGAAAAGGTGGAAGAAAAGTTCAAGCTCTGGTTGATTTTTGATTTAATGTGCTAGAAAGTCTCTCATGATACATCCAGTGCGTGAGCAGAGATTGGATTAGAGCTGGAGTGAATTCTCCCAGCCAAATGCAACATTTGGTAGATACTGAAATGTCATTTGTGAGGCAGCACTATCAGAACAAAACACACACAAAGGAAAAAATGGGGGGGAAATACGTCAGACACACAAAATAATTCAATATCTTGTCCTCTCCATCTGCTTTAGTACAGCAACAAGTAGCTGAGTAGGCAGAACTGTGCTTTGCTACTCTTATCCTATTGTATTTTATATTTTATTTTATTTATTTTGCTGTGATTTAAAGGTCTGAGTTAGTGGACACAAGTAGCAGCACTTCCTGCCCAAGTTTTATTCCTGTCAAACTTGAGCAAATGATTATAGTGAGTGCTCCAGATTTCCCAGAATCTGAATCTGTGCCTTTCCCTCCATCCTCTCATGGGTTTCACAACATTTTACTTACATTTTTCTTATTATCAGGAGATTTACCTTATTTTTTCAAGCACAAATGCTACCAAGCAGAATTCTTGGTAATTCTTCCTCCCACTGCAGATGCCTCAGTGTCCTGGAAAAACACAACTGGGAATCTGTGGGGTCCTCTCAGGACAAAGCTGGGAGCTGGACACCTGGCTGGTCACCAAAACATCCCTACTCCCAAAAATCTCCCTGAGTCAAGACAGCAGTCAGATGGATTTCTCCCATCTTTGACTTTGTTCCAGGGGTAATATCTGAAATATTCCAATAATTCATGAAGAATTAAAATATTCCAAACTCAAGAGGATTTCTACAGCGTTCAAATTCCACTTCCTAAAATTTTCTTGGGCATTTCTCAAAAAAAAAAACACATTAAAAGAATATAAAGGAAGTGGATGCTGTGCTAGGGCCAAGTGGCTCCTGCAGAGCTTGTGCTGTGTGGTTTTCCAGGGTTCTGCAATAAATACAAGCTAAAATGCCAAAAAAAACCCCAACAAAGATCAGATCATGTACAGCAAAATGCACTACAGAAATAAGGACTCTCCAAAATTAGAACAAAAGAGTAATCTTTGATTTATTAACCCACTTGCCTTGATGACGAGTCTACTTTCTTGTTTTGAATTTTTTCCTGAACAAAAGTCCTGTTCCCCCAATAAATCAAATGTTTTTCAGTCTGTTTTAATTCTGAACATTTTTTGCCTATTTTTTGGATTCACACCTCAAGTAAACAGGCTTGTTTTCCTCATGAGTGCTAACAGTCCCCATTAACACAGCCTTTCATGGACTAAATACAACCCTCTGCTGCCATTCAGTATTATTTGTTCATTTTAAATAATGAATATGCCTTACCTAATGTTGAACAACCTTAAAATGCTTTATTACTCTGAAGAGCTTCGCATTGCACTTAGGAAAAATTATCAGAGTGTTTAAAAGTATTTATATATTTATATTTATCTATATTTATATTTATATATTTTATATTTACATTTATATTTATTTATTTATATAAAAATATTTATATAAAAATGTGATGCTGCTTTCAGTATGTATTTTCATTGATTTATATTTTTATTTTATTTATATATATTTATTTAATTTTATTTAGAATTAATTTTAATTATTATTAATTATATATTTAATTATTATTAATTATTATTTTAAATAAAATAAAATATTTATTATATTTATTTATATATTTTATTTATCTATATTTATTTATTTATATTTAATATGTAATATTTATATTTATACATATTTATATTTATATTTAATATGTAATATTTATATTTATATATTTATATTTATATATTTTATATTTATATTTATATTTATTTATTTATATAAAAATATTTATATAAAAATGTGATGCTGCTTTCAGTATTTTTATTTATTTATATATTTATTTAATTATATTTATAATTAATTTTAAATATTACTATTAATTATATATTTAATTATTTTTATTTATTATTATTAAATATAATTAAATATTCATTATATTTATTTTTATACATTTATTTATATATTTATTTTTATATATTTATTTTTATATATTTTATTTATTTATATTTATTTATTTATATTTTATATTTTATATTTTATATTTTATATTTTATATTTTATATTTTATATTTTATACTTATATTTTTATTTTTATTTAATTATATAAAAATATTTATATAAAAATGTGATGCTGCTTTCAGTACGTATTTTTACTTAACAATTCCAATACTTCTAGCAACAGAAGCCCACGATTATTTAATTAATAATGACTCAGAAAGCCAAAGCATTTTTATATGATGATATGTGCCTATTCCACGCTGAAAAAATGGTTAAGAAATGATGCCTCTTGCTCACCATAATGGTTTGCATTGGGTATTCAGTCACATCTGCAAGTATTTTATTTATTTATAGAAAATAGCAGCATTGCAGACAAAGTGCAGGTACAAAGGGGTGAAATTAGAGGGGTTTTGCAAAAGAGTCCTAAAGATGAATAAAAGAAGAGTTATGGCAGCTTAAAAGAATGAAACTGCTTCAGTGCAGGGCTTCTTAACAACCTGTTTTTCATTTATTGATGGGCCTGCAGGGAAAAACTCCCCAAAAAACATTTGTGAGGCCTAAACTGGGCTTGGCAAGGATTGGCAAACAAAGTAGCGGGCACATTTATCTCTCCCTTCATTTTGGCAGCTCACCCTGACACACGGGGAGTGGTTTTGGCACCCTGACCTGTGCCCAGGCTCGGGGCTGTGGTGTCAGCTGGAGCCTCATTCCAGGAGGTGATAAACAAACCCCCAGCCTGGAGCACTTGGGAAAGCACCAATCCTTTGGAGAGCCTTCCCATCCTGACAGAATACCCAATTCCAAGAGAAAATCCATTCATGTAGCACTCAACAATCAAATATTCTTGCTATATATTTATTTTTTTTTCCCCCCCCCACATTCAGAGTGGCTCTGCCAGAAGACACTAAAGAGGCTCCTCTTTTCTTCCTCTCTTCCAGAAAGATCAAGATTAAAGATTCCTCCTGGACCTTTACCTTCTCCCTCTTCAGCTCTCCAACTCCATGTGATTTTTATATCAGGTTATTTTCACAGCTCATACCAGAAAAAAGGCTTAAATGCTTTTTACCCAAACATTTAGGAAGCGAAACAATTTGTGAACAAAAGGTTGAAGCATTTTTATGAGACTAGATAACTAATATCCTTGAAGATTGCAAATATTTGAGGCATAGGTATGCTGCAATATATCTTCTCCTGTCTGCTTCGAGTTAATAAAACAGAGGGAACGAGATGTCTTTGAGATTATTGCAGATTTTCACTGCCAGTAACAATTAAGCCACAGCAGGGAACTCGTGGGGTAGGAGAAAACTGTAAAATTAAATTTCAAGTGCCTACAAAACTAATCATACATTTAAAGCACACCCCACCGATACAGTTTGGAAATCATTGTTCTGGAGTATTATTGTTTTTTCAAAGAAAATACAGATATCTGATGAAGAGAGTTTTAATTAAAAAAAAATCTTGGCAAGACACCAAGGTTTAGTCCTTCAAAAGAGTATTCTTTTAAAGCCCAGGCTCAGGCCAAAAGTGCCACCCCAGGAAGAAAAGAAGATTCAAAGCTCTTAACATTTTAGGGACAATCTGAGAGCCTATGGGTAAAACTGGGGGGGATTTTTAAAAAGCCCAAATTCAAAACGTGTTGTTTACAAGAGAGAAGCAGCCAGCAGTTCTCATACCCAGAGACCATTCAAATATTCCACATTTAGAGTGGTCTTTGCTTGGAAAAATCCATGCAAACTGTCCAATATTCAGAAACCTAATAATTCTGGTTATTTTTTTTTTTCCATTTTCAACCATTTCTTCTGGAAAAAACCCATCAGGCACTTTCCACCTGGCGTGGGTCTGCTCTGTGCTCAGAGCTCGAGGGTGGAGTTAAAAGCAGCACTGTCAGTGGTGCTGAAATAAATTCCCCAAAAGCTGCTCTGGATCCCTGTGTCCAGTCAAAATTAACTTGTCTCAACAGATAAAATGTCCTCAGACCGTTCTGCCTCTCCTGTCAGACGCTGGGAACGTGTTAAGAGATGGATTCCTTCTATAGTGACGGCCTTTCGTCAGCAGAATTATAGAAAATGATAATGAATGACAGAAAAAAGTTATGGATTTTACTAATTATAGAAAAAAAAAAGTCATATGGAGAACCAAAACAGACTTCTGTAAATCCAGCATTTTAAGGGTCACAAAGTCATGCAGCACTTCCATCAGAGATCTCCAGGAATTCTTTTTGGAAAGAGATAATTTAGCTCATGCAGTTATAGTCTACGGGTACAGGAATTGGAATAAATAACATTTTACTTTAATGTTCCATTTTGGATGCCATCCTTAAAGGGAAAATTGTCTTAGGAACAATTCTGAAATGAATTCAAGATAAAAGTTCACCAAATAAGCTTTGTTGATATTCCTAAAAGAATTCCTGAAGTGCCCAAAAGAAATCCCCCAACGACTTCTCTCACCAAATGTGTAAAGAGCAATAAGTAAGGTGATATTACTTGAATTAAATCCCAATACCTCCATACAGAGCAGCACAGTCCTTCCCAAAGGTTTTTTGGCACATTCCCCTGTCCCTGCCTTCATAATACATTGATTAACACAGTGGCTACTTTTATATCTCTGATTAAAGCAAAAACCTCTGGACAGTTTTAAACAAATGAGGCTCTACCTGAGCAGCAGGATTTGTTGCAGTGACAATAATTGCTCCTGCCATTGAAATGAATCACGCTCAGCTGGTGCTTTCTATTAAACTGTTACAAAAGAAAACCTTTTTCCCATTTAAATTTTAGCTCTTAAGGCACAGTCAAATTCATTTCTTAGCCAGATCTTTTAAGGAAATGGGATTCACGCATTGAAACCGCATGAGTTACAAATCCATCTGCAATTTTTCCTTAAATGCAATGGAGATGTGAAAATCCCCAGGTATTGGAAGTGTTTATAAACTCCATAACATGCTCAGGGAGAGAGGCTTTTTCAGTCCTCACTGATGGCAGGGCAGGCTGCAGAACAAACTCCCTCTCCAAAACAAAAGACATGAGTTTATTTTTCACATGAACATTCTACCTATTAAGAAATAAATCGTGTTTTTAAACTTTCTGACCCTACAAACTTTCATCACCACATGAGGGCTTAGGGACCAGCACATGTTTTACCACTCAGCCAGCAATTGAAATACATTCTTCATTATTAATTCCAGATGTTTCCTGGAAGCAGCTGTCCAAAAGCGTTCTGGCTGGCTACCTGAGCAGCACTCGTGATTTCAGTTCAGCTCTCAGATTGCACATTTCTGTCCTCAATTACATGTCAAGCATCAACAATTTCCTTTCAGAGCTGCAGAGGTCAGCCAAATAAACTCTCAGGTTTTGTTAAGCCCCCCAGATCAAATTGTATAAGGACCACCAAGGACTTAGACTGCACCCACCACGTGCTTTATGGACAACTTTTGTTCCCAAGCTCCTCATCCACCCCATCCATGAGCTCTGGATGTGTTTCAATGTTATTTCATAGGAAGGTTCACCCCTGCACCTTTGCAAACAGACCAAGCTAAAACTTGGACTGTGGAGCAGCACTGACGTTTGATGTAATTTCATCACAAGGAAGAAGATAAATGTTTAGTTGAATCAGGAATCCAGGGACCTAAAGCATCACTGGAAAGAAAATGTATCGCATAAACAGCTGGATGTAGATCTTCACCAAAGAATTTCTTTGCATATTTTTTTTAAAGAATATAACTGAAAGACTCATTTTTCTTCAAATTTATCCTTGAGTAGAGTGGACAAATTCTGTCACAGACTGTACAAACAAAAATTCAAAAGTCAGAGGAAGAAGCATGTGTTCTTGTATGTGCACATAAAATGGGAAAATGAAGACAAAACTGATAAAGCATCTCTTTAATCTTGCTTTAATTGCAGCCCATGCCAATTCATGGATGCTTGCTAGAGGAGAAGGCCAGTTCAGATCAGCCCCTCAGGATCCAGAGATCTGAGCCTAAACATGATGCTCCTGATTGGAAAACCTGCTCTCAAACCCCCTCTGCTGCACACCACGCAAAGAAGGCAGCAAAGTGACATCCAGAATGGTCATTTTCCCCCCAGAAAAATGCTGTACCAAGCCAAAATGCCTTTGGAAAAGGAATTTAATATCCATATTGAGATTTTCAAAGTGTTTCTTTTCCATTTCAACCAGTAAGGAATAGATTTCAGAGTAAAGAGTTCTAGCTGTGAGCATAATGAGGCCAATATAAATCACAATTTTTGACCCGTTCCCATACAATGTCTCATGCTGCAACAGAGATTAAAATTGTGTGAACCCTTAGCTTCAGGAACCTTTACCTCAATGCAAATCTGCCTCCTAGAGCTATCAGTATCAATATTCAAGTTACTAAAAAACATTCACAAGCTTCTGCTGACTTCTGATTGCCCAGGATCCCTGGTGGTGATGGCAGCTCTGCATCCACAGGTTTGGGGTAAAGCAGATTCAGCCCCAAATTAAGCAAATATTTCTGCATCCCACAAAATCCTCCACAAAAAGTAGTTTTTGTTCTCAAGTAGCACAGAAATAGAGGAAGTGTGAGGCATTAACTTCAAACACTTAAGAGCTTTGCCTGTGCCAGCAGCAGTTCTAGATGCTAACCAATATTTAGTTAATAAATAAAACTCAGGGGTCATCTATAAACAGATGTAACAGATATAAACTACAAATGACAGAGTGCAAATACATTAAAATGGTTAAAGTTTCTTATGAATTGACCAAACTCCAAGAACTATAATTTGCTTTTTTTAAAAAAAAAAATTAGTAACAAAAATATTTGTGCAGCAGCAGCAAAGAGTCAATGCCTTAATAGAGAAAAAATAAAAGTCCTGATATACTATAAAAAAAAGAAGGAATAACTATACTATATAAATATAAATATACTATAAAATAAATATAGTAAATAAATATACTATCAAAAATAAAGTAGAAAATAGAGAAAAAATAAAAGTACTGATACACTATAAAAAATAAAGTAGAAATAACTATACTATATAAATATAGATATACTATAAAATAAATATAGTAAATAAATATACTATAAAAAAATAAAGTAGAAAATAGAGAAAAAATAAAAGTACTGATACACTATAAAAAATAAAGTAGAAATAACTACAATATAAATATAGATATACTATAAAATAAATATAGTAAATAAATATACTATAAAAAAAATAAAGTAGAAAATAGAGAAAAAATCAAAGTCCTGATACACTATAAAAAATAAAGTAGAAATAACTATACTATATAAATATAGATATACTATAAAATAAATATAGTAAATAAATATACTATCAAAAATAAAGTAGAAAATAGAGAAAAAATCAAAGTACTGATACACTATAAAAAATAAAGTAGAAATAACTACTATATAAATATAGATATACTATAAAATAAATATAGTAAATAAATATACTATAAAAAAAATAAAGTAGAAATAGAGAAAAAATAAAAGTACTGATACACTATAAAAAATAAAGTAGAAATAACTATACTATATAAATATAAATATACTATAAAAAAATATACTATAAAAAATAAAGTAGAAAATAGAGAAAAAATAAAAGTCCTGATACACTATAAAAAATAAAGTAGAAATAACTATACTAGATAAATATAAATATACTATAAAATAAATATAGTAAATAAATATACTATAAAAAATAAAGTAGAAAATAGAGAAAAAATAAAAGTCCTGATACACTATAAAAAATAAAGTAGAAATAACTATACTATATAAATATAAATATACTATAAATAAATATACTATAAAAAATAAAGTAGAAAATAGAGAAAAAATAAAAGTACTGATACACTATAAAAAAAAAAAGAAGAAATAACTATACTATATAAATATAAATATACTATAAATAAATATACTATAAAAAATAAAGTAGAAAATAGAGAAAAAATAAAAGTACTGATACACTATAAAAAAAAAAGAAGAAATAACTATACTATATAAATATAGATATACCATAAAATAAATATAGTAAATAAATATACTATAAAAAAATAAAGTAGAAAATAGAGAAAAAATAAAAGTACTGATATACTATATCAGTAGCCAGGAACATTTCCTGCAGGGTTGTTCAGAATACAAACAAAAAAATGTATTCCTTGCAGCATTCCTCTAAGCCTAGACACTGTAATTTGCTCACTTTCACACAATTAACCTGAGAAAACATTAGTGGTTTTGTAATCCTCCACGGTTTCTTTATGTACCAATCCATTTCCTGCTATTGGCAGGGTGTGAGGCCAGTAATGCATGTTCAAAGGAATAAAAACTATATTTAGAAGCCAAAAAGGAACAAACTGACAAGGGGAAAAAGTGCAGCTCCAACAGAACATGTGCAGTGTGGGACAGCAGAGGTCATCCTTGCTGGGGGGAATGCTAAACAGGAGAGCATTAAGCAGGAAAATATAAGAATATAAGAAAATACATAAGGAAATCTAAAAGGAAAACATAAGAATATATAAGAATATAAGAAATGGGACCACTTGTTCCACGAAGATATCCATTTTTTGCTTCTCAAAGTTTTATATGCATCACAGGATTTTTTATTTTATTTTTTTTAATTCATTCCCTTATTTTAAGCTGCTCCCTACAGCTCATTTGGATTCCTGACAGTACCACCTTTCTTTAGCTTTCTTTTCCCAGTTTTCAGGTGATTTTTTTAAACACCCTCTGTTTGATTTAATTTGATTTCTGCTTTATATTCTCGTCGTTTTCATACTAATACCACATCTCTGTATTTGCTCTTCCCCCAGATGCCTACATTTTCTCTTTTATCATGGAATTCATCTTTTCATCCTTAAATCCACTGATTTTCTCTCCAGTCTAATTCCTTTTTGCTTTCAGTGATGCAGCCTGACCCTTTTAGCAGCTATGCCATCACTTTTCTATCATTCTTCTCTCTCTAAAGTGACTCCTGAGAGATTGCAGACCTGAAACAGAGACCCCCTGAAGATCATCAGCGTCTGGAGAAGAGATATTACAGTCTTTGACATCAAAAACCACCCAATTCCAAGGCTCTTCCCTCTTAGAGAACCAAAAATTTCACAGCTCCATGAGAGTGCTCCACCATTGCATTTGATATTCTTTTGGGGGATGCCAGGACTCAAAAACTCCTCTGTGAGTTGAAAATGGAAGTATCTGAATGCTGAGAGGTGACTCATTAGCCTCTCACAGGACACAGGAGAATCCCAGGAGGCTGGAAGGATGAGGAAGAGCTAAAAGAGAGAATTCTTGTCTTCCAGCCTCAAAAGCCAGCACATGTGGAAGGCTGCCAGTCAAATGGGAATGAAGAATGTTATGAATGACCTGAGAATGGAATTTTAGGCTACAGGCATGTGAAATGTGTTGCCAGCTTTTAGCCCAAACTCAATAACAAGCCTCAGAAGTGTCTTTAAAGAGAGCAGATGTTTGAGGTTACAGTGAGTTATGGCTATAACCAAAGTACAAAGAGAACCTCTTCTGATGACTGAAGGCACATATTAAATGATAAATTTATGGATGTCAATGAATATTTTCAGAAAATACCTTCAATATCAATCAAAGCAGCGCTGCCACCCTGAAGAGATGTTATTTCTCAGCACTGAGAACAAAATCACTCCTAATCCTCACCATAGCTTCCACAACTCAGCTGTTAATCACTGTGTTGTGACATATATCTCTCTATATGAAAGGCTGAAGTGTTGAAAGAAAACAAAATAAAAATCACAGTTAAATGCATAGCTGAGCAGAGATCTGCTTTGAAATATCCCCACTTGAGGTCTAAACACAACTGCACTTGTCAGTCAGCTTTATTTCTCTTATTTCACGGCACATAATGGCTAAGAATCCAATCCTTTCAGTTTCTCATCTGGCTTCTCAGTGTAAAATCTTTTTAAATGTCTCCCATAGCAAACTAGGGGTACCAAGATATCACTTGCAGGACCCAAAGTACCATTTGGCAATTTTCAATTTCAAACAGAGCAAAGCAGATCCACCTTGAGCGCTGGGAACTCTTGCCAAAAGAGCCAGGAACCACTGTTAAGTTTTATAAAACCAAGAAACCTAAAAATAAAGTGAAATGTTCATTCTGCCCCTGCCACCCAAATGTGCTGGGGAGAACGAGGCTGTCCCAGCGTGCCCCAAAGCCAGAGCTTGCCAAGGAGCCTGCTCACCTCCCACCAAAGGAAATACCTTCAAAATATAACCTCAGGCCTTGTTTGACATCCTGGAGTCTGGAGCATCAGAGGGGAAAAAGAGAATTCCTCAGAGAGGTTCAGTGCCACTTGTGGCTCCACAGTCTGAAACATCCCAAAACACTGACCCCATCTACGCCAAAAGTGATTTTAAATTTAAATTACACCAAAGGGAGTGAATTCTAATGGTGCTCACACACACATCTACTTCTTCACAAAATGAAACAGCCTTCAAATAAAAACCCCATTAACACTTTCTCAAACCCACTTGTGAGGATAAACAGTTGCTAATATTTCCTTTATTCCATAAACATCATCCTCAGTTTCTTCATCATGCAAGGACTGACCCAGACCTTTCAGGTTGTACCACAGTGGAATAAGGCAAACCATCCACAGCACGTTATGTTAACATCAAGTTGTCACTGTTAATACCACTGACACTACACTGATGGTATTTTTATATGAATAAAATATTAATATAAAATATTTCATATTTATATGTAATTTGTATATAAAGATATAATATGTATTGTATGTAAACTATATGAAATATTATATGAATATTTTATAATTTAATAAAAATATGAATCATTAAATTAGAATTAAATAAGAAAATGCATGGATTTAATAGTATGTGGTAAATGTTTACTTTAAAGAAATGTTTTAGTATTGGGTGTTTCAGAAAACATATAATGCTAATTAACATAATGAGGATTATTTTAGGATATGGGATTAATGTCTTACCTAGAAAAAAGCCATATTTCAGGACTTTTTGCAGTAATTTCTGTCCCACGGTTCTGGTTATGTCTCTGAGGCTGCAGTGTGCTTTTAAATATCCTGTGAATTGAGAGAAAAGGCTTTCCTGAACATTCTTTCAAACAGAATAAAAACAATTCATGCTAGAAGACAATTTCTGATCTATGAATAATTACCCACAGAACTCCCAAGGGGCTGAGTCTCATGTTCTAACAAAAAAATGACATCTGTTTACTAATATTGATTAAGAGCACACATTGATTTTTGGGTTGATTAACTGACTGGCAAACTGTTGGGTTTGACAGTGAAGTCACACAGTGTGGAGAGAAACACATTCCACATGCTGCAGCTATTTTTCTACAACAATTACTTCCAGGTGAGCAATTAAAACCCTTTAAGTTCCAGCCATAAATTTATTAGGATTAGGAAAAATTACCTTGTAATATCTGGACACAATTTCCCCCCACTGTGAAAATAATCTTGCAGCTAAACATCCTTTCTAACCTGGACTTCTGCATTAGCACCTGTTTTGCAGCTAAACCAAGGAAAATGGTTATTTTTATAATAATATCTTTATATTTACATATAAATATATAAATATTTAAAGATTTGCTTATATAGATGTGCAATATTTTATTTACCTATATAAATATATGATATGATATGATATGATATGATATGATATGATATATATTATATTATATATTATATACTATATACTATATACTATATACTATATATTATATATAAATATTAAATATTATATTATATTATATTATATTATATTATATTATACTATACTATACTATACTATACTATAATTATTATATATTTATAATCTATTATAAAATCATATAATAAAGATATAATATTTCTAGATAAACATACAAATTATTTATATATTATATATAAGAATATAAAAATACATTATATAAATATAAATACAAATATAGATATAAAAATATAAAAAATATAAAAATGTAAAAATATATAAATATATAAATATATAAATATATACATATATAAATGTATAAATATATAAATAGATAAATATATAAATATATAAATATATAAATATATAAATATATAAATATATAAATGTATAAGTATATAAATATATAAATATATAAATATATAAATATATAAATATATAAATATATAAATATATAAATATATAAATATATAAATATATACATATATACATAGATAAATAGATAAATGATAAATAGATAAATAGATAAATATCAATGTAAATGTAAATATAAATATATCTATATGAAAATCTTCTTTTGAAGCTTCCTTGAAGTTTCATGATAAATTAACAACTTTTTTGTCCTCTTTGCATTCAAACTCCTTGAAGTATCCTGGTTTGAAGAGGCTTTTAACCTTTGGTTGGGATTCATTGTTGCTGCTGCCCGCTGGATTTCCCAATTCTCTCAAAATATTCTATTTGTTATTGTAAAATATAAAATATTCTATTTTCTGTAGACTATTGCATCCTCTAAACACCCAGGGCACGGTCCTGCCCCAGAGATCAGCACGAGAGCTCCCTGTGAAGCTGCCTGATCACTGCACTTTATTCATGCAATAAAGATTCCTCTGCTGCTGTAAAACGAGCAGTGAGCTCTAGGAACAGGATCTGTGGCTGCTGCAAGGGCTGAAGCTTCTCCAGACAGCAGCCAAACCACAGCAGGAGGAAGCTACACAAGGTGCTGGCAGGGGCAACACCACCAGATGAAGGAGAGAAGGAGGAAACACAACCTCAAAGTGGAATAATCATCATCTTGTCTTCTACACCACCACCCAACGTCCCTGTGCACGCTCTGAGGAGCGGTTTCTGGTCATGGATCCCTGTCACCCTGAAAAATAAGCCTTCTGATCTTGTTTTCCGTAGTTCCAGCCACTTTCCCAGGAAAGTAGCTGTAAACAGAGATGTTCATACATTCCTGTTAGAGTCTGAGGCACAGAGTGTGTGCCCTTATCTCTGATACTGGCTCTGACATCCAGGAAAACACTGAATTTCATATAACAACATGAAAACAACTGTTATAGTTAAATAGAAAAGCTAAGAGTGTGAGTGTGTAAATTAGAGAGTTTTCTTAAGTCACAGGGTGAAAAAGTTAGTTTAGAGTTTGAACTAATTTAAAGAACAGAAGACAAGAGAAAGGATTAGAGTGTTATCTCTCGTCCTTCTTCTTACTTCTTCATCTTCTTCTTCTGGAGGTTTTTGGGTAATAGTAAGTGATTGGATGGAAAATGCCACAGTGCAGCACACAGGTGATGGGTCATTGGGTCACTAAGAAAAATAATTTACGTGTCTATTGTTAATTGGGTGAAAATAAGTATAAGGATAAAAGAACTGCATAGTTTAACACCATTTTTTGCTATTAAAGCCAACTTGAGCCAGGCTGTGGGGGTTGAACTTGTGCAAAAAATTTGGGGAGGATTGCCAAATCTTTTAATTATATATGAATAAACACAAGAAGCAAAGGAGCCTTTGGAGAATCTTTCCTGAAACATAACTGAGATAAAGGAAACTTCCCTGTGGGGGAATATCCAGAGAGAACACGGCCCTGAAGAAACCAAAATACCACAGCAACAAGTAGTGTAACAATTCCTTCTCAGAAACATCTTTTGATGGACGTTTCACATGCCCAGTGGGATTGGGAAGGTGGTAACTTAATTATCCAATCCCTGGTCATTGTCAAGGATCTACAAATGCTGGAGTCAGGAAAATAAAGTTCTTTTTTTTCCCTATCATCCCACTGAGATGTGTTTGTGTGAATCATTCCTTTAGTGACAGATCCCTTCAGGTGATGATTGTCCCCTGCCAGGTGGCCAGCACTGAGAGCTGTGGAGCTCATGGCAGAGCTCAATCCTGGAGGAGAATCTCCAGGTGGAACCTTGTGGTGGGTGCATTGGACTAACAGAAGTCGTCATTTCAGCTGCAGCATTTAAAAATCACCTGCCAAAAAAAAAGAGAGAAATCAAAAATCTGCCCCCACCTTTCTTCTGGGGAAAATAGGAAAGGGGAAGGGTTAAGGGTAGGGATACAGAAATGCACTTGGTCTGGGATTGAAGGCAGGCAGTGCACCCAGGGAAGGATCTGCCTGAGGCAGAGGAGGAGGAACCACTGCCTTTAAACCAAGAACAAGTAGTTGTAACACAGAGAAATGAGTGGCACAAACCCAGGGCTCACACAGACCCAGCTCCACGGAGCAAACACACCTATGGTCCTTTTCACCCCTGAACCACCTCCTCAAGAAACACTTCTGAGGAAGAGGCAGGTTCAGCCCCTGTGTTTAATGTAATGCACGGGGATTTCACAACCAGCAAGAAGTCATTACACAGCAATAAACTTAATTCACAAATTCCTTCTGTCTTTTTCTAGAATCGCTGCACACACATTCAATTTTCATCAGGCATGAAGAGCCTTTAGGAGAAGTTCACACCCCACATGCCACTCAGGAGGAACCTGTGCAATCAGCATTTCACCAGGGCTAATTTCTTTCTTCTTTTTGGAACAATGTCAGATAACAATTGGACCTCTCTTTCTCCCAGATAGGAGCTGCTTCCCAAAGTTTATACCTGACCGGTTTTCCTTGGCAGAAGTGACACGAAACAACAAGAACCTAAGTTATTTTAGCTGTATTCTTTCTTGCCTACAGCACTAAACCACTTACCCAGTATAAAACCATGCTGCAGCTTGGAATATGTTTTTTTTTTCCTATTTTTGAATATCAACCTCCCAAAGAAAGAAGCATAACTTAACTAAAATCACGGTCTTTGTACCATCACAAAAACAGAAAGGAGTGCTTGCTACCCTTCGGGGTGCCAAGAGAATTCAAATGTAGAGTATTTCTTTCACTTCATCTAAAGCATTCCATAGCATTTCCTGTTTCCACAGTGTCTCTTAAAGACATTTCAGTTTCAGCACGCTTTGCAACAGCCAGATGAGAGTTTAGCAGAGGATTACCTGTTTTCCTCTCTGTTGGTTATTCCTCCTCCTCACACCAAGGGCTATTACTGGCAGCGCCGTGCAAACATTACCCATCCCTTTCCTGCTCCCAAGGAGCAGCCCCAGCTCTGGAAATCACAGGCAGAAATTCCTCCTGGAGGATTCCCCAGGGGCTGGGCACAGCAGCCACAGTGCCAGAGCCATCAGGACGAGGCAGTGGCTGCACAGCACGCTCCGGAGCCGCGGCTCTCACCCAGCACAGCCTTGGCATCACGGAGCAGCTCAGCCAGGGGAATGTCTGGCACAGCACAGCTGCTCCTGACAGCCCTCCCGGACTCATCTGACACAGAAATTAAAGCAGTGCAGTGCAGAATAATGCAGAAAGCCATATGCCTCTTTCTAGCCCTAAACAAAGGATGTGATCATTTTCAAAAAGCCCCTGTCCAAGTCTGCCTGGCTGCTGGATTCACGAGCGACTTCTGGATGCTCACAGGTAGTGCCAAAGCGTTAGGGAGAGCTGCAGAGTTCTGTGTGAAGCCCACAATTAAGCAAGCTAATGATGTGAGATGATGATCCATGGCAGAACTGGTTTGGGTTGATTTTGAATTTCCTTTAGAATTCTCAAAGAAATGCTTTGCATTAGTGGATAAAAGGCCCTGGTAAGCCATTTGTGCTTGCTGATAGATGCTAAATGCCTCTCAGAAAGCAAATAAGTCCCTGAAATGCTACAAATTATTACAGCCATCATTTCTTCCAGCTAACACATCCAACCAACAGCAAAAAACGGAGAATAATTGTAAGGTTGGAAGGGACCTTTGGGCTTTATCTGATCAAACCCCTTACTTTAAAGCAAACTAAAGTTTGTAAATCAGGACCCTGGAGCAGTTTTTCAGTCCAACCTCTTGCAGGACTGGAAACAACAATGTGCACAAGCCTCAGACATGGCTTTAAAGGCAGATTTCCAAAGCCAAAAAGGGGTTTATTTTACGTGGCATCAGCCACAGCAGCTCTAGCCCTTACAAAAACCAGGATGTGGAGAGCCGCTGACATTTTGCTCGCACACACTGCGTCACTCGGCACTCCCAAAACTCTTGAATGCCCTGATTTGAAACACCCCAGCTGCTCCTCACGGCAGAGAGGGCTCAGCTTCCCCCTGGGCTCCCCTTTTCTTTGGGCCACCTCGGGGGGTGACATTTCCAGCAGCTCATCCTCCCTGGACGGGCGAGCGTCGCACGCCACGCGCATCCAGGGAAGCCCTGACCCAGAAAGGGAGCAGGGGCTGAGGAGGTGAACCGTGCCTGTCCCGAGTCAAACACCAACACAGCCACACTGCACTCACAGCATCCCCAGAAAAAAAAAGATCTCTTCTTCCTGAGGATTTATTTTTGTGCAGCGTTTCCGCTCCTGATGGAAACCGCGTCGATGGTGCTGTCGACAAATGTTAGATCAGACACCCTGATCACATTTTCTAACTCCTTTATGTTCCTTTTTCTACAAAAAAAAAATTAAAAAGAAGCTTCCAGGATTTATTTGCCATCTGATTGTTACCTCTGCGTTAATTTTTACTTATTATTTGGCTTAGTTTTAAATTTTTATTGAAATCTATTTGAGGTGGAAACATTGTGCTTTGAATAGTTATAATCATGAGGCAGAGTATAAAAGAATGTTTTATCCAACATCTCCCTTTCCCACCCGGATGCTCATAAGCAGGCTTTACTTCTATTAGAATATTCATGGGGTATAAATAATAAAAAAAGCATGAAAGCTGCTGGAGTGTAGGTAGAAAATTTGCTCTCCTTGCTGGCTCTTAACTTGCACCTAACTTCCTTCCAACTGGTACAATAACCTGAAGCAAAATCTGTCCTTTGAGAGAAACTCCTAAGCAGTTCACAATGTACTCCATCTTTTAAATCCACACACTGCCACAGGATATTCATGGAACAATCCCATCTCTGATAATGTACACTGTAAGAGCAGGAGCTGGGGAAGCTAAAGGAAAGTTTTTCAAAATTAAGCAAAGGAAATTATTTTTGTGCTTAAGCAGATGTTATGCACAGAAAATTTTAAAACAAACTTATTTCCAGTCTCTCCCAGGACAGTTCTCTCCCCACCAAACACAGCCTAGTTTCCAAAACATTGTTCTCTTTTACCTTTCATTAACTGAGTAGTTTTCTCATTTCCTTTGAGCAGATATTGTGCATATAGTAGACAAAGTCTAGAGTTAAAAGAACCCAAAACCACAACAGCAAGAAATGAATATTTATGTTCTAAAAGTTACGGCTCATTATTAGACAGCATTTCCCCCCAAAGTGCTGAGGTTTACTTTAGTGACTAATCAGCAGACATATATTGCCTTATAAAGCATTACTACTCCATCTGCATAATTAATAGTATATACATTTTGTGAATCATTTAAGTATGAACCCTTTTATTTGCATTGCAGGTTTGCTATTTATAGAAACAGGAGCTGAACTAACACAGCTTTGTTTGGAGTTTAATGGCTATGCCTCCTTTACTAGCCACAGAATCTTCAAAGCAGCTACCAAACACTTTAATGAAGACTTGAAAGAATTGGAATATTTCAAAATTCCTCTTTATAAACTTCTTTTGCTCCATGAAACTTTGATCGATGTACCCTCCTCACAGTCCCAAAGCCTGTCTTCCAGAAGGAGCTGTCAGCAGTTTAGTGAGGTTATCCATGCTGTGGATATTCTTTCTGGGAGATTTCAGAAGTCGACTGCTGTCTAATTCACAAAGCTTCTTTTGCAAGACTGCTGGTGGATGTTTTTGCCATGTTTGACTCCTCCCTGGCAGACCCAGCACAACAGGACGTGCTGTTTAGTAAGTTAGTCATCCTGAACATCTTTGCCTTTCAGCACAGAACATTAAGCTGAACTAAGCTTGCACTGAAAAAGATGCCAGGGTTTCACCAAAAGAGTTTTACAAGATGCAGTCAACACTTTACATTATTTCTCCTTTCTTCAACTCATGTTTTGACATTATATTGCTACAATAGAATCAGACACCCACACCCATTTTTAATCTATCCATGTTTAGAACCAAATGATTCTTCCATTTCTATAAATCATCAGACTTTCAAACATAGCAACAAGCAAGTGTATTATTAATTCATTCTAATAAAACAAATCTGCTTTCAAAGCAGTGACCCCAATTAATTGAGTAAATGGAAGAGAATGGTATAAAAAACAACCAGACAAACAAAAAACCAAAACCACAAGAAAGATTTGCAATGGGTTTGTCACTAATTATCCAATCCCTTTGGATTAAATGCTTTGGACCAGCCAGGAGGCCTTGTCTGACCCAACTCAGCTGATTAAAGTCCCCAAGGCATTGAGTTTAACAGACTAAAGTGCACACTTAGCATGATTCTGACAGTTCTCCTGTGCCCCAAATTCAGGGTAATATTCAGCTGGAAAGCACTATCAGCTATCCTGCTCCATGCCATCCAAGAAAGAAAGGCAACAAACTCCAACTATCTTTCTTTGCAGGGCTTTGTGTTATATTTAAGTTTTAGAGCTAAAATATTTCAGACTGCTTTGTAGAATGACAGGGCCCCAAACCCATCATTTATTGTGGAGTGGTTTGGGCTGGCAAGCCCACCATCTCTTCAAAGAGCAGGGATGTCTTCAGCTAGGCCAGGTTGCTTTTCTCCTTGTTCCTGTGTTTCACCAACCTCGTTGTACAAAATTTCTCCTTTATGTCTAATCTGAATTGACCTCTCTCAGTTTGAAATTGTCACCCCTTGTCCCATCACAGCACACAATCCTAAAATGTCTGTGCCCACCTTCCAGCTGCCCCTTAGGTACTGAAAAGCCACAATGAGGTCTCCCCAGAGCCTTCTCTCTTCTCTTCTCTCCTCTTCTCTTCTCTTCTCTTCTCTTCTCTTCTCTTCTCTTCTCTTCTCTTCTCTTCTCTCCTCGAGTCTCCTCTCCTCGAGTCTCCTCTCCTCTCCTCGAGTCTCCTCTCCTCTCCTCGAGTCTCCTCTTCTCATGGCACAGGGACTGTTCTACTCTCCCCTGGCTCAATCCCACTCCCCAGCCCCAAACTGGTTACTGTAGTCCACATCTTGCAAGCCCTGGACAGCAGGAAGGGTGGGAAGGGTGTCAGCCTCACTCTGACTTACACCAGGTCACAGCTGAGCAGCAGGAAGAAACCAGAACATCTATTAGGATCCTACATTTGTACTACATTGCAAACACACATCGTTGCTAAACCTTTAAAAAGGCATTATTTGAAATAAAGCTACGGCTTGTAATTAATATGAGCAGTTACATTAAGAAAAACACATAGAAGGCAAGGGGAAAAAAAAAATGCAACAGACAAAAGGCTGAGCAGCTTTTTCCTCTTGGGCATAGTCTTTAATAACAGAATCAGTCAATCATTCTTTGAAATTCTGCTATCAGGACAAACAGAACATGTCTCCAGGAAATTTAGGATGATGGTGCCTGGAAAACAAATAAAAAAAGAGCATTTCCAAAGCATTCATATCTCCATCCAGCATTTAGCAGATGCCTTTATAAGCCTTGAGCTGCAAGGACTGGAACAAGATGCTCTGTGCATTGTTCTCTCACCTCCCCTGTTGAAATCCCTGCCTGTGTTAATATAGGCAAGAGATTTTATGTTCTCACACTGAATCAAAGAGGTTTGAAATACAATGGTGGTTTTTGCACTGCTTATCCCACCTAATGGGAATTCACACACACCTCAGAGGAAGTTTTACTACCTTAAGACAGAAGCAGTGTAGAATGTGGTTTAACAACATTTAGTATTTGCTAAATTTAATTTGACCATTAAAACATTCACCCCCACCACAACAAACTCACATTTTAGAGACAGGTGAGCCCAGTGTCCTCACCAGTTTCAGCACCAAAAGTGGCCTGCACACAAGCCAAGGAAAGATGTACAGAAAATAGGAATTACTAAATTATTCCTTGTCACATAATAAAGCATTGCTCACCTGCAGGCATGTTTTGATGGTTTTTGATGGTCCAGCAGGTCACAGTTGGACTCTAAAGACACTGAAGATTCCTGGGCAAGTCAGCATCAAAGGTAGATATTCACCAAATCTTTCTTGCACATGCAAGAGAAAATAGTGAGGGGTAAGAAGAGACAGAAGCTTTCAATGTAGAATAAAGGGGAAATAAAAAACCAGCTAGGTTTTTCCTTTTTCCCTTAACAAGACTCCATTACATACTTCTAATTATATTTACTCAGAAAAAATGTAGGTATTGAGAGTGATAATAAAATTACAAAGGCAGTACATTGCAAAAAGCGTTTCCATAGCTATTGCAGCGTTCCTTCCCAAGATGAATTATTAACATTGGTGTCACTGCATTTTTGAAGTCAGGGATGTGGAATCATGAATTCATCACTGACAAGACAGAGATGCTGCACACATTTTCATGGAACAGTCTTAAAATGGTGGCCAAAAAAGCAACAGCATCTCTGGTTTGCTATCATGGAGAGTTTCACCTCATCCTATCAAGGAGCAACTTGTGATTTTATTTCTTCCTAAAGCAGGTAGTTCAAATTCACAGCAAGAAATACTGTCACCAGCTATTTACAAGTGGCTTGCACAGAATTTCCCTTGCCAAAACTTGTTCAGCAGATATGTGAATAATTTTGAAAAGCATCTGGCTCAAAGTTAGCAGGTTTTGCACGCGGATGTCACTGGATGCAAATCATCCCGTAAACACGTCGGTGTGTTTCAAAATAAGACAGAGCAATGGACAAACTGTTCTAACTCAACCAGTTGTGGCAGATGGCAGGATCCAGGATGTCTGGAGCCTGCCAGATCCATGGCTTCATCTGGAGAGGACCACGTGACTGTTATTTCCTTCCCCCCACCATCCTTTTCTCTTTATACCTGCTACATCCAAATCCAGGGAGTGTTAAAAAAGATTAAGGCATGAAAAAAGGATATTTAGATCCAGCCAGGCAGTCCAGCTAAGGACAGGTAAATGACTTAGCAGAGTTATAATTTATATTTTCATCAGATGCTCTCCGAGACCAAGAGTGTCTTTGAAGAAAAAAAATGAAATTACAAAAACCAAAGTGGGTTTTCTTGACTAGGATAACTTGCTTCTGGCAATCTGCTGTTTGGATGCCTCTTGAACCTCAGCCTGGGTTTTTTTTTCTCCATAACTGTATCAAATTTACTTTCTGAACTCTTATTTTTGTTCCCTATTGCATCCTGCAAAAGTAAATCTCATAATAGCCTAACTATAAAAAATAAAATAGCTTAACTAAACTAACTATTTTAGGGGAAAACCAGAACAGAACATCCTCAAGAGCTCAGAATTTTTGTTGTGACAGTATTGGCCAGGAATTTCACATTGAAGCCCCAGGAAAAGCAGCATTGCCAAACAAAACAAAACAAAACAAAAAATTAAAAATTAAAAATTAACATAGGACATCTCAAATTAGAAGGGTCCTATAAGGATCATCAAGCCCAACTCCCTGCTGCTCTCAGGACTACAAAAAAATAAAGCATAAAACTAAGAGCAGTCCAGACACTCTGAATTCTGACAAGCCTGGTTACATTCCACATTTACACTGCGCATCTATACAGAACTACTTCAGCATAGCCTTGTGCAGAGCACAAAAAAACCTCTAAATATTGACTCCAGAGATAGAAACCTTGTAGCTAGGGCCCAAAAGTTATGCTCTTTTACAATTTTCATTGTATTTTTTTCCCTCATGCACTCAAATGGTGTCTATTTTTAAAATACATACCAGAAGAGTCCAGCACAGAGCACTGGTATATTAAGAAAACCCTGCCACACTTAAAAACTTTTAAGGACCCTTGCAATGCTTCTCATTCCATGGTCCAATATATTGCAGTACAGATTAAAAATGATAGAATTAAGAGCAAAATAAAGAAACAAAAAAAATTCAGTCAGCACTGAGTAGCTATCTCCCAAGTTTTTCAGCTTGCATCCCACACAGCTGGTGCCAACAGCTCAAGAGGGAGTTGGGCAAGATGAATTTTTTTCCAAGGACTTTGTGTACTTTGAAGTCAACATAGCTATCATATTCCATTTCTTAATTCCTGCCTTCTGAATGTCTTGGAGCAGCCACTCCTGTTTGATTCCCAAATTGCCTTAAAGAAAGGGGAAAAAAATAGAAAAAGAGAAAAGAGACCAATTTCATTGTAATGGAGAGCAGCACTTTAATCTGATGACTTTCAACTTTTACTACTTTTAGTGCACACTCCATCCAACTGTCTGCATGGGGAGGTTTGATCTTGATATTACAGCATATCTTATGAATGTCCTTTTATATTCATTAAAAAAAAAAAGGAAATTGTCCAAGTATTTCAGATATTTCTCCTGACTCTTCAGCAAATATTCTAGTATTTGATTATTTTTCATATTTATGCTTCCCTAAAGGTGGTTTATGGGCATATAAGAGCTCTGCTGGAAGTCTTGTATCATGTTTCAGGAGTGCACTGCTCAGATTTGGTCTAAGTAAAATCCAAGTAACATTATCCAAATAAAACTTCTCATCTAATGATTCCTGACTAGTCATGATAAATTATAAAAAGCCACAAGCAAACTTACTCTAGGAGATTGGTGTTAAACAGCAAAAATAACTGCACTTGTTGCCACATTTATTTCCACATGGCAAGGCAAAAGAAGAAGCTGGATGCTATGTTAATGCACTGGCTGTTTCCCAACATCCTCTCGAACATCTGTTGTATCTTTCCCCTATAAAAATGCAAGTAGAATCAGCACTTCCATTGCCTCTTACATTGTAACTTAATCTAGCACTTTTCTTACCCAAAAATGGATTCTAGCAAACAGCCCCAATATCCTAATGCAGCCAAAGTCCTTCCCTTCTCTTTTTAAACCAACAAGAAAGATAAAGCTAATATTTCTAAGAACTAGAATATTTCCTAAGTTTCTGTAAAACTTACAGAGTCAATAGGTCAATAGGATATGCAATAGTTATTATCTGTTATATATATATAAAATATATTTTATATATATTAATTATATATATTATATTATATCATATTATATTGTATTATATTGTATTACATTTTATTATATTATATTACATTATATTATATTATATTATATTATATTATATTATATTATATTATATTATATTATATTATATTACATTACATTATATTACATTACATTATATTATATTACATTATATTATATTATATTATAATATTATTATAAATAAAAATTATTATTATATAAAATATATATATATTATATATAATATATATAAATATTATAAATATTATTTATAATATTATTATAAATTATTATTATAAAAAATTATTATTATAAAAATAAATTATTATTATATATATAATATAAATTGTATTATTATATTATATTATATTAATTATATATACTATAATTATATATACTATATAAATTATATTTTATATATAAAATATAGAAATTATATTTTATATATCTAAAATACATAAATTACATTTTTATATATAGAATACATAAATTATATTATGTGCATATAAATTATATTTTATATATAAATATAGAAATTATACATATATATATATACAATATAATATAAATTATCTTCTGATACTACATTAGCAGCAACAAATAAACTGAAAGAACAATGAAATCAGTTGTTTTGTTTGGAAAACAGCCCCAATGGAGCCCTGGTTTCCCCAGTAATCTAACAAAATACTATTTGTACAAAGAGATTGTTTTAAAAAATCAGAAGTTTTGGAACCAACTGGTTGGCTTAGAATTTAACAGGCTTCAAGTGAAAATTTAACAGGCTGCAAGTGATGAAAATGAGTAAGAGGGGATGACTGAAATAATATTATTTCTTTCAGACAATATTAAAACTTCATACGTATCCCTAAGGGCCATATTAAAAATGCACATATGCTCAGGAGACCTTTAATCTACGAATAGTTTATCAAAGTCACCGAGTTTTAACAGAGTAAAAGACTTTCCACAGAACGAGGGCTTCCCAATCTGCATTTCCTACACACTTTTATCTATTACATAGGAAATATGAGACATTCTGCATCGAGTTTTACGTTCTAATTAATTTCAACTGTATTCACCTCGAGCGTTTCGGAGAGCGAGCTCACTTGCAGTGTCCTGGAAAAGCTTTTCAGAGATATGCAAAATCTCTCAAAACCCAAGTGTTGGGCTAATCCAATAAAACCCCCAAAGCATCCCAACTGAACAAAAACAAGAGTTTCATGTTGAAAATGCCACCTTGCTGATAAATAGCTTCATGTAAACTTGACTCGTGTCAATAATTCACAGCATTGTGCAGGAAATAGTTTAAAAGTTCCAGGGTTTTTTATAAACTCCAAAGAAAACTATGCATTTGTATTAGAACAAAATGTTTGCTTTTATTTTTCAGCTTCTTTTCCCAGTTCCCTCTGGGTGGGATAAAAATATTTCAAGCCAAGCTGCAGTTAGTCACTAATATAACTGTGCATACCAAAGAAAAACAGATTCATTAAAACACATCTAGCTGTAGAGATCCTCCACAAAGCAAAGATCTAGTCAAACAGTCCTGACTTCAAAATGAAAGCATTACACAAACTTTATCTTCAGCTGAAAGTCAAACTATCATTTCAGTACTCTCCTAATGCAGAACACTTTCTAATTTTATTATTAATGCTGCTTGCTTTATGCTGTTGAACACTCACACCATGGACACAAATGGAAAATTTTGCTAAAAATCATAGATGCATAAGGCTGGAGTTTTGTCTGGAAGTGAAGGAACATCACACCACCTAAAAATAAAAGAAAATAAAGCCAGTAAAGGCTTTATTAGCCCATCTCAGCTCCACTTAGTGCACCCATTCAGCTTTCAGGATTATTCCCAACAGGATAAAACCCTGATGGTATTAGTCAGAAAAATTAAATTAGTCTTTAGCAAACCACTTTGATGTAAGTTATTCCAGGGCTCATTAGATCAATCCTGAACCATTAAAACGCTTTAGTACTGACCAGGAAAGAGTGAGACAATTCACAATTGATTTCCATGGAAGCTAAATTACATTACATGGAGTTATATGTCTAGTTCAAAAAGGGCAACAACAAGTCCATCCAGTGTGCTTTTAAAAGAAAAAAAGTCTCTAACCTCCACTTCTTACAACAGTCTGTTCCAGTTTCCACAGAGAAAAATCCAGCTGATCTAGGTGCCTTGATAGTGGTTTGTTGAGATTTTTTTTGGCAAATATTTAGTGGAAAACTCAGAGCTTTTGATCTTCCTTTCCAGAGAGGCCTAAAAAGATAAGACTCTATCTTGGGCCTTATCAATTCTGCACATAAAACTTTATCTGTGGCAACTTCAGCTTTATTTGGACCATACACAATTTACATGCAGTCTTTTGCTAATTATTGCTTTTTCATTGTTAGCTGCTGTGGCATTTTCCAGCAGCCGTGCACTTGGCTGCCTTTGGATTTTTTACTTTTGCAAATATCTCCCTGACAGTTCCTCAGAGTTGAGCACCAAAATTTGATCTAATAATCCACAAACACCATATTCCCTGTCCCTACAGGGGATCCCCAGAGCTCCATCCTTGGCCCCGTGCCCTGCAACATCCTGAACGACTCGGACATGGGATTTCAGGAGACACTAAGTTTGGAGCTGATAAAAAATCGGGAGGAGCTGTTGTCTCCCTTGAGCCAGGGGGGCCCTACAGAGAGACCTCGACAAATTAGAGAGCTGAATTAGAAAATTCCCCAACTGTATGAATTTTAACAAGGACAAGTGCTGGGTTCTGCACCTGTACAGGCAGACTGGGGAAGGAGAGGCTGGAGAGCAGTGCCAGGGAAAGGGACCTGGGGGTCCTTGGCAAGCTGGATGGGAGCCAGCAGTGCCCTGAGCCAGGAGGGACATCCCTGTCCTGGGGACATCAGGCACAGCAGGGCCAGCAGGGCAAGGGAGGGGATTGTCCTGCTCTGCTCTGGGCTGGGGCAGCCTCACCTCCAGTGCTGGGGCAGGTTTGGGTGCCACGGAATAAAAAAGGTAAAAAGGTACCAGAGAACATGCAGAGGCCTCAAGAATGGGGAAGGTTTTGGAGGAGAAGCCGTGTGAGGAGCAGCTGAGGGCACTGGGTCTGCTCTGCCTGGAGAGGAGGAGACTGGGCTCAGAGCTCAGTGCAGTGACAATTTCCTGCTGGGGGGAAAAGGAGGGGCAGGCACTGATCTCTGCTCTGTGTGACAGTGACAGGAGCCGAGGGATGGCCTGAAGCTGACTCAGGGGAGGTTTAGCTTGGATATGGTAAAAAATTTGGGCACTGGGACAGGCTCCCCAGGGCAGTGGTCACTGCACCAAGCCTGGCAGAGCTCAAGAATCATTTGGACAACACTCTCAGGGACACAGTGTGACTCTTGGGGGTGACCCTGTGCAGGGCCAGGAGCTACTTTGGGGATACTTGTATGTCCCTTCCAACTCAGAATATTCTGTGATAATAATAATTGGGAAATGTTTTGGACAGGCATATCTTTCTACATTTAGTGCTGCTCAATTTGTTATCCCTTGTTATATTAGAAGTCAGGAAGAACAAGTAGCAGTAATTTGTTCATATAAATGATAAAAGATCACCCCTGTGCAATTTAGTCATCATGCCCATTGCTGTCACTTTGAAACTCACTAACAATTAACCACAGAAAAATACAGCAGAACATTAAATGCTAATAGAAACTCATGTCCATTTCTCCATGGATAAATTTATCTGAAGACACAGAAACCCCTTAACAAGCTTTGCTTTGCACAAAAAGACACCAAGTAGTTATTTCATATTTTTGTTTCAGATTACAAAAAGCTTCCCTTCAGGAGAATCAACGTAACACTGAAAGTTGAGCTCCAGACATTGTTTATCAGGACACATGAAAGTAACCAAAAATCAGCTGAGAAGGCAGAGAAAAAACACATATGCAAACTATTCCAATGCCAAATCAATTCCTTGCAATCTAACATGTGCCACACAACTCGCCCAAATACCCAAAATCACTTTCAGATCCAGTTTTCCCTCAAACCATTCCTAGCTCCACAGCAACCTGCTCCAAGCAGAACTCAGCAGAACAAAGTCTGAACTTGTAAAATTCAGTGAGCACGATCACAAGATGTTTGATGATATCCAGCACTTGTCCTTGCTAAAATTCAACTGCTGTTGGTGGCATGGGGACAGGAGAAAGTCTGCTGACCAGGAAAAATCAGGAAAGGAGAATCAGAATGCTGCTGGGAGCAGTGTGTCTCCAACTCTGTCATCACCAAGAGCCCAGTAAAAATAAGAGCATACAACCAGAGTGGAAAGGAAATGCACATTGTACCAGCGAGGCAATTCTTCCTAATTTTTAGTAGCTCAGAAATTTAGCAGAACAGAGCAGCCTTGGAGACTGAATTTTCCACAAGAGACAATGAGGGTTGCATGTTACACTAATCACAAAACTGTTATTAGTGCTGGAGAATTAATCTGCCAGTTGGATAGCCTGAGCCCACAATAAAGTGCAATGTGTGAAATAGTCAGCCCATGGGAAAGCACAAACATAGCTGCTGGTCTAGAATGGTGCAGCACACTCCTGGCAATTAAACTGGCTGCTGTTGGAGAAAACATTCAGCAATCCATCTGAAGGAAAGAGAAAATATATCCTTTCCCACAGAGATGCACAGGTTCTGGGTGATCTTGTTCAACAGGAGGATTTTCAGACTGCCTTAGCATGTGATTCCTCTGAGCAGGTTCATTTGAGACTAGATTTTTGATCACCTGGAATTTTCTCAGGTCAAAATCCATACCCAACACACTGCTCTGCTCAGTCCCAAAAATGGATTTGTTCTAGTTCTCGTAATAGTAGAGTACAGAAGCAAACCTTGTGGTTCCCCCTCCATAGGCAAAGTAGGTTTAGAGGAAATTAGGAGTCAAGAAGCTCAGGCTTTTTCTGGAACCTGTGTGACACCCCAAAAGTGTCACCTGGAAAGGAATCAGGGATGCATCACAAGAGGAAAAAGTGAATTTTTGACATGGCAGGAGCAATTCTATGTTTTAGAGTACATGCATTACACTGCATGTATATGTACATTTTATACTAGAGAAAGTTCCTGTTACACTCTCATCTTTCTAATGCCTGAAACCAAAGCATAAGGTCAATAGCTGTGCTACAGATCAAACCCAATTAGGCTCCCTGCAGGTGCTCATTTTTCCCTGCATTAAACACTGCAATGTACAAGAAGTAGTCTAGCAAATAAAGATGCTTAGAGACTAAATCTCCTAAGAGCACATCTGTCCAGTTGCTGCTTTTTACTACAGCTCCCTTAAGTAAAAAATCACTTGTCACACCACATCTATCTTTTAAAGCAAATACACATCTATTTTATCTGCTGAAAGTGTTTCTGACCTACAGCTGGTGGACTCTTAGCGCCTTCCCATGTTCTTTCTTCTTGCAGTAACTCCATAATAACAGCTGCTTCAGTGACATGGATTATAAATGATCTCTTTACCAACAGAAGTCGCAAGTTTTATAGAAAGACCATATTCCACAAAGCTTTTATTTAAAGCATTTGCATAGAAATGACCTTGCACTGAAGACTGGACAAAAGACAGAGGAGCTCCACAAACTGCCAGGAGTAAGAGGTGAGGGGAACAGCTTGCAATGCTTTGATTTCTAATTAGAATGCAAGATGCTTGAAGCAAATGGTACAACTGAGATGGTCAATTAAGAGTGCTGTTATTGTTCTTCCACTGTAAGACCCCCTCAACCTTGCAAAAGACAGAAAATCATTACAAAATTGTTAATGCTTCAGTGTTAGGGTAGCTATCCTTTGGAGAAGAAAAAGCTTATTTATATCAAAATACAGATACAAGTAGAGTAATTTTATCTCCTGGTTTCCAAGGAGACAAGTGACCTCTATAGACTTCTCCTAACAAGCGTATCAAAGTCATATCTTAGCAAGTAAAGCCATGAAAGCCGTAAGAAAGTAGCTCAATGCAGAGAAAATCTGCTGCTCAAACCTGAAGTTGAACAACTTGGGTAGCTTGCCAACACAGCTTCGCTATTGGTGTCACTTCCCGAGATTCCTTTCAACAGAGCGTTCTCTCTAACAGATACTGCCAATCTTTACTTCAAGGCAAAATAACAGGCAGGAAAGGCCCCAGGATGGAAGCACAGACAGTATATTACAGCCAACAGTAGTATATGATAATCTATAATAATCTAACTTTAGCACTCAGGGGGAAAACCTTCCTGAGATCCAAAATCCGTCCTCTCACAGCCCTTCGGCAACGCCTTCAATCCAACATTAATGTTGTTTCAGCAATTCTCTATTTTAGCATTCTGGAATCTCAGGAGGATTCTGCTTTCTTCCTCAGCCAAGCTCAGGAAGCCTACTGGAGCCCACAGTATGTATAATCACATTTTCAATGCCTTCCTAATCTACAAAAAGCAGATTTGTTTTGGCAAAGTGCTCAGCTAAAGAGATTCCTCGTCTTTCCCCAATTGAGTGTCACTCACATGTTCTCACAATAGGGAAACACTGAACCAGCTTTTTCTTGGAGAAACTGCTTTAAGCTTCTCCAGTTGAAGTTTACCATGCATCCCTGCACACATTTTGGTTTCCTTGTTTGGCTCACCCTCCTTTTCCTGCTGTTGCTCCTCCTTTATTCACTTCATGCAGAGTGCTGGAGAGCTGACATGGAGATGGTGAGCTGCAGGACTCCGGGCTAGGAGCAAAGAGCATGTCTGGGGTAGTTTATGACTGATTTCAGCCTGTCCTGATCTAGCTCAGCTGACAGCAACAATAGGAAGTTAAAAAATAAAAAAAAAATTAAACAAAAACATCATTAAGTGCAGCACTTAATGGGTTCTTTGTGGTATTTCCAAGATCAGCTTTAGAGTCCTGTATTACTTGTGGGGTAGGGCGGGGAAAGTGGCCTTGAGAGATTCACAACTGCTGATGGCAAGTTCCTGCATCCTAAACATCTACCTGGGCACAGGCTAACCAAAAAACATTCAGGAAAAGTGATGAGGGAAAGTTCCTGCATCCTAAATATCTACCTAGGCACAGGCTAACCAAAAAAAAAAATTCAGGAAAAGTTTTGATTCGGGAGACAGAAAAAAATAAGGTGGAAGAAACTGTTATTTTAGACCTGCCTAATGAAGCGTTTGAGAATATAAATGTGTGAAGGTGTTTTGAATGAGATCATGAGAGACAGCGCCAATGATTCTGCAGGAAATAAGAAGTGAGAAAAGCTGAACAGGAGCAAGACAGCTCTAGGTCAAACTCACAGGTGCATCAGATGAGGCACAGTGCTGACAATCACGGGGAAAAAAAACCATCAGCATGTAATGCCAGAATTGGGGGTTGCAGTGTGAAATGGATTTTTGGAAAGACACAAATAGCAATAAGAAAGGTGAAAAAGTAGATCTAGACAAATACAAGTCCAGGATTTCTCCAGTAAGACAGACTGCAGGTACAAAACTCCCCAAACACTTTCAGTACCTGTTTTGCTTAAATCTTCAAAGATGACTAGGAGATCAGGTGTTGAGCACAGCTGGTTATAAAAGAAAACAAAATAAAGAAAAGAGTTTAAAATAAAACCACCAAAATCCCAACACCACACAAGATTACGACACACAATGATAAGGGTTATCTTGCTGGAAAATAGATCTAGTTATTCTATCCCCCTTGATCCCACAGCTGAAAAAACACACAGAAGAGAAAGCAAGAGGAGAAAACCCACATGGCAGGGGCCTGGTGAGTGCTCAGGTGCTTTTATCTCCCACCAGCTCAACAACAAAATTGTCACTCGGGTTTTTTACTCACTGCTATCTGTGACAAGTTTTACAGGCAACCAGCTGCAATCCAGGCTTCTTTCTACTACAGAATTCTATGTTTTCACATCCTTTTGTTGCCATATACCTACTGCTCCATCATATTCCACCCCCTGAGCAGTCAAGCATGTCTCACACTCCCATTTGGTTTGCAATCCCTCCTTTCCCACTCTTTGCAATAAAGGATGGTCCTTCACTTTGTTTAGGACAAATAGAATCAGTGCTCACAGGAATTTATTTTTAGAGAAAAAGTGCTGAAGTTGCCACTTTTGCGCTTCCCTGTCTAAGAGGTTCTCTGAGAAATTTGCGTCGCTCCTCCACAGAGCAACTCCGTGGTACAGCGAGCTCTCATTACGGGGATAGAAAATCAAATGAATCAGAAATCGAGCGCTGAGCATTCACAGTCCTGTGCTGGCTCTTCCTTCTCCTTGGAAGCACAGCCTCACCTAATTACAAAGCCCTCAGCACTCCCAGCTGTGTGGTACAACGTGACACAGGCGCGCAGCATCGCTTCAGAAGCAAGATGAGAAACACGGGTAGCTCTGTGACAGGGCATTTTCCACAATTCCCGTGCTGATAAGCATTTGATGATGCAGAAGGTTACATAAATAGACAGAGGGATGAAGGTAGATAAGAACAGATGTGACACAGATTGACAAGCACATTTCGGGGTACAGGTCTTACAGCACAGTCAGCAGAAGGCCCGAGGCAAAGTGGTATTTTATTAAAGTGAATCACATAGCGTGGAGAAAGGCTAAGCAGGGTTATCAAACCTTCTCCTATCATCACACATAACAAGAAAAAAAAAGACTGCTGCTTACAATTTAAAGAAAGGTCTGACTCTTATGAACCTTAGCCATGGAATTCTCACTAAAACCGCTGCTTTTACAAAAGGTCTTCGCTCTCCCACTGGCAAACAGCAAAGCATCGGACTGTGTTCAAAAGTCCTCAAAATAAAAGCAAAGTAAGAGATTCAAAACCAAAATTCAAGCATGTCATAGAGCTAGAAATCAAAAAGCTGCAGTATAATTTGGCTGAGTGTTTTGGGTTTTGTGTTTTGTTTTTTACTACAATCAAAGCTCTTCGGGTCCGTGCCCTTTGTGATTTATCGATAAACAGCTGAGTTCTATTTGCAGCTGCTCAGTCGTAACTCGGGGGACGTAAAGGACCTACTTTACCTGCCATAATGTAAATTTATTATGGAATTGCCTATTTTATCTCTAGTTTATCATAGGAGAGCACAGGATCCCTGCAGCAGAAAGTCTTCCAGTGACTCACAGCTGATGGGTGTAAGCACTTAGCTTAACATCACTGAACACCATGGTCTTCAAACAGCAGCCTGCTGATCTTCCAAGGATGCTGGCCAGGCCTCAGCACTCAGAACATCTGGAGCACTCCAGGAATCTTAGGTGTTGCCAGACTTCTTTTACTCTTCTCCTCTTACCTTTTGGGAAAAGAGTTTAAAGCTGGCAATAACCATGTGCACGCAGTTAGCTGTGACATAAAAAGCATTCCCTGAAATCTCTTAATAAAACAAATATCAACCAACAGTAGGTCATTCAAGTCTGATAAGATCCCATTCAGTCTGAAAACTCAAGATCTTGAAACAGACCCTGAAAATTCAAGACCTGAAAATGGATTTCCCACTACTGATGTTGCATTAGCAAACTGTGTTTATAGATTCATTCTAATCTGGGTCTTCTGCTCCCAGTTTACTCTGAGAACATCAACCTTCCAACCTAAATTCTGCTATTTGCAGGTAGGATATTGCATTAAATTCACTCTGATTCCTTTGTGAAATTGATAAACTTTGTTTTTTCAAGAGAGAATAGCTTTTACAAATATCCCTCATCATCAAAAGGGATAAATAATTTTAAAAATTCTCTGTGGAGAAACACACCTGGGCAGCTGCCTAGAAACATCCCTTCCTGAGAAGTGTTTGAATGCATGTGGTGAAAGTGTGCTTGGACTGAATTTAATCCCTCTGAAGAGTCATGTGTAGAGCTTTTTTTGATAAACTGATGGTGAGGAAGGCTTCACCACACACTTCCATGCTGGCTCACTTGGATGGGAGCCAGGCTTTCCAAGAGATCCGCTGCCATGGAGAGAGATCATAGCAGGTTGACACATTTTCCAAGAGAGCACAGCACACAAAGTACTCCCTGTGCTTCTAAAGAGAGGCTTTCCTTGGAAAAATCCAGCCCAAAGGGAAGGGTGGGGGTGGATGGAGAGCTTGAGCCTTTCTCCTTACACTCTGAAAATGTAATTGCACAGGGAAAGGCTACACACAATCACAGTGCCATTAGTGAATAGGTCAGCTTTCTGTGAAATAATAGCCATCTCTCAGAGACAAAATGTGTGTATGCATATCGAGCTGCTTATGTAAATGCATTATTTCAACAGCCTTTCCAATCAAAATTCTAGTTAGGATTTGTCCTGCTTAGGTATAAACTCGATTTATCTACCAAAGTAAACACAGCATAGAAATTATGTTATAGATTTCTAGGCAAGAGGTGTCAAGCAGAAAGTCTGAAGTGCATAAAACAGAATAAAGAATTAAATTCAGTAATCCATACACAACTGCCTGAAGGTTGGGAAGAGCAGGTGGACTAAACAGTACTAAGGATCACGCTAGGGAGGCCTGTAAAGCTAGAATTGTTTCTGGATTAGATCTCTATTTTGGATAAAAACGACTTGACTGGCTACCCTAGAGGATCAGGTTGGTATCACTTGGCTACGTTTACTACTTGGAGTAAGGCTCAGACTATGAGCAGGGATCAGGAAAGCAGGGGCTAAAGCCCTAAGATGATGCTGGATTCTAGTGATGATAAATGAGAAAAAAAATCTCTCTTTATACAGGAATTCAGACCATATTTAATCTGGGCCCATTGCTCCAGCTGGACGTTTTACAGAGGATGGTATTCCTAAATGTAACTCAAATTCCTCAAAATCCAACCTGAGTAAGAGATATATCTTTCTTCCATCTGATACATTTATGGCGCAAGCACAAGTTAAAGATTTATTAATGATTTATAATTTAAATAGGAAGTGGGAGTCACATGGCCAGGGATATATTAAGGGATGAGGGGAAAAACCTCTCCAGGACTAGACCCTAAAAGAGTTTCTAGCATGGTAAGACAAATAACAGCCCAATGGTCACAGCTGAGACTGTAGTCAGGGGTGGCACAAGAGAGGAGAACTCATGAAGCTGAAGCAGGCGTGAAATCATAAAAGACATGCAAGACCACAGGTAAAAACATGATAAAAACATGTAAGTAAGGTAGATACCTGAAATACATCTTGTACCAGCCCCATTTTAGCCCTGTAGGTCTTAGAAAGTCCAGCAGGCATTTTTGCCTCTCCCAAAGCCTGCAGAATGGACTGTGCCTTCCTGTCCACAGCACTCTCTTCACCCCTGCCAGCCCTTCGAGACTCAGCCCTGCTCTCGGCTGGGCAGATGCTCCCAAAATGAGAGCTGGAGGAAGCAGGGCTAAACCAGCTGTCACTCCAGCTCAGGCAAGTACCAAGCAGCCCTACAACTGGGATGCAGCTTTCAGGAGAGCAGGGAGGCAGGAGTGAGATGAGTGCTGCAGGCTGAGAGCCTTCCAGGTGACCTGGGGACTGTGGACAGAGGTGTAAACAAGCAAGTCCCACTGCCAGGCTGGAAGATGGAATTTAGGTTAAGGCTAGAGCTTGGAAAAGGAGAGCATATGCAGCTGAGTGATAGAGCTTGACATGCTCACACAGCTAAAATAAGAGCTGGAAGAAGCAGGAAGGAGTGTAATGTCACTCCTTCTAAAGCTGGTAAGAGACTCGTGGGTGCAGCTTGGGCTGTGGCTGGTCAGGTGAAGAGAAACTCCAGAGGTGAAAATAGCCATGGGTTGTCAGAGATGGGAAATCAAGACACAGGAATGAAACCATAGAGGAATTACTACTCCTGCTACAGCAGGTACAGAGCCCCTGGCAATAATCCAGAGGAGAGGTTAGGCTGGTTTAAAGTTAGGAATGCAGAGCTGGGAAGCTGAAATTGATGGTGATTGTTTAAAATCTCACATGGTAAAAATGAAGACTGCGGGGAGGAGAGGGAATTAATCTATCACTCCGTTTAAGACAGATACCAATTTATGGTAGCAAAAAGGCTGGATTTCGAAATAAGAGCCCCCAGAAGGCTGCTATTGCTCTTTGAGTGCTGAGCACAGCTAATTCAGTTTGCATTTGTCCAACAGCACAGGCTCTGCCTTCCCAAAAACCGAGCACAATGCGAAAGGTCTAAAAGCCTGACAGAAATATCTGCCATAGAGGACTAAACTTCAGACTCAAGTAATTCTCCACACAAATATCACACAAAATCAATGCTTCCTAAAAGAGCAAGTAATCATCAGCAGTCTCCAATAAAGTGCTCTTCTTTTTACCAACTAACAGAGGTCTTCATCCATCATAAGTAGTGCAGATGGTAGAAAAACATTGGCTTCAGATTTCAAGTACTACCTCTCTGGAATTTTTAAGCATCTCTCAAAAGGTAGACCTTGTGAGGTTGAAGTAGTTAAAGGCTTGGACTGAGAAGAAAGAAGGGAACTGCTCACCTTGGAAGGGAAAACCCTCCAATTCTCTCCCAAAAGAGCTCTGAACCATCCTCATTTAGGACACTGCTAAAGGCTGTCTGCCACTGAGATCTGCAGGTGGACACAGCATCAGAGCTGCCTGTAACCTCAGGGTTCTGTGAACTCACCAAGATGATTGATAAAATGCTTTTCTCCAGTTAGAGACTGAACAGTAAGTTAGCTGCAGTTTGGCTAAAATTAGGTTAGTTATGGTTTACCTCCCTCATGATTTAGTAAGGTTAACAGTAAGAAAACATACTGTATTAGCCAGATGTTCTCTGAAAATGCAGGTTTTTTTGTGCTTGGCAATGAGAAAGAAAAACTCATGGCATTTGTAGCACTTTATATTTCAGAAAGAAAATTTCTATCATTATTGGTGGGAAAAAAAAGAAGGAATTACAGAATTGCCTTAAAAAGAAGGCTGTCAGAACTCTTTAGATTTCCACACACAGAAGCAGACACACAGATGACAATCCCATTCTAAAGTTTCACTTGTTAATCTGACACCACATGAGGATACTATGGTATTATGATGTTTTAGTCCATTTTCAGTTCTTCTGATTATCCACCCACCTTCTCTTCCCCCAAGCCCCTGAGTACCAGTGTTCACATTGGTTTATAATCCAGTCTGCTGTAGTGCAGTTAAATACATCTCACTGTTTTTAATTTCATAACATTTTCTTTCATAGTTCCAATGCTCTTAGACTCACAGTGCTTCCTCTGCCCTGCACACTCCCTGTTCTTACTGGTTTTACTCAGAGTTGATGCTCAGCATCTTTCAGAACATAATCTTATTTTACAGACACAGGCTGTAATACCTCCTTGGGGTTTGTCTGGTTATTGCTGTTTGCTGTGAGATGAGCAGGCAGCGCTCACAAAGGCGCTGCTGTGGCACCACAGGGTCCCTCCTGCAGCCAGGGGGGATGAGAGGAACCAGAGCAGAGCAGCTTGTTCCCCCCTCCATCCCGTGCCACAGAACATCTGCTGAATCTGCTGCACTGGACACAAATGGGAATTCAGCAGCTCCCAAAAGGAGACCACAAGACTTTTACAATTTGCCCACACCTCTGATTATCTTTGCTGTGTCCAAAGCAGCACTGTGCTGCCCCAGATAGCCCAGTCCCACCTGAGTCCAGCTTGTTCTGAGTTTAGGAACCTCCCTCACCTTTAAAAATCTCCCATAACAGCCAGATTACTATATTCCTAACCTCTCTTCATTAGTCTGTTGGCACCACTCTAGGAGATACCAGAGATGGCTTTGAGAGAACAAATTTCAGTGTTAAGGGCAGGATTGTGCAGATTTGAGATGGAGGAGCACAATTTTGGTAACAAGAACAACATTGCATAATCTTGATGTCAAGTATTCCTCCTGGTAAGTCTGAAACATCATCTGGCAGGGAGAAGTCCATCCATCATTCCAATAATAATTTGAGATACAATAATTGGAGATACATTGCCACTGTTATGCTCACAACATAACTTTAAGGAAACTGCTTTATGGCTGTCCACAGCCAAACATAAGATGCATGAGCAGAGTCTGAAAATCTTAAGTGCAATCAGTGAAAGACAAAATACTGAAAGCCACCCCTTTCCTGCAGCCATATGAAGATATTATGAGCAAGACAAAGAGTACTAGAAACTATAAAAGTAGGGTGTAAAATGATATTTGAAACTGTTTCATTTGCAACCCTGCACCCTTTTAATTTCTTTTTTCCCTAGGGTAACAAATGTTATCACATTCCAGGGCTTCAGTTTAAAACAAAGAAGTAAAATCTGCAAACTGCACAATATTTTGTTGCCTTAGATCTACAAGGCATATCAGAAAGCCACAAATTCCACAAGGAAATTAGAGTGTAAGTTGACATGGAGAGCTGAGAGGAACAGCAAGCACGATGGATGCTGAAATAAATCCTCACTTGTATTTGCTAGAGTAAAGCAAGGTGTATTGAAAGAAGCCTTCCTGTTATGTTCTGTTTCTCCCCCTGACAAAAATAATGAAGGTGATCCTCTCCACACATATGGAATTACAAAGAATTGGTCTGGCTGGTGTCTTAGAATATTTAATCCCTTTACATCAGCAAAGGGATTCGCTCCCACAGAAAGCACGCAGCAGAGTAAACGCTGTAATCTTGTTCTTTAAAAACATGGTTGGCACAGGAATTGTCCATTTCACTCAGGAGGATGCAATTACATTTCAGCTTTCATGTAAAGCTGCTTCATGAAATTGAAAAGCCTGCGCATGAACAGAAACAGAACAGCAGGGAAAAAACAAAGACCGTGCCTGGCTATGGATCATTTCTCCTTTTCCACACGGTTTGAGGGAAAAATAGCTGGCTGCACTGGGTGAAGATAACCTGCAGGAAGCAGGCTGGGACCAGGCTGATGACTTAATGGCAACAAGGAGTCTAGGACTGAAGAGTTCAGAGCCCTGGGGAAAGCAGATAATCCAACCCCTCGTGTCTGTGAGTAAAGACTTTATGAGCTACACAAGAGAAAAATAAAAACAAAACCAAAAAACAACCACAATAAAAAAAACAGCAAAAGATACAGAGAAATGGGAAGTCATCTCAGGTCTCAAGGGAAGAAGAAGAATCTTGTTAGTCAACCCTAATCCAGATGCTGGGACAAAAATAGAGAAGTCCCACTCACCGCTCTCTGTGCCAAAGCCTTCGAGAGACGGCAACACAAACTGCCAGGAACGCTTTAACTGAACAGGTTTCTGTCAGGAAATGCCAGTGTGTTCATTTGGCTTAGGAATTCTCATAAGAAAAATAAACTTTCTGAAACAGTCAAGGAGAAAAGAATTCCAAATGTGGGTCTTTGTTCCTCCCTCCCAGCTGGGTATGGGAATGGGAGGAAATTCATATAGAAGGAGGAGGTATCAGGCATTTGCTTCAGGGTGCTCTCCTCCCAAGATGACAATCTTAGGTTTGATGAAGACAGCCTCACTTTTATCAGCAAAACCAAAAAACTCCAAAACACTCTGAAAAAATGCATATCTTCTGCCCATGCTAGGACAGGAGCTATCATGGAAGTCCTCCAGATTTCTAAGACATTTCTCATTCATCTCTGGTTGCACGATTATGAAAAAAAGGAAAGTTTAAATTCAAATACAAACTGCAAATATAACTTTCAGGTCAGAAACTCCCAGCTTAAGAAATTACACTCTGATTCTGTAAAGCTACAGTAAGTTAATTAACGTTTATTAATCAATGTTAGATTCAATGTGAAAAGCAGCAAATCCAGTCCTAAGAGACTGTTTCTACATCCACACAAATATGGCTTATGTAAATGTAAATATATATAAATCTTGACCTGTTAATTATCAAGGTCTTCACTGTGCAGTTTTAGATACTTTGATCAAAGGTTAAAAAACTCCTGTGAGAGACAGATGTGGTTTTTTTGGAAAAAAACATGGTAATTATATTTTATTATAATTTCTCCTTGTTTTCTGAGTATCAAGTTGTTGGACAGAACAAAAAGTTCAAAGATCTTTTTGATGAATATCTTAAAAATGTCTTGTTGCCATCAATAATGAGATTAAAGTCGTGTACCCTTGATATTTGGCATGTCTGCCAAGGAAGAGCAAAGTTATTACCAATAACATCTTTGTTATGTAACCTAGAGAAATTTCAGTCATCATTGACAGGTCAGTGAGGAGAATTATCAATAAAAAATCCTATCACACATTCTTTAGTTTGCTCACATTTGTACTTTGATGAGGTATACACTGAAAGGTAGACATCCCTGACTGGTTCAATCATTTTGGATTTTTGGAGTAAAAGTGAAAAAAGAGAAAGTGTGCTGAGCTCACTGTGTGGTTCAGAGGAGCTGTAAAGGTTTCACCTGCTAATCCTTTGGTTCTGTGCCACACTGCAGTGCTGAAGTGAACCCAGGGTTACAATGGAAACCCGAGATGTAGGGGACAAGATGAGATCCCTGGAGCTAAGGGATTTAGCTAATTGAACTAATTTAGCTTGAACTAAAACCCCCAGACCCCACACAGACAAACAAATCTCAGAACTGAGTGCTGCACTGCACTGGAACACACCAAACACAGGCACCCCACAGATCTCTTTGTTTTTACCCAAATTTGGGAGTAAAGGCTGATGTACAGCGTGGAGAAAGTCACCTCAGTCTTCACTGCTCCTCAAGGAATTTGGTGGGAGATGCACTGGATATTGAATTACCTGATGGGAGCTGCATTTGGGAGAATTAAGATGACCTTTTGTGTTTTCTCTAAACTTAATACACATTCAACAGCAACTGCAAAGGCTTGCTTATTTATTCAAGAAAAAAAAGATTGTAAATCAAAATAAATTTTTGCTAAGCTAAACCACTTTTGGGACATCAATGTAAAACAGTTTTGCATGATTTTCATTCGAGACAAAAATGCGTTCTCACTTAAATTCTTTTCTTATCTGGTTAGATTGCCTTCTATTGCATAGAAAACTGCATTTACTTTCCTGAGTGTTGTGTTGATTATATTTTGCCCCATTTTTCTATGTAATCATACTCAATTTCTATTTGAAGAAGCCAGAAAACCTGGCCAGAAAACCAACAATTTTTTCCACAGTCATAACATCATTGTCTTTTAGAAAAGCTTGTGAAACCTATTTCTTTTAGCTTTTTCTCAATGCTTCCAAATCATTGTTTTGTAAGATTATTTTTTTGTTTCTTTTTTTTTTTTTTTTCTTCCTGGAGACTCTTCAACTCATCTCTATCTGAAACTGCAATATCCAAAACTTGCATTAGATGAAGCGTCAGCAGTTTTGAATCGGGATGATTACATCCTTTGTCTTTCATGCAATATTCCTCCCCATAAACTGCAGAGTCACATTTGTCTCTTTTTGCAATAGCTTCACGTTGTCACTGTGTTTGTTTTTCCCCACGAGCCCGTGTTTGTGCTCCAAACCTTGCTGCAGCCAGCACGAGCACGGGGTGGATAACGCATTCCTCACCTTCTGTTTTCTAACATGGGGGCAAGAGGCCACTGATTTCCACACAAAATCCATGGAGTCAGGCACATGCCTCAGCAAAATTCAAACTAAGGAGATTGCTGGCATCAACCCACTCCAAACACCGCTGCAGACACAGCCCAAGGGAATACTGATTTCCCCAGGCTGAAAGGTGGGCTCCATCACTGGAATAGTGTTTAGAATCCTCTCCCAAAGGCAGGCACTGTTCCAGGGAGGTTAAAATCAAAAGCCATAGTAGGCAAAACGGCAGGATTTCGGTCTAACAGCACCTTGCATAGATCACATTTGAAAAGGTGAGGCCAGGAGTTATTTCATCACAGAAAATGTTGGGTTTTTCCCACAGGTTCTGGCTCACAGAACAACTTAACTTAGAGATGGCCTGTGCCCTCTGCCTTGCTAAAGCAACCTGAACTCTTCTGGCTGCAGAGATATTACTGTGTTGAAAAGAAATGAAAATCTCAGTGCCTAAAGAAGAATGAACACGACTCTGAAAGCTAACAGCAGCTGACATAGGCTGGAGAACATTTCTGTGACAGCTCCAACATTTAACCAGAGAAATATGGAACATGAATCTCAATTTCCTGTGTAGTGTTTTAGTGTGGACTTCAGTTCCTGGAGTAATTAATGGCAAAACAAACCCTTCTCACACAGGGTTTACTAGGTGCTTACCTAGCTCCTTCGCAAGCAACTCTTGTTTTCCAGAGAGTAATCACTTGTCAGAATTTATTTTTACCATAAATTCTGCTGTAATATGAAAGTTCAAGTGCTAACGATTGTCAGTTTTCCCTAGATTTAGGCAACAATGTATTTTGGGAGTATGACTCAGGAAAACATTCACATGACCAAGAAAAGCAGGTGGCCAGGACCTACCACATAGCATCAGCCTCATCAGAACATCCTCAGAGAAGGAAAAATAGCTCCTAGCTGTTTTTGGGAGATGATCACAGGGTGGAAGAAAGAACTGTCCTAAGGTATAGATTATAATTATTACAACAGATAAAGCAAACTGCAGGGACTTTTGCCTCAGCATCACAAAGAGAGATATATATTTTAAAAGCACTAATCTGCTGATGGAAGTGTTTCTATTGTGTTGTCATAAGTCTTGAAAAAACTCATTTACATAAGGGTCATAAGTTTAAATTATCCTGTGCCAAAGAAACAGCTTACCTGGTTCTCCCTCAAAAGTATCACAGCAGCACAGCTCTTTTATTCCCCCAATGTTTTGACTGCAGTAGGGGAGAGGAGCTGTCAGTCTGTTGGGAAGGGAGATGGCCAAGATCCCATAAAACTCTCCATCTCATGCAGATTTATGCCCAGCACTGGGCCCTGTGGCTGCACAGGAGGCTGGCAGACATTACAGCAAGGTACCACTTGAGTTACAGCTGGGATTCCTTCCTCTCCTCCTTCAGCTGGAGAAAAGGGATTTCTTATTCCTGTCATCGCCTTGCCCAGAAACAGGGCTGTGCCCAAGCCAGCTGAAATAAAAGCTGGGCAGTTTCAAGGTAGGTTTTTCACCCTTAGCCAGATGTTCGAGGAAAGGATTCTGCCTCAGGATCAGCACTCCAGGAGCTCTCCATGGGCTGTCCTGCCTCACACTGACACCTGGAAAATATCTGACTTTAGGGCCATGGGCTGCTCCCTTTAACTAGAACCAGAGGTGTTCTGGTGCTTGAAACTGTGTGCACGCATGTGTTTCAACCCTGATTTGAATTCCTGCTCATGGCAAAAGGGATTGCACACCCAACCTCTGCCCTGAGCCCAGAACAGACACCATTTCTACATTTCCTACCTCAAGAATACATAACAGAAAGCATATTCTTGACTATTTTTAACCAATTCTGTCCTCTGGATGGACTCTAGTTTATTTGATTATATGCTAATCAGATCTAAAAGGAATAAAAAATTTTCATCCATTCACAAGGAGACTTCTGGATGTGTTTTACTTGCAAGCAGAACCCATCTGACCTGTCACTTAATTCAAAATTTTCTAGATTTAGCTATCTTTTCAAAGTTCATGACTACAGAAACACTAGTGATATCTGTAAGTTACAAAGCATTAACCTACATGAGGGTTTTTTTCCTTGGGTATTAAGAATTTGGTTTGGGTTTTTTTCTTTTTTTAGGTTAAGGTTCTGTTATCTCTTAAAGTTCAAGGATAAGGGGCCATATCCTCCTCACTGAAAGTTACTCCCTTAGCATTCTCTTACAAATTCATCATAAAACCACCAAACATTTTTATTTCTTGCTTTTGGTTAGGAAATGTTAATATGTAGCTGCAAGCAGCTGAGTGGAAATACATTAGCAGAGCTTTCTTGCAGTCCACAAGATGACTGAGCTCAGATATTTACTCATATGAACTATTCCACTCAGTGAGATTGTCAATAAGAATTAATTATATAAAAGCTTACTAGACAGTGTGATAACAATTTTCAGACTTTATACATATATATATATATATTAATATATATAAATATATATATATATATTTTCAGATGATTCTGCTTTTTGAACTAAGAAAAAAGTGTTTTAGAGGTAATAACATTTACTTTATTCAGTGGTTTTAAGAAATGATGAGCATGGCTCCGGTTTTATATAGAGTCCTGAATACTGGCTAGAGTCTTACAATTATAATATTTTTCTGGGCAAGCTACTTTCAGTGACAGGTATTGCATCATCATTCCATCTTGCAAAAAAATGGGCTCCATATTTTATAAATTTACAAATTCACAAATGATATTATTTTTTTATATTATTTACTGGCTGTCAATGCATAAAATGCAGGACCAGCTCCTATTGTTATTGTCTGGCTCCCACTAGCATGGGATAAATAACAAATATATAAATAACAATAAATAACAAATAAATAACAAATTTCAGGGTGAGTTAAGACACCCCATTTTCAGGAGGTTGTTTTCTGATACCAAACTTTTATCTTCCTTAAGAATTTGGGTATTACAGCAGGTGAGGGGAGGAGAGTAGGAAGAGTGTCTCACACTTAGCACAATGACTCCATCAACTTTCATTGGGCTATCTTCAACATTCAGGTCCAAAGTGAAATTCTGATTTATTAGTGCAGCAGTCTATCTATGGCTCCCCTTGGAAGCAGGAAAGTCCTTCAGTGGTTCTTGTGTGTTTATTTGCAAGAACAGAGAGCTGGGGCTCAGAGATGGAAAGCCAGACAAAATTGCAGAATCCAAAGGGGAGATAAAAACCACCGACTGCAGAGACAGGACTTTAAATCCATGTGAGCAGTCAATAACGAAAACCACAAACCACAGACTCGGGAATTCGACAATTCTCCTCAAGCTCAATTCACTCTCAAGGCTGAATTATTCAGTACATGTCTTTTTTTTCTCCCAGCAGAGTTTGCAAAAGCTGTCAAGGAAGAGATTGTCAAATTAGAAGGCAAATCAGAAGAGATGTGTTTTCCTCCCTCTTTCTCAAGTTTTAAGGAAGCTTTCTTAAGATAGATTAAAATTGCATGTGACAAGCTACAGCACCCAGAGTAGTCTCTATTAACAATGTGAATGGTATAAAGATCAAGAAAAAAATGGTAATCTGTTGTAAAGAGGTCATGAAAGCAGTCCATCATATTGAAGAGCTTGTGCTCATGTTAAGCTGTTTACAGTCTTCTGGGCAGTATCTCCTACTTTGAGCTTGCAGCTTTTCCTTAGGCAGTGAAGTTTTGTCCAATGCCCAAAATAAAGACAGAACAAGGGAAAAAAATGAAACAAAAAAACTCCCTGATGAGCTGCAGTCTTGTTTTTGCTCATAACCTTCATTCAGACAACTCATCCATTATCCACACCCCTTCAGCTCACTCTGCACGACGTAGCTGAGTCCCAGTTGTACCAGGACATTGGCTGTCAGATGTACACTCCGAATCCTCTGGTACAGCACAGCTTCTAGTGACACTTGATGGCATCTCAGTGCTTTGACACACTTTTCCTCTGCCCAGGAGGGACACTCTGCTCTTCCTTCAGGACCTGCTGTCAGGAAGCTCCCCACCATCACTCAGAAAAGCCCAAAATGACATTTTACTCATTCTGACATGGGAACAGCTCGCAGGCCTCCTGCAGAGGAAACTACAAAGATCAGTACTATCCTAGCACTTAACACTGTTTTATGCATTAAAAATCTGAACAGATGCCAATAAACGACATGTGAGTACAAATAAAAAGCCCTAAGATTTTATAAAAACCGTGATGAGGATACACTACTATCCCTTCCTTCATCAGAGTATGTAATTCTGATCTCAAAATCTTCAAATGACTCCACTGTACTCAAGGACAGCTATTTTTTCATGTCAACATCATCAAAGTGATGATACCACCTTCCCTTTAGTTCACACTAACCTATTTCCATATGACCTCTACAAGTCAGCCATGAGGGGAAGCCCAAATGGGGACATCCCTATTTTCTAACTAGCCTCCCCTTAAAAGCATCCCTAAAACCTTCTGTGAGGAACAACTAACTCATCTCAGGAATGACGCTGCTCAGAAAAGCATCACTTCAAAAAAAAAACTCAGTTGTGGTTACCCAGATTTCCATTTCTTGTATCTTTACCTAAGCATTTTCTACTTTTCAGCAGCAGCAGGAGATATATCCATTAAGAACAGAAGGGTAACTGTGTATGAGAGGGAGAGTGAGGCAGAAAGCCTGGCACAGCCAGTAACAGAAAGGTTTTTGATAGATGCATCAATCCTTGAGCCTACCATGGCATTTCCCTTCTCCAGCTTGGACCACAGGTGAGGCCTTTGGTGAAACAGCCTCCTTTAACCACAGCAATGTTCTCCTTGTTTTCAATCATTTTGTCCTCCTATTTAACTACAGATTCACAGACTTTGATTTCTTGGGGTGAAAAAAAAATCTTGTTTGTTGTGTTCTGTTAGTGACTTAGCTGCTCTGTGTGTTTTCTTGGTTTCCTGAAGTACCCCTGGCCTCCCTTCCTCCCTTTTTTTTTAAAAGAAAAAGGTATTCCCATGATGAGCTATGCCCAAATGGGCAAATATATATCAAACAATTATAAATACTCAACACAAATGCTTGATAAGTTCTGCTTGCAGCATAGCCATAACAAATATTCTGTTGAAAGCTGCCTTACTTGCTGCCAGAGATGCATTTGTTTCATGAATGCCTCAGCTTTGAAGGTGACTTCATTGCCAGCAATCTTTGTGTTGCTGCCAGAACACTGGGGAAAAGCTTTATTTCAAGAAAAGAAAGACGAACGTGTCAATTGATGATGACAGAACTGTTGTAGGTCAAACAGTTAAACTTATTCTGGCTCCGTGTGTAGCAGACTTGGGGAATCTTTTTCTAACTTCTGAGTATTGTGTGAGGGCAGCTCTGAGCTAAACAGAAAAGAAATAGACTTACTGTGGTCAGTACAGGTTGTAACTCTCAGGGTAAGGTTAATAAGAGCATCCCACTGCATCATTCAATGACCTTCTAGGACCAAAGTTAATTAGTGCAGCACTCATTAGGGATCTCAAACGTAACCCGGTCCCCTCGACTGGGGAAATCTGCAGCTGACACAGGAGTGAACCAGGAGTGCCTGCAAGAACACAAACACACAATCAATGATGACAAAATGGCAGATATAACCCTGTTCTCACAGGCAAGATCTCACAGGAAGGAAATGTTGCACTTGCTTTGAGACACAGCTGATTACATTCACTGCTCTTCTCTCCAGAGACACGGGCATTTGCTCACACAGTGCACTTAGAGCCCAGAGCTTTGGACAATATTTGCAATCAGTGATGTCCAAATAGTTTCTCTCCTCCATCAGACTGAAAAATTTCCATCTCCCAGCACCTCTATTATCTCAGCACCTTCAAATTGCTGCTATTTAAAAAAACGAAGCAAGATTTTAGTTATAGCAGAAGGATAAAGAAATTACTTCTTCACCACCAGGCTGCCCAGAGCTCAGTCTGCAGCAAGCCCAGATCCCAAGCTAGCAATGAGCTTGTGGTCCCACAGGATAAAAACCACACTCTGGTAAATGCATTAATATCACTTTGCAGCTGATATATTTGTCTGTCCTGGACAGAGGTCAAGCTACAGAACAGCACAACCATCTTGGTCAATGCCAAACTACCAAATTACAGCCAAATAATATGTAAAGTAATATAAAAATGATAGTCAAATTGTATACAGTAATTCAAAATGTGGTCAGACATGACCACTGGCCTTTGTGCTTTTCAGATCTCTGTCAGTGATCTTTGATAGCTCCTCTGTCCTCCCTCCTCTTGGACATATCACCAGCATTGGCCTGGACTTGATTTTGTGTTACAAATGAGAAAGTTTATATATGAGCCTATAGAGAGTTTACATACATATGAATAATTTAATAACCCTCTTGAACCTGTCTTTTCCCTAAAAGACATTCTGGTACCTCTAGCTCTACCAAGTTCTTTAAAATTTGCCCCTTCTTCACTGCAGCAGGAGTGCTGAAGCCCGATCCTTACGTTTCAGAGAAAGAGCTGTGACTGACAGTACCTCTTACCAATTGTCTTTCTCCCTGCATGCTTGGAGAAACAAACAATGATGATACACTTCGATGATACACTTTTTTTTCTTTAAGAAGGAAAAAAGCTTCTACTAGAAGATGATGCTATTTCTGGAACCATTATCAGCAGTCTTTAAACAGGAGGCTGAGCATCCACACCAGTCTGAACTTTCTGAGCTCACCGCGGCCTTTGATATTTGCCTAAAATATTATAAAAGGGGAAGAGAGGAAAAAAAAAAAAGGAAGTTAAATGGAGCAGCCAGTTCTCAGCTTCTCCCCTCATGACACCCACCAGCCTCCCAGCCTACAAACCCAGAAAGCGAAGCAGCACCTTACGAATCTCCTACTTGTCAGGATAAACATGCCTAATGGCAGACATCTCCTCAGCCCCCACCTCCTCCGGGAGGGCTCTCCTGCCCTCCCCTCCGGCTATGCCTGGGTCCCAAGCGCCTGAGCTTTCCCAGCCGTGCTTCCAACTCTTTTTCAACCCGTCAACATGAATCTGCTGAATGGAGACCGCCGTTCCGCCCGGGCTACACCCCTGACATCTTCCCCTCCCGACTTCGAGGGCGCGCGTTCCGGATAGCGAGGGGTTCGGATAGCGAGGGGTTCGGATAGCGAGGGGTTCGGATAGCGAAGGGCTGTGATACCGAGGTGTACCGCAGCCCAGCGCCCGAGCCACCGCCACCGCTCCCGAGCAGGAGCCGGAGCCGCAAGGGCGCCCGGCCCGGGACGAGCCGGCTGAGGGCCGGGCCTGCCCGCCGGGTGGAGGCGGGGGCCGGGGCGCTGCCCGTCAGGACCCGCTCCCCGCTCCCCGCTCCGGCAGCCGCCGCTCCGCCTCTGAAGTTTCGGAGCGTGTGCGCCCGAGCCGCGGGGCCGTCCTGCCCCCGGGGCGGAGAGGGGCGCGGCGGCCCCCGCCCGCTCCCCCTCAGGCAGCGCTTTGCCAGCGCGCCTGGGCGGCCGCGGCTCGGCGCTCCCCGCCCTCGCGTTCAACTGGTGGGACCCCCGTGCGGCCCCGGCCGCGGCAGCGGGAGAGCGGCCCTGCCCGGCCCGGCCCGGCCCGGCCCGGCCCGGCGGGGCCGGGGGGCGCC